>OW964823.1:65187461-65592461 GCA_943142095.1 Ophonus ardosiacus
TTTTAAAATATTATAATCGGATTCTAGGAACCTTAAATCGTGCTTATTCAATAAAATCTGGATATGCGAATTTTAGCATGAATCCAATACCTCTCTTAGCGAGAGGTAAAAATGTTTTTACTGACATTTGTTACAAATAAACTGAACTTTCGAATGCATTTTACATACATTTTTATCGCATTTGGAGCACTGATTTCGACTTTTTTTTATCTATTTTCCTGTCGCAAAGATGACATCTGCCAATTTTAGCCGTAGCAGGACCAGAATTTTTAGTTTCTCTTGTGAGTATTTCTGGTACTACAAGCTGCATGTTTTGCTTGATGCACGATTGCAAAGAAGTGTTGGTGTTATATCTACAGATTATATTGTTCTTTCCCAACTCCTTTCCCAGCTCTATAAAAACAATCTTCGATTATCGAGTTTGCCTTTTTCCCAATCTGAATATTTAGTCATCCAGAGTTTGTAGGAGTTGATACTACCGATATCAAGAAGATGGTAAATATTGCCATTGGCCAACGGTTTGTTTTTCGTTGGGTCGTGTATTCCTTCGCCAATTTATCGCTTGTGTCAACATCACCTTTGGTCTTATTATAATGTAAAATAATATTGGGTTTATAATTTTCATTTTCACCTTCAGATTTGTCATCTTTGTGCTCAGTAGACAACAAAATAACTGCAGCTTTATTTTTGAGAATATACGATACCAAAGTTTTATCTTTCATAAATGCAAACATACTTGAGAATTCTTTTTTATATGCAGCAGGAAGCAACTCCTTTGGTATAAATGTTTTGTTTTTCCGCAAAGTACCACATAATGAAAGATTCTTCTCTAGAAGTTTATTAGCCAATTCTAAACTTGTGAAGAAATTGTCTGTAGTTATTCCGTGGCCTTGAGGTAAATATTTCACCAAGTCCAGAACCACTCTTCGGCCCTGGCATACTTCTGCCTTGTTGGCATTGGGGCTTTTCTACGAAAAGGTATCAACTATTCGTCAACACATAAATGCTCCCCTGGATTGTAAGCGTTTTTACAGTTATTTACGAAACGATTAAAATTTTTTCTGATTGGAGCTAATTTGTCTGTCGCTTTCCTTTTGGCTCTAGTCTCGTAGTTAACAAAACGTAGAAAACACAAAATATCCTTGAACCTATTCCGGGACATTATAGCGGATACTATTGGTTGACAAAATACAGGATCTTGACTCCAAAGCATTGTTAGGGGCTCCTTTGAGCTATGTAGAGCTCCGAAAATAAGCAATAAACCAAAGAAGGCCTTAATTTCGTCTCTGACAATAGGCAAACATTGTTTATTTTTATTTGCATACCATGCCTGGGCTTTTCTATTCGTTTCAGTAACAATGGTATCGATTATTTGGTCATCAAAAAATAAACAAAAGGCCTCTTTTTTACTAGTAAAGGTTGAAGTATAGGGCGTTAGTGTTGCTTCTACTTTTTGAATATTATGTTTCGCCCGTTTCACTCGTAAATTATACGGAATTTTAGACCATGATGTACCATCTTTTGCTGTATATGTAGGTACATTACATACCACATCTTCATTTCCGGCCGAATCCACCGACTTACTTTCAGAATCTTCGTTATCTGTTATGATATCGGTCACAAAATCATAAAATAAAATAAATAGATATATCATCACGGCATATTACCCATTTCTGGGTGTGCCAGTATCTACAACACATGTAGACATCGGTAATGATGACAAAATCATCTTGTTCAATATCACTTGCACTCTCATCCAATGCAATATCTTCAAAAAACTCGTCCGATTCTAATATTGTTAGTAGTTCTGCATCAGTCAGCATTTTTTTGTTGCAAATTTTCGTACTCATATATTACGTAGTATAAGAACTGTTTAATAATAATAATAATAATAATAATAATAATAATAATAATAATAATAATAAACTTTATTGACATATAATCAAGGGCGAGGTTCAGCCTAAGGCTGCTCTTCCACCTAACCAACAAATAAGACCAACCATAAGACCCGTATAAACAACTAATTTTGCGTGCCGACCACAAAAAGTGTAATAATAATAAATGCGCAGACGTGGTCAGGCATGTGGTGGGCGTTGGGGCGCACGCATCCTCACCCGGTCTCTTTTGGTGCACAATATTTCTGCACACGTAGAAGACCAACTGAGGTACAGACAAATCCCATGTCAAAAATAATGCCGTAAATCGAATACAAAAGAAAAGAGATAGATAAACTATTTTTGTAATTGTATCTATCATCAAGTGTTTAGTGATGTATAGTGTGAGCGTAAGGGTGTTCCGTCGCAGTATAGTGGTGGGCGAACGAGGAAGCGTCTACCAGTCGGATGAAGTCATCGTTGGGGTAAGAGAACAAAGAGTAAAACAGAATCTTCTCCCTTCGTTTCAATGCTATTAAGAGTGGATCGTCTTAAGCACGCAAACCTTTATATATATATATATATATATATATATATATATATATGTATATATTTAGTGAACTTTTAAGTCACTTGAACGTGTTTAAATATAAGTACCTATATCATTATAGTTTATTATCCATCTGATAAAGCCGTATTATCTCTACCCTTGAGGGCGCTTATTAGTCGTCACATCAATGTTGTCGTGGAAAGTGCATCACATGGATTACTTTTGTACTATTTAAAAATTAGTAAGAATTTTCTAGTTTAACATCGGCTCCTAGAACCACAAACGGCCACTTAAAGTATTCAATCGCGCGACCGTGTTAGAACGTATGGCTTCCTCATTGCATATAGGTCAAAATTAGTATGACATATGTCATTATTAGTAGTTTTGGACTGAAAATATTCTTTTACACCATATAATCTACATATACATAAGCCTATATCATCCATTAAATTAGAAACCAATAAGAATGCGTGATTTTTCTTAGTTACCACGTTTTACTGAGCTTGTTATTAAGTAACCATGGTGAACGAATACACGAACCTGTGTATATTCGAATATTCCTATACTTCATTTCACGTAAGAAAATAGCAGATGGCGCTTGAGAGCCGACCGTTTTTACATGCTCAAATAAATAATTTAAATTCATGAAACCAAACTTTGCCAATAATAAAATTACTTTTATCTATGAGTTCTGAATATTAAAAACTACATGAAAACATGGTTAAATATCACATAATTCTGTATATTTGATAATTGACAGCTGACAAGTGATATTTTTTTCGCTTTTGCGAGCTAGGTTAGCATTCTGACCAACCAAAGGGCAGAATTTATATCCTTATTTAAACCAACGCTATTTTCTTAGTTTGGTTATTTTACTCTATGTACTCAAAGTTGTCAGTAACATTTTGAATTCTATTTACACAGCGTATAAGTACGATCTTTTTTCAAATACAGCACCTATTACATAAATGAATCTGTAGTTTGACATTGAGGACACAGGATTGTTTGACTGCAAAGCCTTATTGAAATAAAAACTAGTAAATATTTTGTTTTTTAATCACAAGTCCAGAAACTCATTAAAGCTACTGCGAGTTTATTTAAAAATACGAGCATTTCAATATAAAATAATATTACAATATTACATAGAAATATTTACGTAGCGTACAGTTTGACGTTTCATGCAGAAGAAATTAGTCTACGTACCTATGTGAAATATCTTGTTTACTTTTTAATTTCTTTTTATTTATAATAATCTACCTGTATACAACTATATACAATAGTAAATACTCGACATACTCAGTGAGTTGCCTTTTGGAAATACCACTCGACATTCGGTCTCGTGGTATTTCCAGGCAACAAGTTCCGTATTTACCGAGAATGAATATTTCAATGGAAATTTTTTAACCAATCTCGTTACAGAATATCAGTGAATATTTGCACTTGTGCATATACCCGGGTATTTGCATGAGTGTAAAATTTTCTCGAGGATATACCAATATACCCGTCGTGCACGTTAAATAAAATTAGAATATTTCACTTGTGCACGTTCGTGCAATTACTAAAATTAAAACTACCACCTAAAATATATATAACTCTACAAAAGATTGTAATAATTGAAACATGCGGAATAGTAAGAAGTGTACTAAATAATGATTAACAAATCCAAAACGACGTAATAATATAAAATACGATCAACAAAATACGCTTGGATAATTCAACTACTACGAAGACCAGTACCTGAAGGATTGTTTTATATTATTACTATGTATTTTAAAATGTAAATATTTAACATCATATTTTGTATATACTTACCTCTTAAGAGGTCGTTGTACAAAACTTTTGTAACTTAGAAATGAATAAAGATAATAATAATAATACTTTATTGACTGATATGTCAATAGTGGATTTCAGCCATAGACTGTTCTTTCACCCAACCAATACATTTATAATTATAAGTATTTTACTAAATTACAATACCAATACAAACAGAAAAAAGTTAATACCAAAATGAAGTAAAAATTATTTATAACCAATATTGATAGTGAATAACAAAATAAATTAATATATACAAACATAAGTATAGAAAATTAATAATAATAGTCTCCAGAACATCTTCATCTTGTTTTTAAATGAATTTACTGATAGTGTTGCCGGAAGTCGAGACGAGACGAGACTTGGGGTCGGTCTTGTCTTGGTCTTTACTTGGTCTCGACTAGAGTGGTCTCGTCTTGGTCTTGTCGAGACGAGACTTGATGTCAGTCTCGTCTCGTCTCGAGTCTCGACAAGACTCTCGACTTTGCCTCCATTAACATTTTTTGTATAATCGCATCTAATAGTACATAAAATTCTAAGAACAGCATTACAATCGCGATTCAAATATTCCAAATAATATTTGAGATATTTATTATTAAGTTTTCTATGAATATCATCAACTTGATAATTGAGCTCTTGAAATAATTAATATGAAAATATACATATATATCGAGTGTTGTTTCTCATTACTAAACATAAAATATATAATTTCAATTCCTTAGCTACAGAATTATTAGCAATAGTTAAACAGCTATGTATATGTTTAAATTGAAGCAGTAAGTAAATACACAAAAATCCCCAAAAAAGTAACTTCTTTCGCTATTTTTTTTATATTTTAATAAATAAATGTTAAATAGGTAGATAACAAAACTATCCTTTCACGTATCCCCTGGTACGCGTACCACAGGTTGAGAACCTCTGCTTTATTTCAAAAGTTTGACCTTGAGTTATGTTTATGTAACGGTATATGATAATCATACTGACTATAAAACTGAAGGGATGGTTTTTCCAAAAATATCACTTCCTTACATTCTGTTCTAACCTTTATTAACAAAGCTGAATATAAGAAAATATGAGTGGACAAAGAATTATGAATAACAATTCCTGTACAAGGATATCCCTAATTCCAGAATTTTATCAACTTTCAACATAGGACTTGTTACATAAAGTACCCTTATTTTTTGTCGTAGTACACATTTATGTAATAAAAAAGGGGGGGTTCCATTTAAAAAATTGTCTTTTTTGAAGTTTGTCAACTGTAATTTTGGTGTAACGTACCCGTCGTATTTTTATAAATAACCGAGGATTCTTCTATGGATAATGTAGCGTAAAGTCTCCTTTATAAAAGTCTTTTTTCAGATTATAAAAATTCGATCTCGTTCCCGATATACAGAGTTTTGAAAATGTGCCGGATTTCAGACAAAAAATCAAAAAAAGTTGAATAACGCCGGAAGTAGTTGATCATGAGTAAAATGTATTTATTGCTTCATATGTAAAATTTTCCGCTGCATTCAATGGTAAAATAAAATATAGCGTATTCCATTTAAAATAAGAAAGTTGAGGTCAATTTCCGGTCAAACCGGAAGTGCTACTGCTTTGAAAATATTTTAGTTAAAACGGGCATGTTGGATAACCCCTAGATACCAAATTTCGTTAAATTATATTAAATAGTATTTAAAATATAGATAGCGTAAGCTCGTCCTGATACACCCTGTATATATATATATATATATATATATATATATATATATATATATATATATATATTTACAGTGTGTCCCATTTAGAGGTGCCACCATTGGTATCTCTAGAACTATAAGAGATACGATGTCGGTTAAATGGAACTTTTTGTGCGCCTTTGGGAGGCCATCTCAGATATGCTTTTGTTTTTCCAAAAATTCTCATAGGGCACTATATAATGACGAAAAACAGAGTATTGTTGATTTTTTCTTTTTCAAATAACTTCTAAACTATTAGTAATTGAGAAAAACGTTTCAAATACAAAAGATAGATATTTTTATTAACTTATCAGTGGCGTACGAAATAAATTTTTATATCCGTAAATTTTCGAGATATACCTAACACAAACTTATATTTTTTTAAATAGAAACCATATCTGCTTTTAGTCTCAAAAAAATCATTATTTTTTTCTCTTTTTAACGATGTAAGTGTTATTATGTTTTATATTTGTTTTGCCTTCAAATTTATTATTTTTTCCTTATTTTGTATTAAATTTACAAGTATTTTGAAAATATTGGTAGATTTCTATTTAGAAATACTCCTTGTATTTAAATAATTTATTTCGTTAGAAGATTTTGCTCAAATCTTGTATCAAACTAATTTTTATAATATTTTGTATCTGGTCACCCTTGGCACATTAGTGTAATTTGTAATTATGAGTCTAGAATGAAAATATTAAGTAATAAATGCATAAAACAAATTATTTCGATCAAATGCAATATAATTAATAAAAATAATAATGTTTTTTTGGGAAATAATAAGAAAGTTCAGGAAAATAAAGAGAAAAATTAAATTTTAGGAGCAAAACAAATATAAAATTTTTTTTGAGACTGAAATCAAATATGGGTTCCATTTAAAAAAATATAAGTTTGTGTTCTATCTCGAAAATTTACGGATATAAAAATTTATTTCATACGCCACTGGTTAGCTAATAAAAATATCTATCTTTTATATTTGAAACGTTTTTCTTAATTACTAATAGTTTAGACGTTATCTGAAAAAGAAAAAATCAACAATATTCAGTTTTTCGTCATTATCTAGTGCCCTATGAGAATTTTTGGAAAAACAAAAGCACATCTGAGATGGCCTCCCAAAGGCGCACAAAAAGTTCCATTTAACCGACATCGTATCTCTTATAGTTCTCGAGATCCCAATGGTGGCACCTCTAATTGGGACACACTGTATATAAATATAAAATATGAATCTGTATTCGCAGAAACTGCCATTTCCGGTTATCCGATTTACATCAAAACCTTTCTTTCCATATCAGAATAGGATCGAAATACAAGGTTTAAAATTTTTCGCTTAATAATATTAGAGATAAGAGGATCCACAAAAAACACACACACACACACACATGTACGCGGAGATTGTCGTGAAAAATGTTAAAATTGGATTCTAGGGACCTTTAAACGTGGTCATTTACTAATATCTCGATATGAATTTACCTCCTTTACTAAGGGTAGCGGGAGGTAAAATCTGATTTCCCACATTGAACAGCTATGGCCCGCTTTTTAATTAACACACTGTATATGTACATGAAAAAATATCTATCTAAAGCTTGTATGCAAATGTCACCGTTTACCTTTCCCAACAGGACTCACCAAGTAGAAATTTTTAATTAATGGCATACAACTAGATATCAGCTAGTGCTATATTTTTATTTAATATGATTATTTGACCAGTTTATAGCATCCCTAATAAATACATGTAGCGGATATCTTTAATTCTTTAACGACTAATCACACACATTTTAGGTCGATGGGACTTTATGACACGGAATATGGTTCGGGTGGCGTCATAGAGATATACGCTAATTCACCCGCTCACCATTATTAATATCTAATTATGAAAGAAAAAGGAAAAAAAAGACTATAGAATGACTACATAAATTAATTATAAATTTACCTTTCTGCAGTAATAAAGTTTAAGTGTTCTTTTGTTATATTATTCAACTCCTATTATATATTATATTATTTATTTATTTATTTATTTATTTTCATAATTACTGTCGTTCTCAATTAAACAGGTCTACTGGAATTTTTATACTCTCCTCTTCATTACATTGCACATACTTTGAGTTTTATTTTAGTGGAAATAAATAATATATTTCTTTGTAATATTGTTACTAAAAAATAAGTATTTAAAATCAAGCTTATATTAAAATCTATTAACAATAAAGAAATTTTTATTACCACAATAAAGATGACATTTTTGCTACAATTATCAATAGACCCTGGATTTTAAACATTAAAAATTATGTAATGTAAAACCTAAATGTTTTCCAATTTTGGATGTTATATTCACATTCTTCATTTTTGCTGGTAATGGGCTAATTCATGACCGAAACATCCTGTACATTACTTTTTTGTAATAATAAAAAAAAACCTGAAACAATAAGACCTACATTTATTTATACGTTAAATATAAAGCTTGGATAAATAGAAATGTTGAGAAGAATTATGCTGATCAAATTATATATTTATTAAGCACTGTACAGAATGAGTAAGAAGAAAATATCAAACTTCAGCGATCTATACTGTAAAAATACTATAAATATATGACTAAATATTCAAAATCCGATTCTTATATGTTTTCAAATTACAATCATATTTTCAAATGTCTTCATGGACCTCAGGATATTTTCTGACGCGTTTACTAACCGTGTTGCTCTCGAGAGTTTCGAGTTCATCTTGTTTTCATGTTCGTTTATGTGATCCGGAACATTGAAAACACAATTAAATGATGCATTTTCACTTCTGTTTTATGCACATGACCTTTCAGCCAGCCTTACAAAGGTTTAATGGAGGGAGTTTATATGTGGCATGGTTCATTACATTAAAATAAATTTCGTTTATATGTTAGACTGTTCATTACTTTCAAAATGCTTAGTGCCTGAGAAATTTTATAACGTGTTCATAAGGCGCATAAATGCAGTGGTGGCATTACGTCCCCACATCTTATAACATGAGACCATGACGAATAATATCCTCAATTGAGAGATAAATAAGCAGTTATTTATATGTTACATGAAATATCGTTTCAGCCATCGAGAAAGAGCAAACATAGCTTAGAGGATTAGACTGTTATTCCAGCAAAGTAAAGATTTTGGTTTAAATCCTGGTGGCTGACATAATCGAGGACATGAATTTCACAAATGATTTAGATTAAAATGAATGAAATCTTATTTTTTGACAATTTAACTGTGCTAACCTACTTCATTGTAGTTAAACTTTTAAGACACTAACTCGAAAACAAATAAAAATTGGATTACAACTTTTAAGTTTTTCGTCGTATATTTATGTGTAGTATCTGCTCCCGAAGTTTGGCACTTTCCTCCTTACTCAGCCTGTATATTTTTAGGAACTTTTTTACGATTTGCAGAACTTACGAAATGTAGCAATATAGTTGCACTTTTATATTGCAGAGAAACGAATATCTCCGAAATTACTGCGCAAGAAATGTAACTCTAAAATAATATCATAAAATAAGATTCACAATAACGTAAATAAATAATACAATAAAGAGCAAGTACCTACATAAGAAATAATTCTTATTTCAGTGCGGTCCCATTATAACTCTCTAGAATTTGATCTTGATTTTAATAACTTCTTCTGGCCTAATTGCATTTGCCACTAGACTCACGTGTTGGCGTTGGCATGAACACACAAAATTTCATGCGAAATAAGTATGAGAAGAGAAAGATGCCGCGTGAGGAGAAGGATCACGCACAACGGTGGAAAACTAGGTCAATGTTATTTAAATTTCACGTCGGGCAACTTACAATGAAAAACGCAAATACTGACACAATAGATCAAATCAGAAATATTTTCTTTATATAATATCCACCTTCTGACTGATCGGATTTGGAAACTGAATATCCTTCGATTTCTTTTGTCTTTGCGAGTTTGAAACTTGAGAATAACGCAGCAAAATCAGATGTTATTTAATTTATATTTCAATTTTACAATATATTATACTTTTCTGTTTTCACAAATAAATCTAAGCTAAGTTATTCCAGTTTTAAAAACTTGCATGGAAATATAAATTTAAATTTCATTAAATTTTAGTAACTTTTACAGTCAGACGTACTTTTCTAAAGTTAACAAATTTGTGTAACTTTTAAAGACCAATCTAGTTAATATTTTTTACTTTTTTATATAAATATATAATTGTGTAATTTTTATTTTTTTCATGTAAAATGTAATAATAACAATTGAGAGTTTTTCGCAAGAATCGAACAAGTTTATTTATTGAAAATGCTAGTTGCATCGTATGGTGAACAAGTTTTCAGCAAAGGCACGAGACCTATATTCGTAAGTATCTAACGTTTGTAATTCTACAATAACCAAACTAATTCGCCCCCTTTTCGAATAAGAATGAAACAAGTTTATTATTTACTTCCCCATTTTTTAAATTTTATTTTAAAGTATGAAATTATAATCAATAGTTTTGACGTTTTTTATTTTATTTTTCACTAACTTATGAACCCTAAAAATAAAATTTCAAACTTAATCCTATGTTGTTATGTTCACTAAAAAGTAAAAGTAAAAATCTGATGTGGCCAACACAAAACTTCCCGCTATTTAATTTTTATTAATTTAGATACATACCTACGTATTTACTAACGCTGCAAACGGTTCCATTGTATAAAACTATTGCTTTATTTACTACTTTCTTTTTAAAATGTCACTATTATTAATTTGAAGTAATTAGTTTTTTGACAGTGATATTTACTATCAGGTACATTCATTTGAAATGTGAACTGTGTAACAAAGGAATTGTGTTTATCTTAGTCTTCGGGACTTATAAAAAAAATATTTTTTAATTTATCTGTAAAATATATAGAAAAAGTATTAATGTATTCCTATAGAAAATTTAATAATTTTTAATTTTCATAACAACAAAATGCGAAAAAATGGCATTTAATGGTCTTTCTTGAAGAAAAACCATTATGAGCTTCAGGTAAAGTGACATTTCCGGTTATCCGGTTTACACTAAAATCTAATGGCTTCTTTTCGTATTAGAATAGAGAAGAAATACAAGTTTCTGAATGATAGTATTTGAGTTAGAGCGAAGACAAAATCCCTACACATACATACACACACACACATACCTACACACATACACACACATACAGAAATACAGACATCATCGTGAAAATGTTAAAATTCGATTCTAGGAACCATAAAATGTGGTCATTTACTAAAATCTCGATATGTGATTTTTAGCACGATCCCTATTCCTCCCTTACCAAGGGTAGCGGGAGGTAAAAAAGTAATCCCTATGGTGCGCTTGCTACACCAGCAATGAGTGCCCGTTAAGTTAAACGCCCGCACGGTACGAATATTTCATTATGTTTACCAAGTATATTGCCACATTCAGCAACGGATAATATTTATTTTTTGGCGAAAATTTGAAACTTTTATACCTGGCTGCACTAATTGAATATTGCTGTCAACATTTCGATTTGCATTTTTTGAATTATTCTCACCACGCCGTATATACCGCCCTCTTTATTTTTCCTGTATTACTTCATGTATAATGTAATTTGTATACAGTTAATTCTACGTCTGGCGTCCCAACATTAGCTTTTATTCAGCCAGAAAAATTCAGAACGCATATGTTTGTAGGCCCTGGAACTACCTGTTAATTTGGGGTGTATACATTTTAATTTATTTGTATACATCTTTATTTATTCGTAAAAGCTACAAAAATATGTAAAGAAAAATCATATTTTTTCACTAAGAAAACATTTTTAATTGTCTATAGATGAAATTGTTTTTTTTTTTTTTCATCCTGGAAGTACTTGGCAAATCCATGTTTCATGCAACCACTCAAGCCGTAAAACATATACTAACTGTGGAAGAACGAAATACGCTCAAGATAACTAGCTATAACTTGTAGTATGTGCGTCTTAAGTATGATAGCCGGCGGTCAAACTGGTTTAGAACAAAACAATGTAACTGTTACCACCGCGCCAAATGACAGCCGGCGGTCAAACATATTTGATCACATTAATGAAAAAGAGCGCAATGAATGTAATAAAACAATAAATTTTTATTAATTTTGGACAAAAGTTATTAAGAAAACAGTTTCAGCAATGACTGTTGAATATTGGCTTAACGTACAACAAAACACGATGTATGTACCGCCGGTGGTACGTATAGGGTACGTATTAAGTTAAGCTTAAAAAGTGTCAGTGGTGCAATCGGGTATTAGATATATTAGGAATTTGATATATATATATATATATATATATATATATATATATATATATATATATCATCACGGTATATTACCCTTTTCTAGGTGTGCCAACCTGGTACAAAATTAACGCATGTAGTGCTCTCTTCACGCCAGCAATAGGGGTATCCACTACTAACAGGTTTTGTGTTAAAAAAGAAAACAGTATTTGTCATAGCTCGTTTAAACGGCTATTTTTTACCGCTAAAGCTCAGTAGATGGATACTCGTCACAGTAGTGGTCTAGTTGCGTCATCTGTTAACTATTTGCTTAGTAATACTCTTCTATTTAGGAGTGGAGGATGGGAGATTTAACTTTCTCTTACTACAAATAATTGTTCTATTTCCAAACGAAAGTTTTGAAATTTTTGTCTGTTTGTGCTACAATTTTGATTGAATGTGTTCAATAAACATACATTATGGTAGTGAAACGTTGTATGGTAATGTAATGTTACAATTTGAATGTGCTGCCATCTGTTATCACGTAGTAAGATATTCAATTTATTTGACGTAAGTAAATAAAATCGAATACTGTAAACTTCACCCATGTTAACTGGCTTAACTGGTAAAATCTAAACAGTAACTGTAACTGTTTCAAACGTAGTAAAATGTTTTCATACAGTTTAAAAAAAAAATGGAAACATATTTAAACACTGAGTTAGTGTTTTCATGAATGTATTGTAATATATTTTAGTATACTAATGTTATTTTTCATTGTTTTGATTATGGTGGAAACCCCTATTAGTGCCCATAAGGTGAAGCCTGGTAAGTGCGCGCATGGTACAAATATTTTATCATTACTGATATTTGTGCACAAAGCAAATTGTTACATAAAAATACTCAATTTTAAAACGTTATCTTAAAATACTACATTTAGAAATTGGCGATGTTTTGCATTTTGTGTAATATCACTCGACAAATATAATAACATGTCTTACTTGAAACAAAAATAGATACAAATATAATTTTAATTACGTATAACCGGCGAAATAGAAAGCAGATATTGCCTGGGCAATGTCAACAATATACAGCACTATTGGGTAAAGCTGAAGTTATTAGATTTTATTTACTGTGTTTCTAAATATTTTTACCTTGCAATATTTCCAAACATATCTTAACACATCCTAAACTGGCGAAAAAACTCAAAACTCACATAAGCAAAATTCAGGCATTTATAGTTGTTTTTGCATTTTACGAAAAACTATGTAAGTGATATAGTTATTTTGTAGGTATCAAATACTATGCGCTCGTACAATAACTTGGACTTAGGTTAAACAAACAAAGAATCATTCGAAGAATTTTATTCATCAGCGAGTTTAATTTGTGTCACTCTTACATAAAAAATAGTAAAAACTCGTCGTTAATATAAATAAATCTCTGGTAATCTTTTTTTTGATGATTATATATGAGATAACATAACAAAATACAATACAATGTGGTAACATGATTACATAGGTTGCATGTGTCGGCACTGGAAGTCTTCCCGGAAGATGGTGTCTAGTGCACTCACTATTAAAGTTTTTTTTCTTTGCATGATGATAGGCATATTCCACTGGATCCAAATATGTCAGTTTCAGCCAGTCTATTGAGACTGTTTTGTTGAATTATTAATTTCAATGATGAAGAATCTATTTTGGCGCCTTATCACACGATTTGGTGTAGTGTGTGTATGTACAAATAAGTTTGTGTTTAATGTCATCTGTACGTAAGACGAATTGACATGTTTTGAAGTCATCGTGAATGAATGGACTGAGCTGATGTTTACGTCGTTGTTTATAACTAATGGCCGAGGTGTTTCTTACTTAAAGGTGTAATTCATGTTCATTAAGTTGTGGGAATGTAGTTTAGATGAAAATTTCTCCAGGAACCCGTAAATTCTGTATTTTTGGTTACTTCGGAAGAAAAAGTTTTTAGTTTATGCTAATGGTTTCAGAATGTTGCCAGATAATTTCTGTGAAACTATACCTACAGCTGTGGAAGACAAGCTAAAAGAAATTGATAGTTGTGCACAATAATTGAAAAAAATCAAGAAAAAGGGCCAATTCTAATTTTTCGTAGTAAATAACATTTAGAGCGATGTTATTCCAGAATAAAACGTATAATAATATTAACATCCTACTGGTATGTTATATACCAAATAACACCCTAGGGTGTTATAAAATTGTTGCTATGAAATCGGTATTGTAAACAAATAAAAATATCGCGTTTCCTAGTTACAGCGTTTAAGTAAGTAGGTATATTAATATCTCTAACACAAATCACAATGACAAGACAAAAATCAATAAAAATCTTTATTAAAATAATATATCGGTCGGACGTTAAACGTTGAACGCACCACGGGTGTTAAACGGACAATAACCCCTTCGATCAACGTACATACCTCGGGCCAGAGTCCCTCGGAGAGTGCACTGTTGACCTCAGGCGTTATTGTCCTTATAACACTCTTGATACATTAATTACTGTTTTCTTTAGAACTGTCAAAAAAATTGATGTATAATATTCATGATGTTTAATATGGTAATGGTATATATTAGGGCTGTCAAAAATATTTGGTTAACCGGTTAATCGGTCAAAAATAGGTAACCAGAACAACAATTTATGAAAGTAAATTTAATCACAAAAAATATGTACAATATTAAGTTTTTAATACTTAGTCGAATAGATTATGTTATTTGCAACAGTTTACTTTTGTCGTGGCATATAATTTTTGTCAACTCTTTTCCATAAATTCATCAACCACTCTGACTCGGTTAAAGATACAGTACCCCGGTTTAAAATTTTTAATTCAGCCTGGAATTCTACTTCATGTCATGTTGAACGATTTTTGTTCCGATGAGCGATTCACGAATTATTAATTTAAACTTATATGAAATTTCTGTAAAATCTGAAACATCTGCAAATCGGCTTAGTTTTCATTTTTTCTTCTGAAATTTGGATAAACATTATTGTGCATTTAATACGTGTCCAAATTTCAGAAGAAAAATGAAAACTAAGCCGATTTTCAGATGTATCAAATTTTAGTGAAATTTCATACAAGTTTAAATTGTTAATAATTCGTTAACCGCTTATCGGAGCAAAAATCGTTTAACATGACATGAAGGAGTATTCCAAGCTGAATTAAAATTTTTAAACCGGGGTACCGTATCTTTAACCGAGACAGAGTGGTTGATGAGTTTGTGGGAAAGAGTTGACAAAAATTATTTAAAAATCATCGATAATTTACTTTTTTTGATGCCACGACAAATGTAAACTGTTGCAAATAACAAAATCTATTAGACTAAGTATTAAAAACTTAATAATGTGCATATTTTGTGTGATTAAATTTGCTTTCATGAATTGTTGTTCTGGTTACCTATTTTTGAACATAACTCTTTGAGAGTTCATCCTAGATAAAAAATGCACAAACCTTTTTTGTACAAAAAATAACGAGCTTTAATTTTGTAATCTCATAAAATTTTGATACGGGCCACTGTTTTTGAGATAATAGCGAAAACTCATTTTTTGCACCTTTGATCCAAGATAGCCGCTCGCGCCGGGCCTCCCCAAGGTCACAAATTTGAATTTTTCATCCCCGTTTCGACCCAAACAACATATGTTAAAATCGTTTTTTCCCCACCTTTTGCAAGGCAAAGGTCTTTTTTGATCTCCATTGACTGGACTATAAGGTAAACAATAATAATTGTATTTACAATTTTATTTAGTTTGAAATAACTATTCACCTCAAATACTTTTAAATGTAATGTTACAATTTGAATGTGCTGCCATCTAATACTACTAAACTGTAAAACCGTCCCGCGCCTTTACGTCACAAATTTGGCAGTGTTTCAAATGTAGTAAAATGTTTTCATGCATTTAAAAAAAAAATGGAAACATATTTAAACATTTAGTTAGTGTTTTCATGAATGTATTGTAATATGTTTTAGTGTACTAGTGTTATTTTTTATTATTTTGATAATGGTGGAATCCCTTATTAAACCAAAATCTATAACAAATCCAAAAAACCTGCTGGGGGTATTTCAAAAGAAATTCGAATAGAAAACCTTATCAATGTCAACTGAAGTAGTATGTCTCGAAGGCATTAAGTTAAAGAACATATTGGACATGTCATTATTTAAAAAACAAGAAATTAAAACATATCAACATTGGAATGAACTGGACTAGTGAAAAGTATTATTATCGAATCAATCAAAATTAGATTTTTTGGAAATGATGGTACAAAGTATTTTCGGTGACCAATAAGTGCAAGATACAATTCTAGATACCAAATCCCTACAGTTAGGCATGACAGAGGAAATGTGATTTTATGTTGTGCATGACGGTGTAGGTCCATTAGTTCAAACGAAAAGTACCATGGATGCTCTAATGTATAGAGATATTTTAACAAAGCATATGCTATCTTATGTAAGAAAAAATATGCCACGGGGATGTGTTTTTCAACAGGATAACGAACCTAAACATTCTTCAAAACTAGTAAAGGAGTTTTTCAGTCTAAAAATCCCGAATACTTTCTGGCCATGCCAATTTCCGGATTTACACAAAACCGCAAGCCCAAAAAGATTGTATCAATACTTTTGAACATCATAAATAATTTTGTTATCACACAAGTTTATTTAGGTATATATATATATATATATATATATATATATATATATATATATATGTTTATTTATTTATTTATTTGTGAATCAGGTGTGTCCCGTGTCCGCACATAACACACACAAACGAATATAACAGTCTTAGTTTTACAAGCATGAACTGTGTGAGTCAGTTAAGGTTTTGTCAAAGAACATGCCATCGGGTTTTGCCCAAAAGTGTCATACAATGTTGACAATTCCTAGGCAATATCGGCTTTCCATATCTTGAGGACTATGCCACTAGCATGTGCACTTCTATTGTTGGTTGAAGAATTTCCAGATTTAATATTTAACATTTCAAAATAATTTCGAAGTCAATTTCCGTAAAATATTTCAATATTACGATTTTTTAAATTTCTTTAATATTTGTTTAAATCGAGATATGTTTTTGTTGGATATTACATTTGCCAATTATTTTTAGGAATAATTGCACAGAAATATTAAAAATGTTTATTAAACTATTTAGTATTTATAAACTGCATATTTTCAATTTAGTTACCATTGCCTATGATCGGTTTTATGTTTTATTTAGGCAAATACGAAAGCAGTAAAAATTATTCATGGTTATTAGTTTTGGAATTAAACAGAATAGGAAAAACAAACCATTTGCCCATAACTGGCTTGTTTTTATTGATAAATCAATATGAATGGCTATTGATGTAATTTATTTTCAAAGTTAAAACGCCAAAGAAGCTAAATTATTATAAAAGTTTATAAATATATATAAAACTATGGATAAAATTCACATAAACGTGTCATTTACAGAAATAAATTATCATTAAAGAATTATTTATAAAACTTGGAATATAGTAATAGTAATTAATAGTGTTATTTTATCAAGGAATAATTACCATATAACTGGAGATTTAAAATGAAGGGAACGTGAATAAAAGTATTTAGTAATTGATCTTGAAGAAAGGAAAGATGAAACTCTTAGAATGTGATTGAAAATGATAAATGAAATAACAGGATACACAATGCAAAACTTTTAATAAATGAATGTACGTTATAAACTAACAATATGCCGAAAGTTTGGAAGTTAAATCAATATGGTTAGTGTTATATTGCGATGGCTGGATAGACGACACATTCTATTAGTCAACGTTACATTGAACGGAATGAGACCTTTCACGACAACAAATTGGTGACCGCTTGCTACAACGTCTCTGTCTAAAAGTATATTACTGCTATGAACCCTTCCCTATTTAGGTTAAATTTTAATCATAAAATTAATGGTGCATGCTAAATAATTGACAAATTGGATTTTTTGCCACTTGATCCTTTATATACTATTTGGAGACCAAATAAATATTCACAAATCTTCCGTGTGCAGAATTATTCAAAAAGTACCCGGCGCATTGCTAGAAAAAAACACCTACATAAACTTGCGTATTAATGAAGAAATTCCCGTTGTGAAACATCAGTTTTATCTCATTAGCGGGTTCGTAAATGTTTTGGGTACTTCAAACTGTACCCATATCAAAATTTTATCGCCAAATTCAGAAATCTTTCGTAACAGAATGATTTACTTTTCAATCAACATGCAGGTGGAATGTGGACTCCATTTGGAAATTAATCATATACGCTGGTATTCTGAGCACCCGACTAAGCAAGCGACTAGCTAGTCGCCCGACTGTCATAATGTTCCAATATATACTTTAGTCGGGTGACTAGCTAGTCGTTTGCCTAGTCGAGCTTAATGCGAGCTCAGAAACCAGCCATAATTGCACGCTGGCAGGAATCTGTATGATGTCACCAATTTGTTTCGTATTTCGGGGGCAGTACTTGTTTGACTATAAATAATTGTCGTAATTTCGTCCCATGTTTTCTACTTTAAATAAATAAACATCACGGAATATTACTTATATCGGAGTGTGCCAATCTGCTTTATCGCAGATATCGATAATGATGATGACATAATTGTATCGTGCGGGCGCTTACCAGGCGTCACCTCGCGGGCACTGTTTGCGGGCGTGGAGAGTACACCACAGGGGTCGCTTTTATGCCAGAATCGCGTCCAGACACTCAGACAAGCGGCCACGGGACCCCATGTTTTCGTATCAGAAATAATAATTCAGTACGGAATAAAATTTATTTTTTATATTAAAACTAGCTTATGGTTTAATTATTTCCATTAACAATTCTTTCTGTGAAATTTTTACGTTTTTCACTCATTTTTCACGTAATTTTATTTAAATTAGTCCAGATACAAAATAAATATATGTCAAAAGTTTTCACTAACAAAGTCAAGAAAATAGAATTTGAAACTCAAATACTACCATTGACATTGAAAATATTCCAAGAAAGTCACTAAACTCGTAACAGTTTGCACGGTTGCGAGACTATATTTTTATCTGACGCCATTTTAACGTTACGTTAGCTAACACAACGTCATTTTTTGTTTGTGAAACGCATTAAAAATCTGACGTTATGTTACATCTGACGCGATGTCAGTTAAACACGCTGTTACATTTTGTTTCTGCAACCAGCCCTAAATGTTTTAGTCAAGGTGTAGTTCACTCGGCACTTGGTAAGTAACATGAGATTTCGAATAACAATCACTTTTTATGTAATTTGACAGTTAATAAATGTTATACTTTAAAGATAAATATTATTATTAATAATAAATAACAACACATTGTGTCAGGTGTTAAACAAAACACAGAAGACTTTAAGAACAAACAATAAAGAAGAAAAATAATCATAACCTCAATCAATCACATTAACAAACTCAAGAAGAAATTGATATGATTTTCTCATTTCAAGATGCACCGCCCGAAAATTTTAGTTTTGAAGCAGCCGAATAGATAAAGTGGTTTAAAAGATGGGACAGATATTGCATAATATCGAAGTTAGCAATCCTAGATGACGAAATTAAAATAAGTACATTTGTCTATACGGAAGATATTTTATCATCACTTAGACTAACTGAAGACGAAAAGAGAAGTTATAAAGAAGTAAGAAAAGCATTTGATGATCATTTCATCATGAAACGTAACTTAATGTTTAAAAGGACTCAATATAATATACGCAAGCAAGAACCAGGTGAAAGTGTAGAAACTTACTTAACAGATCTTCACACTTTAGCGAAATCTTGCAACTATCGGGAATTAGAAGAAGAATTTATAACAGACAGAATAATTGTGGGTATACGAGATGCGAAATTAGCCGAGTAACTGCAAATGGACGCGGAACTTACTCTAGAAAAAGCTATTCAGAAAGTGAGGCAATCTGAAGAAGTGAAGAAACAACAAGCTGTAGTACGAAATACATAAATTGTAGATTCAGTGTCAAGAATTCAAATAAATCCCAAAAATCGTCAAAAGAAAACAGAAAGTGCTGGGAAATTCACAGAACGAAATCGTAAAGAAGATATTTGTGAAAGATTTGGGAAAAATCATACGAAAGACGATAAATGTACTGCTAAAGGAGCAAAATGTAATAGGTGTCATTTGATAGGTCACTATGGAAGGATGTGTAAAACAAAAAAAAATCAGAGAAATCATAAACAGTAGTGATTCAGAGGATGAGACCTACAACAAAAAAATTCAGAGAAATTATAAACAGTAGTGATTCAGAGGATGAGACCTACAACAAAAAAATTCAGAGAAATCATAAACAGTAGTGATTCAGAGGATGAGACCTACAGCATGGCCGCCATTAACAACACAGAAGCAGAGACAGAGAAGCCATGGATGGTTAATGTTAAAATGAATGATGTAGAACAGACATGTAAGTTGGCGACAGGAGCGGATGTAACTGTAGTACCGATAATTTTATTTCATGATTTAAAAGATTCTATACATTTGAAAAGATCAAAGAAACGTCTAATAGGAGCAAGTAAAAATAAACTCTCCATAATTGGTTACGCTAAAATAAAAATTGATTACAAAAATAGAAAAATATTAGATACCTAGTTTGTGGAAAGTATAGTAGAGCCATTAATGGGTCATCCTGCTATTGAAAGATTAAATTTAGTCAAAAGAGTATACTCAATAAAAACTGATGAAATAGAGCAATATCCAGAACTGTTTAAGAAAAAAATTAGTAGACTCCAAGGTGAATACTCCATCAAGTTGAAAGATAATGCTATTCCTCATTCAGTTACTGCTCCGAGGAAGGTATCGTTGCCAATTCGAGATCAGGTAGAGAAAGAATTAAAAAAATGGAAACAGATGACATCATAACAAAAATAGATGAGTTGTCAAATAAACTAATTATTTTATATATGATCTTTTCCATTTAATACAACAGAAACTACTATTTGGTTGTTACCACAACTTTTTCAACTCTTCACAGGAATATCAGATTGAGGAATTCATAGTTAAATACACACACACACACACACACACACACCGGTATCATCGTAAAAATGTTATAATCGAATTCTAGGGACCTTAAATCGTGCTTATTCACGAAAATCAGGATATGCGATTTTTAGTATGAATCCAATACTTCTCTTAGCAAGAGGTAAAAAGTAAATAAGCTTTTAAGTAAATTAAGCACTGCATTCATCTATTTGATTAATGTTTGTGTAATATTCCATGCAAGATTCACTTTATTGTTATCGCTTTCGCATTGTGCTCAAAGGATGTTGCCAAGTACTTGAGTGAGTTAATCGACAGAGATTAATTAATTCTGTCGTACTGGATTATGAATCACTAGTATGCAGTTCTGTTTGCAAGTTACATATTAGCCAACAGGGAATTCAAGTAATGAATTTGTGTATGTTAACCAAATGCACTATAAATTTGACGACGCTTTAATATTTATCAAGCTTACAGAATAACTCCTTTTATAATAATTAGAAAAAAATATTTATTAGAATTCAAGCGTTACAGCGGGTTATCTTGGAATTATAAATCGTCTCTTTCAGCTTACAACAGTCGTAAAAACTTTCATAAATTTTTTGGCGCAGTCGTACGACGTTAAATTATAACTCTGGCTGAAATTGCTGACACGTGGCCATCGTGTTACGAATATTCTGGATTATATGATCGGCACAACGCGTTTCCCGCTGCTTTATGCTTAATTCTTATAACCAAGATTTAAAGTTTTTGCAATATGTTGTTATACTTTATTACGGATTTTACGAAATATCTTTGTCGTATCTTAGTAACATCAATGAGACTCCACATAACACACGGCACAAGAAATAGAAAGTAAACACTTTATATATGACTAATTAAATTGCAATTCTGTTCATCTCTGCTTTTCTCTACAGCAAGTTTGGTTGGCCTTGATCTCTTCTTATTTCTTACCCAACAAGAAAACCGTTTTACTTTTTCTAATATATATGTACCTATAAATATGTATATATTCACTTTTTACTTATGGATTTTTTGCTCGAAAGTGACTATAAGATGTAAAATTCAAGTCGTTACTGATACTTGAGATGTTAGATGACATTTGGAAAAAATAAAAACTCAAGCCGACTAAGAGCAATAACTGTTCGTGGTGACAAATTTTTAATAAGTATGGTTTTACGAAATCGTAATTCTTCAGATATTATGGCACGAAACCGATTGGCAGAGTATTGGAATAATGTAATTGAGAAGACGGTAAAAAGACGCTTCATAGAGGCTGGGTTAAGGTCTTTCAAACCAGCGATAGACCCAAAATTGCTCGTACAACATCGAGAGGCTTGCTTACATTTCGCAAGTCAACACCTACATTGGACAGAGCAACAATGGAGAAATGTTCTAGTCTCGGATGAGTCCAGAATTGCCCTGCGGTCTCTAGATAGTCGACGGAAAGTATGGAGACGACCAGCAGAACAGTACTTAGAATGTACATTCTCTCCAAGGACACCATTTCATAAAGACTCTGTAATGGTACTGGCTGGCATTTCTTATCAAGCCCGTACAAAGCTAGTCTTTGTTGAAAAAGAGATCTATGACAGCACGTAGTACATAGAAGAGATCCTCTCGGAACATGTTATGCCCTACGCCTCGTTTATAGGTGATGAGTTTGTGTTTATGGACGATAACGCCCGACCACATGCAAAGCGTATCGTTTACATATATTTGCAACTTGTGCAAATTCATCGTTTCGTTTGGCTAACGCGTAGCCCTGATTTAAACCCAATAGAACATGTTCGGAATATGCTGAAAAAATATGTTACAGGTCGTGCAGTCGTTTCGGAGAATCTAAATGACCTTCGTATTGCTCTTCAGGAAGAGTGAATGAATATTTTCAGGCCGTTATTCAAAGTGTTCACCGAAGACTGGAAGCAGTAATAAGGGCAAGAGGAGGAAATACGCGGTATTGAAAATTTAATCAATGAAGTTAATTACAGTTTTTTTTGTAATGTTATAATATTTTCTAATAACTTATAATAAAATGCTTTCAAACAAACTGACACTGCATAGAATGTAACGTTCTGCCATTTATCAATTTTTCCAAAACATTGGCGTAATACTATTGAATAAAAAATAAAAGCCTTCAAATATAAATGATCCGATATTTTTGCCGGTGAGTGTACCTATATATAATTTATAATTTAATCTTTGTTTTGTATATTTTACTATACGCCTTGTAATTGAAGTAAATACTGGCTATTCCATTGTTAGTCATGCCGTGAATTTTTTAGAATATGTTTTATAGCACCAGACAGAACATGCAATAAGAATATATCACATGACACGGGCGACCAATCAGTCATTGGCAGTTCTAGCTAACCCAAGCGGCGGCGCGAGTTTCAACGAGAACCAGCGACAAACCGGCTATAAAATACGGTCCTTCGGGCCTAAGAAGATATTTTACGCTACTGAACAGCTTACCTTGCCTAGCTATAAGCATAAACAGTTATATTCTACGGGTTAGCTTAGCAGCCTAGCATAGAATCCTGAGAAAGAATGCAACCTGTAGGCCCTATAGGTCGGCTCTGAAACTAGGTGCATTCCTTATGACCTTTCCTCACTGAAATCTTTTCCCGACACCTGGCACTCGTTTATCATACTCCGAAACAGCAGATTCAGCTACTCCACCGAGACACGTAGTCCAGCAGCACTTACATTACAGGTAATACAAAAGGGTTTTTCACTACTTTATTTCGCATTATTTATTGTAAATTGTGAGTGAATAATAGTAATTTAAGTTTCACAGCTTAAAACGATACCCTGGACCAGAGCTGGGCAGTAACTAGTTACTTTAGGAACTTAGTTACTAACTAGTTACTTTTACGTAACTTAGTTACTTTTTAAAATATGGTAACTGTAACTCTAACTTAACTTGCTGCGGAAAAGTAGTTGGTAACTTTACGGTTTTTAGTTACTAGTTACTTGAGTAACAAAAGTTACTTAAAGTAACTCAGAAATTGGAATGTAACTTAAGTTAGTCAAAGTAACTTAAAAAGTGGAATGTAACTTAGTCATAAAAAGTAACGGGGGTTGATTAAAATTTCTAAGAAATATTTTGTTGAGGCTGATGCCTTTTTTAGAAACACTAACTAAAACTGTTTTGTTTTAAATAAATGTCTGTCCAGAGTGGGAGTGTTGAGCTCAGTATCGCGCATACCCTCTGTAATGTGTAACTTTTATTTTAATACATAATTAAATTCAATATTATTGTTGATTGATTTCAAGCCATAATAGATAATAAAATAAGTAATTATATTCATTAATAATAGAGTTTTTGTACGGTAAACTAAAAATAACACTTTATTTTAACTTTTAATTCTAGAATTAAAAAGTCACTAAATGTTAAATTTAACTTATAAAATATATTATTATCAAATGTTTTCCTCGCTTACAAATGATACGTTTTAATAAATTATAATTAAACTGCCACTAAATCATCAAAATTATTCCAATTTTCAGGTTATACAAAAAATAGTGTATTTTGTTCGTTGTTCCAATTTTTGCAAATTCCCTTCTCACAAGATAAAATGTCACTTTTAATTTTTATATTATATTATATTATAATGTAGGTCCGTAGGGCCTTTTTATCAGATTTTTGGGCCCTAGGCCAAATTTTTTTTCGGGCCTGCTGAGAGAAAAGCTGATCAATTATACAGTACCGCATGCTCGATTCTAGTTTGAGGTGAAATTTTAGCGTAATATTTTGTTACTCCTCTCTAGGGACGGTTGGCGATTTTGCCGGGTCTCGGGAATATGTTACTAGCGTAGCGGGGCCCCAAATATTTATAAAAAGATACTTTTTCATCAAATTTTCTTAGATATTTGAATGTGCGGGGCCTATGTGAGCGCGGGGCCTCAGATTGAAAATCGACGTCTGATCCGAGGTTTCCAATAAATTAATCATTATCCACTAATAAGTCTAGGAAATAATGTCTACATGTTTTATACATTATAATGGTCATGTCATGTTAGAAAGAAAGTAGATTCTTTATATCTTGGTATAAGAAATCAAAACAGAAAAATAAATTAATAAATTTTAAAAAAATCACAGCAACCGGGCCCTGCGGGACCCTTGTCAAAGCGGGCCCTAGGCCGTGACCTCGTGGGCCTAGGCGGTAATAAGGCCCTCTAGGTCCGTTAACATTAACAATAATAATCTGATTGGGTGTTGCCAAGCAATAACGTTAAAATTTAGGTTAACGTAGTTAGTGCAAAAACTCCCTGATATGTATACTACACAATAACTAAGTCAACAGTCTAAGGCTACACTTCACGCCATTAAAAGTAATTAGAAAGTAAGTCAAGGTAACTAAGTTACTTTTAATGAGTAACTAGTAAATAACTTAGTTCTTTCACCAAAGCAACTGGAACTTAAGTAACTTAGTTACTTTTTTTTGGAGGTAACTGTAACTGTAACTAGTTACATTTTAAAAGGAACTTGCCCAGCTCTGCCCTGGACCTATCGACTACCTACCCGCAATCCCAAACTCCTCACAGCAGTTACAGAAAAGCGCCCGAAATCACAACACAACATCACACCGAGGGGTAGGTTAGATCTTGGGAGAAAGTGGTAATGGCCGATGATTTGAATGGTTGGATGGGTTTCTGAGAATATAATGGAAAGTTTTAGTGAGTACTGAGTGAATGGAAAGGGAGAGAGAATACTTTAAGACAAGACCTGTTTAACTACGTGTTTCTCAATCGGATATTAATGGGAAGAGTTGAAAAGGTTTTAGTAACATATGGACAACCGGAAGTAGTAGTTTTTTAAAAATTCTTCTAAATATTTTCTGAAAATTATGTGATAACAAATATTGAAGTACATAAAAGTTTGCATCTGATACATTTGAAAATTATATCTTCCATAGATTTCGAGATACAAAAATATAATATATAGAACAATTCATTCTAATTAATCTCAGTCTAATCTACACCAAGGAAACCAGTTGTGAAGTTCAGATGTTTGTAATTGATAGATAAATATCAGTGTCAAAAATCAGCTGTTTTATTGATATTAGTAACAACTTTTGCTGGGAATTATATTTAATATTTCTTACTAAATTATTATCTAAATATTCAAAATTTTAGGTAGGTTTGTATATTAATAGGACTTGTATCCTTAAAATATACCGTCAATCCCGTCAATGAATTGGAACAATCTTTGAACATTGTAGGAGAGTACACTGAAAAAACAATATATTTACAGTAATTCCTACATATTTTTTTGTAATATACGCGGAATTTGAATACGGCGATATAGTTTACTATTACAATCAATAGGGTATATTTGATTTATTTATTTCTAGGAATTATACATATATTTCACACAAATATCCCCATAAAATTAAAGAAAATGTTATATTATTTCTGCAAATATACTATATTTCCTTTTATTATTCAATATGTTTCGTTGCAATATACATACATATATTATAGGTATAGACAAATTACTAATTGATTGTGTTTGATTCTTTTATACTTGGTTATTCCATAGAATTATAGATATATTCAAGCAAATATACTCATAAAATTACAAAAAAATATATTATCTCAGCAAATATGCCATATTTCCTTATATTATGTCATATATTTATAGAAAATGTATGTATATTCTTTAGCAACAAAATAACATATGTAATTTAACGTAAAGAATAATAATAATAAGAATAATAATAATAATAATAATAATAATAATAATAATACTTTATTCCCAACAGCAAGCCATTTACATGGTAAAAACAATGTACGTAATAAGAGATAAAAAGAAAAATGATAAACAACATATTACCTGGTGTGTTAAACAAAAATATCTTTGTAAATTTTGCTGGAACTCCGACACATTATGTAGACTGGGGAGCGCTGCAGTATTGTAGTGCGAGAAGTAGAAAGATAAAAAAACTGGCATGTATGGAGACCATCCTTGGTATATGAATGGAATCCTGGATAATAGAAAGGGCGCATCAACTTTGTTGTGGAGTAGCGACCAGAGGAACTAGGCGGTGATGTTTTCCCGTCTGGAGGTTAGAAATAGCATGAATTGACGTTGTAAGAGAGCCAACTGTCCAGAACCTCTATCTGGATAAATATTATCTAATTTAAAAGAAAAAAGTTTTAAAAATCGTCGATAAATCCGCTCTAAGGCCATTGATTGGTTTATCTGTGTTGGATACCATACCAAACATACATATTCAAATTTACTAAATAATAGCGATACAAATAGTGATTTTAACACCGATGTATCTTTGAACATTTTAGATATTCTTATAATAAAATTTAATATCCTACTGGCAGAAATACAAATATTACTAATATGTTCGATAAAAATAAAATTAGAACTGATTGTGATACCCAAGTCTGTAATCGAACTATGTTGAACTATGTTTACTCTCTGCATATTATATATAAAGTTAATTTTATTCATTTGTCGCGAGTAAGTAACTGAGCAACATTTATTGAGGTTTAATTTCAATTTATTTTCGTGAGACCACGCTACTAAACAATCAATATTTGCTTGTAGTGAAGAGCAGTCGTTCACAGATGTAATTTTACTAAATATTTTAATGTCATCCGCGTAGGCGAATACTTTACAAGAAAATGATTGTACGACTTCATTAATATATAGAACTAACAGGAGTGGGCCCAAGTTGGACCCTTGTGGCACACCGGAGGTTACCTGAAAATAGTTTGATGAAAAACCATTATAATGAACAAAACATTGCCGATTATCAAGATATGACTGAAGTAAACTGACCAGAGATGGAGCTGCACCTAAAGTACTAATTTTGTGTAACAGTACACCGTGATCAATAGTATCAAAATAGAAAGGAAAACTGTGTCTTATCCTACTTGCCTACGATTTGCTACGATTATGTCCGTCAAATAATTTTGGTATTTACCTTCTAGTTCTAGTGTTTTAATGATCCTTTTAGAATAGTTTGATATCCCTCCGAATTATCTTCTTTTTTTCTTTTGAGGACGCTCCACCTCGCTTTCTGCTACTAACGCTAACAGAGTTGAGGTTGCAAATGGGGTACGTGACGTTTTAACCTGGCGGCCAACAGCTGATTTTAGACTAGTAATTCTTCAGCTTACATAGCGTCTTATGGAGAAATATAGTTCTGTAAGCTTTTTTTTACGGTACTTATTGTTTTCTTTTGGAAAAAGTGATTTGGATATGTAAAGGTGAATGTAGGAACAGTGATTGCAGTAAAATATTTCAGGATATTATTATTACGCATATTTAATGAGTTCAAAGTTATTAAATTAAAACTAATCTAATCGTAGTTATTTGAGTAAACTTTTTTGCATATAAAATAATTTAAATATAATGGGAAGAGAACATATTGTACGAATGTTTAAATATACATATTTTTTGGTATGTTTGGTAAGGCATAAAATCGAACATGAAATTTTATAAATCTTGCTCATTTGTAGTGATACTGAAACAAAACTACAAATAAATGCATAGTGTTTGAACTGTCAAAAAATGAGTTTATTAGGTTAGATATTAATTTATTTTAATTATATTATATTTCGTAATTATTAAATTATTATTTATCGTGTTTTGCTTTATGTAAAATGCTTGTAGTAAGAATAAAACCCGCAAGTACATTATTCAGTTTAAACATTATGCATTTATTTATAATTTTGTTGAAATTTCATAGGCAATCTAACCTGGTGTTAGCTTCTTGCAGAATAATGCCAGTGGTTGTCAGTTATTATTCGTTAGTTGCTACAAATCCTGAATTTGCTCTTGCATTGGGCCAGCTGGTTTTTTAATTTTGTCTATCAGGATGGAGGAGTTACTTGTTAAAATCGGGGTCATCAGTTGTGAAAATTGCAAATAATGGGTGATCAAATTAGGCTTTCCGAACTTTTCTTAAAAAAAGCCACATGAATTTAAGGAAATCGGATTTTGTTTTATTAGTCTTAGTATTTCATTAATTATGAAAGTTAATATCAATTAAATGGCCGCCTCTGAACCTTCTACAGCAGCCTATAATTTCGAGGTAATTTGTGAAGACTCTTTCGTACATTTCGGCTGGTATCTTGGCTATAAACATGCCAAATTTTGTTGTTTAGGCGCTCCAATGTTTTGGGTTTGTTGGCGTTGCCACGTGTCTTAGCGTAATCCCACAAAAAAAATCCAACGGCGTTAAGTCGCATACTCTTGGCGGACAGTTGACGTCAACATAACGTGGAATAATGCGACCTGGGAACTTTTCAAATAAAACATCCAACGTTGCACTTGATGTGTGGTAAGCTGAGCCGTCTTGTTGGAACCACATGTTTTCCACATTAATATCTTCGATTTCGTGCCAAAAATAATCGATTATCATGCGCCTATAGCTCTCAACATCGATCTTTACAGTTAGACCATCATCGTTTTCAAAATAGTAAGGTCTAATGACACCGCCTGACCACATTACGCACCAAACAGTAACTTTTTAGGCATGCAATAGTGGCTTGTGAATCACGTTTAAATTTTCCTTACCCCATAGGCTGCAATTTTGCTTATTAACATATCCAGATAGGTGGAAATGTACCTCATCAGAGAAGAAGATTTTCTTTGAAAAGTGAGCTTCAACTTCCTGTTGCTCTAAAACGCAATCTGTGTAAATTCGTCGTTGTACATGATCCATTTCGTAAATGTGTTTTTATATTTATATTTGATACTTTGAAAACACGTGCTTATTGACAACTGTTTGATTTATAGTGCTGCAAACATGGGAAACTCAAATTGGATCACCCATTAGTAGTCCACATTATATATCAATTACATAAGTGATTGATTATACGTATTATCGTATTTCAATAACATAAAATGCGGAAAAGAATAACACGTTTTATTCTATCAAAAATATAAACTCTATCTTGTGCATATTGCAGAAAATTCAAGGTGAGAACGGACTAAAGCACAATATAAAGAAATGTACGTACTTTCATTTCTTTATATTGTGCTTTAGTCCGTTCTCACCTTGAATTTGCTGCAATTTGTTGGTCTCCGTTTTACAACACTTATGTAAATCGAATTAAAGGTATTCAGCGCAAATTTATTTATATCATTAACAAGAAACTTCCAGGACGTCATATTTCACTAGTACCTTTGCAAAAACGCAGAGTGATATTAGATTTATCATTTTTATTTAAGCTATTAAATCATATTATTGACTGTCCCGTACTACTTAACAAAATAGTGCTCAGAATACCTTCATATTCCACCAGATCTCAATACTTGTTTGCATTATCAAGTTGTAGAACTAATTCTGCTATTAATGCTCCCATTCTTAGAATGATATCCATGTATAATAAATGTTCATTAGTTTCTAATTTTCTTGATATTTTTAGTTGTACTCTTCGATCATTCAAATCATTTATACATATTCACTGTATTTAAAATTTTATTATATATTATTATATATTTTTTTCTAATTCACTCTAATGTAAATTTATAGATATTATTTATGGCAACAATGTAACCAATTTTATTAAATTATTTAGTGCTACACTATTATTGGGATTTTGTCCTGTTGTGTTGCCCGATTAATAAATAAAATAAAAAATAAAATAAAAAAATAGAAACTGAAAAACACTCATGATCAACGTAAAATATAACAATAATAATTCTTCATAGCTTCCTGGGTGACACTGGTTTTTTCCAGAAAATTAAACAATTTTGATGCAATACACTACTGCACAGAACACATTTAACTGTATTGATTATACTGCACTCGGTACGCTTGCAAATTTTGTGTTATTTTTTAATGTAAATAATTTGATTTTTTTTTTTTTTGTTTCAGGTACGTTCATAAAATGTCCACTGCAATTATTTTAGTAAGTAATACACATCTGAATCACTATACTTTTGAATCCTATATTAGGCACTTAAGGCAACTATTAATCATTTATTTATTTAAAGTTAAGCTTGTTATCAATTGAACAGACATATCTTCTCAGTGGTAATGTATTCATCTTCATTGTGCAAGGGATACACTTTTGGTTATATCGATGATTGATTAGAAGTACTTCACTCCAGGAGACCTATATTAATTCAAGTTGAAGTTTACAGGACGCCATAGCTGGCGTTTGTCGATCATGCTAACATCTAGTAAAATATGTAAGAAGTACATTCGTGACATCACAGTAGGCATACATCAAGGATAGTAAACATTAATCGGTTATAGGATTGCTAGATTGCTCGAATCTGTTCGCCTTTCGACGCAAAGCACGCATTGCCTGAGACGTATGCTGCAGTCCTTGCTTGGCGTGCCTGATATATAAAAGGATAGATTGGATAATAAATCTGCAGTATTTAATTTAATTAGAAGTTATTTTCATAAAATGTTTTCGAATAAAATTAAAAATAAAAGCAAAAATCAACAATTAACAATTTTAGATAACCTTCTATATTTTTCTAAAAAATAACAACCAGTGTAGTTTTTCTTTTTATACAGGCTACCCATTTTATAAGCTCCCGCCATAAAGTTTAAAAACATGCAACCCATGTTACATTTCATAAGTAACTTGAATTTAAAAATTTTGCTTTACTCATACCTATTGTGATTATTCGATTTAAAGTACTAAAATTTACCAAGTGGCTTATGAAATGTATTCTGTTTTACCTATTCCTAAAATTTCAGGCGGAAACAGATAAAATAGGCACCCTGTACTAGTTGCTAATTTTGTGTTTAAATGCAAGTTCCATTTTGTCGCTTTTTAAAAAGAATCTGTTCGGATGTTTTTATGACAATTGTTGCACCCAAGAAGGAATGCTGTAATTATGGTCTATTTTTATTTTGTAAGTAACGTCGCCTAAACTTGGTAATACGGTCATATATTTTTTGCAAGGTATCCTACAATAAATTACAAAGCGTCCCCTGTAGTTTCCACAGAATTTTGGTTAAAATCAGAACAATCTTTAGATGCACTTGATGATACTGATGAAAACGATGAACTGCTTTGCGATTCGTTTATACCACCAATGTTGCAATAGTAATCTTTTTAGATTTCAAAAGTTTGGTACACATATACTCCTCTGTAACTTTCTCTTCAGTATTAACCCTTCAATTAATATACTAGGGTCTGTTCTTAATAATATCGTCCGAATTCTGTATATAACTCCAAGGGGCATAAAATGTTCATCTGGACCCTTTCTGCTTCTTATTTTGAAAATAGGTATTTTCCATGCTATTTTGATTTAATTTGTTGGTTCATATATATTTCATGCCTAAATTAGATGTCATGTCCTCATACAATTTCTGTAAAGAAATTATTGACATGAACATGCCTTTTTGAAAGGCCATTAGAGCGTCGTTCCCAATATCTCTTATTGATGAAATTAAATCATAAACATTTTTAAATGCTAATTTTGTTTTTTAAATCATTTTTAAAAGGGATATTTCTTTTCGGAGCATAACTATTAAAATATCAAACCATATATTGATGTCACTTATGAAGTATCCCAAACTCTTTCCATGTCCTTATTTTCCCTTTGTTTATAATGGAGTAGGTCAGAAGAAACAGATAATAGTTGAGCAGCGAGTCGGACATTTCGACGATCTGTTCTTTCAACGTCTAAACGATTTTGATTTGTTTCCCAACAGGTATTTACTTCAGTGCTAGTTAGAGAAACTAAAGCTTGAAGAGAATTTTTGTCCAAAATTTAAGTATCTTTAGTTTGAATACCTCATCTAATAACCAATTTCGCATTAATGTTAACAAGTGCGGAACATCAGCGAACATATAAATGTGTTTATTGGACACTGGATGAATAAATGAAGTTTTGTTTATATCCACAGCTAATTTCTTCCTCAAACCCACAATACTTCCACCACAGTCACATATGCAACCACATTATATGATATATTGTGAAATGCTGTAAGAATATCAAATAAAATTTGCTTTTTCATCTGTTGCTCAAAAGCAATAAAACCTGGTTGTTTCCATTTGAAAAAAGACTTCGAATCATTACAACCAGTATATATTTATAAGGTGCCAATACTTCATTTTGAGTATTATATTCCACAGGCTTGACCTTCACCTTTTCGTACTGCAGAACACTAGTTTTTCAAAAATAGAAAATGATTCACCAGCAAGTTTTAGCATAAATAAAACATCCGATAATATCCACTAACTTTAAACTGAGAAGCCCACATCCTTAAGGAAGAGAGTGCAGGTAAATGACAATATTACGTATTTCTTAAAAACATAACTTTTTTATTATAATACCTTCATATAAATGCTACTGATATTTCCTCTCGAGTCCAGTTAACCCTTTTTTCTTTTTTAACAATAGATCAATCTCATTTTGAGCAAGCACAGTCTTTAATAAAGTAGTAGCTATTGCAGATGTGTTGGATGTTGAAGATCTAAATTTGTACCTTAAGAAATTAAGAATTTTTATTTTTTTATTCTTATTTTCGTTGTTAGCTTTTAGCAAGGGATATTTTTATTTAAATAATTGTATTTGTGCAATATTTGATTATATCTTGCTTTGTAATTTAAATCTTGTGATTTAGAACAAGAAGGTTCTAGTTTAATATTGTATTCAGTGTCTACTAAAGATGAATTTTCATTATCACTTTTACTATTTGTTGACAAAGATGCTGCTTCTAAAACCTTAGTCACTTCCCACTTGGTTTTTCTTGTATAAAGTCTTTTACTTCTGGAAACACCAGCTTCTGTTTCTGGCTTACAGTTATACAATGCTCGGGTTGGAGCGGCAATCTTTTTCAAAAAAATTTTTAATGGTAAACCTAAAACGAAATAGTAATTTTTGTATTAAGTGCGCGAAGTTTGTGTTTTTAGTGCGTCAAAGAAATCATTTGAATGCAATAAAAACACAAATACAAACAATATTTTTTCTACAACTAATATATTAAGTAGAGCTATTGAAATATTTTTTATATTTATTTAAATAAAACTATACTCGCCGTCAATTGATTATGGACTGATGTTCAACTTTTATCCCTTTCCGCACCCTGTCCCTTGCCCAGCAGTGTTGCCGCTTGTACATGACCAGGAATGAACGCAAATTTGATTTAAAACATTTAAAACTAATTAAAATTTTTAATACATCGTAAATGAAGAAAATGTTATAACAAATAAGCAAGGTAAGACAATAATATGTAATATAAAAATTGTCTCTGTGGAAAAGTTATATTTATATTTTGAACAAAGTTTCCACACATCAAGCTAATGTCGCGTTTGCGTCAAAATACGATAACCAGTAAAATCTAAATAAAAGTTAAGAATAATTGATTGTTAGGTGAACAGTAGATCTGCCAACAAAACATGCTTCTGCAGTCAAATCCAAAGTTTTCTTGTTATTTAATAAATTATAAATTTTTTCAGGATGTAACGCCAATTTTTTGAAAAAAATGTGTATATTGGCAATAATTGTTTTTGCCTGCCCATCTAAATCTTGTTTTCCTAAACGTTTCTGTAGGATCCAGGACTATTTAATTCATGAGTTTCATTCATTTTCTTTTCAAAAGTCTAAAAATGTCAGAATATAAAATGACATTGACAGATTACAGATATTTGTACAGGTAGACACTTAAAAAATTTGGCATCAGTGTAGAAATCTCCAGTCCGTAAATATTTGACGGCAAGTATATATAAAAATTAAAATAATTCTTTAGTAACTAAGGAAAAGTTACAGTTGTTAACTCTTTTATCAATACGCTGTTGATAGCGATCGACTGCTGTCAGTTAAAACGATTTAATTAAATGAGTTCTGAAAGTAATAATAATAATTTGCAGAGGTAGAAGATATTGCAAACGCAGCAATTAATAATCTTTTATCAATGCGTTCAAAAGTTATGTACGAAAAAACTTATAATTTAGTTTGTGAATGGTGTTCTAAAAAAAAAGTAAATAAAATTACGGAGAATGTTATACTGGCATATCTTGAAGAAAAAACAAAGTAATGTAAAAAGCTCAACAGTATTGTCTACGTACTCAATGTTGAAGGCCATTGAAAAATTATTATTATTTATCGTTTAGTTTGGAATACAATCATCACAAAATTATGAGTAACAAATGATAAATAAAACTGCTTTGCGAGTTGGGATCTCCGGAGTTGGTGCTACAATTGGAGAGACTGAGTTCATCCAGGAAGTGGAAGGCACCGTTGAAGATGATGTAGTACTGTATTGTTTATCCCATCTTCGATCGTCGGAAGTTGGTAATAAAACTGTTTCGTCGATACTGCTGTCATTGAAAAATAATACTGATATAAGAAAGTTTCCAAAATTGGTACCTTATTTGAGAAATAAAACAGTGAGATAAAACAATGAAATCTAAAATTTTATCCAGTGACAACATTTTAAAATTTATGGTAGCTGATTACAATAGTTATATTTATTTATTTATATAAACTATACACTGCCATCACAGGCGAACCCAAAAAGAGGGCAGGAAGAAATTACAACTATATGAAAATACAAGTACTATAGTAAAGGATACTAGAAATAGTATATATAGTAGTAAATAGTATAGTGGAATTATTTGATTGAATTGAATTTAATTTAATTTAATTAGCTCTGTATAAAACATGTTTGTAAATAGTTAAAGATTAAAAAAAAAATATCAGTAAGATTTTCAATATTATTATAAAGTGTAAACATTTATTGTAAAGGAAAATTTAAAAGCAGATTGGTGCATGCAGGAAAAAGTTGAAAAGTTTGATTTTGTCTGGAATTGAAGGAAGGTACACGTATAGTAATTAAGATTAACGTTAAAGGATCATCTATTAAGTTATTTATTAGTTTATATAAGTGAATAAGTAGAGCATTGTTACGTCTATCGGATAATTTTGAGATATTGAAATGTTGGAGTAAATTTGCATACGATATATTGTAATCAATTGACTTGCTTGAAATATAAATACTGTAGACATTTCTTTTGAATGGACTCAATTAAACTGATATATACGTTATAGGACGAATTCCAAATAACTGAGCAGTAAAGTTTACGGCGTACAAATGCATAAAATAATAAGAGTATAGATTCAATAGTATTGAAATTACGAGAGTTGCGAATTAAAAATCCAAGCATTCTATTTGCCGAGGCAACTACGAGTACATTAGTTACATGTGGAATGTACGTAAGTTTAATATCAAATGTTACGCCTAAATCTTTTATTTGGAAACATCATTTAAGAAAAGGAATAGGAGGGGGCCTAGGGCAAAAGTATTTGAATTTGAGCCTAGATAATTCACAAATAGGAGACGGTTAGATAAATAGGAAGATATTAATATAATCAGTGGAAAAGTAAAGCCAAAGCTACTTAATTTTTCAATTAAAATTTGGTGGTTAATACGATCAAAGGCTTTGGAGAAGTCAGTATAGATAATAACTACTTGGATATTTTCATCCAGAGCCGATAAGACGTATACAGGGTGTCTCAGGACGAGCTTACGCTATCTATATTTTAAATACTATTTAATATAATTTAACGAAATTTGGTATCTAGGGGTTATCGAACATGCCCGTTTTAACTAAAATATTTTCAAAGCAGTAGCACTTCCGGTTTGACCGGAAATTGACCTCAACTTTCTTATTTTAAATGGAATACGCTATATTTTATTTCACCATTGAATGCAGCGGAAAATTTTACATATGAAGCAATAAAAACATTTTACTCATGATCAACTACTTCCGGCGTTATTCAACTTTTTTTGACTTTTTGTCTGAAATCCGGCACATTTTCAAAACTCTGTATATCGGGAACGAGATCGAATTTTTATAATCTGAAAAAAGCCTTTTATAAAGGAGACTTTAAGCTACATTATCCATAGAAGAAGCCTTGATTATTTTTAAAAATGTGACGGGTACGTTACACCAAAATTACAGTTGACAAACTTCAAAAAAGACAATTTTTTTAAATGGAACCCCCCCTTTTTTATTACATAAATGTGTACTACGACAAAAAATAAGGGTACTTTATGTAACATGTCCTATGTTGAAGGTTGATATAATTTCAGTAAATTAGAAAAACATGTAATCTGGGTATAATTATTTTATTAATACGGATAAGTAAGCTATGGAAAAAACAAATAAATTCTAAATACAAAACTATTATTAATTTAATACATATTCAAACTGTCCTCCATTCATATGTAAGCACATTGTTACTCTATTCAATACTTCTTCTTGTGTAGCATTTTTTATTATCCGAGGAAACATGTTGTTAAATGCTGTTCGTACCCTATGTTGGCAATATTCTTTAGTAGTTAAAGGTTTTTGATAGACGACGTTTTTAATGTAACCCCAAACAAAAAATCAAGTGGAGTTAAATTGGGTGAACGAGGAGGCCACCTATGTGGTCCATTATTTGCCAGCCACCTATCTTCAAAAATTGTTTCCAAAAAAGTATTTATTCTATGGCTATTGTGGGGTAGAGCGCCATCATGCTGGTACCATATTAAATTCCTTTGATCCAACGGTAAATTATCTAAGAAATCAAGTAGATGAGTTTGTAAAAACAAACATTGTTTTTCCATGGTTTACTTATCCGTATTAATAAAATAATTATACCCAGATTACATGTTTTTCTAATTTACTGAAATTCTATCAACTTTCAACATAGGACATGTTACATAAAGTACCCTTATTTTTTGTCGTAGTACACATTTATGTAATAAAAAAGGGGAGGTTCCATTTAAAAAAATTGTCTTTTTTGAAGTTTGTCAACTGTAATTTTGGTGTAACGTACCCGTCACATTTTTAAAAATAATCGAGGATTCTTCTATGGATAATGTAGCTTAAAGTCTCCTTTATAAAAGGCTTTTTTCAGATTATAAAAAATCGATCTCGTTCCCGATATACAGAGTTTTGAAAATGTGCCGAATTTCAGACAAAAAGTCAAAAAAAGTTGAATAACGCCGGAAGTAGTTGATCATGAGTAAAATGTTTTTATTGCTTCATATGTAAAATTTTCCGCTGCATTCAATGGTGAAATAAAATATAGCATATTCCATTTAAAATAAGAAAGTTGAGGTCAATTTCCGGTCAAACCGGAAGTGCTACTGCTTTGAAAATATTTTAGTTAAAACGGGCATGTTCGATAACCCCTAGATACCAAATTTCGTTAAATTATATTAACTAGTATTTAAAATATAGATAGCGTAAGCTCGTCCTGAGACACCCTGTAGAGTGAAGTAACAGATTTGTAGATGTGAATCTACGCTCAACAAAGCAATGTTGTGAAAAAGAAATTAAGTTATGTACATTGCTATAAATGGTTCTATATAAAATATTTTCAAAGATCTTACTAAAATTTGAAAGAGTTGCAATGGGGCTATAGATTTTTATGTCAGTAATGTCTCCTGATTTATGAATTGGAACAATTCTAGCTAACTTCCACTGGGTAGGAAAAGTGTCTGTTTTTAAAGATAATTTTATTATAAGAAATAACGCTATTACCAGAAACGGAGAACAATCTTTAATTATTAGGGATGGGGCGAGATCAGGACCAGAAGATAATGTAGACTTGAGTTTACCTATAGCTTTGAGAATTTATTTATGAAGGTAAAATTATTCGAAAAATATGAAATTATTTAATTTATAAAGAAAAGTTTATTCTTTAAGGTATTTTTAATTATGGGAATTTCCGGAGCTTGCCGATGCGAGGAACTTGTGAAAATGACAATTGATGATATACAGGACACGAACACAGTTTTAATAATTGTGAAGATACCCGGTACCAAAATTCATACCGAACGTACTTTTACAATTTCAAATATATATAAGCTAGAGTGTAATTATTTTTTTTGACAAATCACACATTGCCGTACGGTGGAAAACAAGAGTACAGAACATGGTCTGGGGACGTCATAGGGATAATAGGAGATTTTTTTTAAATAAAAGATCGTAGAAAAAATATTGTAATTGCACAGAGCATACAACAATCGATTATATTATATTTCATTTATTTCTCATCGGACACTTTGTAAATATTTATAAAGTTTTTGCATTTGCTACATCCTATTTATTCACAGTACAAGTGAGTAAAAACGTAATAAGCGTCTAACATTTCATGTGCTAATCTCCGGTGTATGGAAAAATGTCTTTATTAATGAATGACAAACCTGTATATATATATATATACAGTGTGTCCCATTTAGAGGTGCCATCATTGGGATCTCGAGAACTATAAGAGATACGATGTCGGTTAAATGGAACTTTTTGTGCGCCTTTGGGAGGCCATCTCATATGTGCTTTTGTTTTTCCATAAATTCTCATAGGGCACTAGATAATGACAAAAAACTGAATATTGTTGATTTTTTCTTTTTCAAATAACTACTAAATTATTAGTAATTGAGAAAAACGTTTCAAATACAAAAGATAGATATTTTTATTAACTAACCAGTGGCGTACAAAATAATTTTTTATATCCGTAAATTTTCGAGATATAACACAAACTTATATTTTTTTAAATGGAACCCATATCTTATTTTAGTCTTAAAAAAATAATTATTTTTTTCTTTGTTCAATGATGTAAGGGTTATTATGTTTTATATTTGTTTTGCCTTCAAAATTATTATTTTTTTTCCTTATTTTGTATTAAATTTATAATTATTTTGAAAATATTGGTAGATTTCTATTTAGAAATACTCCTTGTATTTAAATAATTTATTTCGTTAGAAAATTTAGAGCAAAACTCGTATCAAACTAATATTTATAATATTTTGTATCAGGTCGCCCTTGGCACATAATAGCGTAATTTGTAATTATGAGTCTAGAATGAAAATTTTAAGTAGTAAAGGCATAAAACAAATTATTTCGATCAAATACAATATAATTAATAAATATAATAATGTTTTTTTGGGATATAATAAGAAAGTTCAGAAAAATGAAGAGAAAAATTAAATTTTAGGAGCAAAACAAATATAAAACATAATAACTCTTACATCATTGAAAAGAGAAATAATGATTTTTTTGAGACTGAAATCAGATATGGGTTCCATTTAAAAAAAAAATAAGTTTGTGTTATATCTTGAAAATTTACGTATATAAAAATTTATTTCGTACGCCACTGGTTAGTTAATAAAAATATCTATCTTTTATATTTGAAACGTTTTTCTCAATTACTAATAGTTTAGAAGTTATTTGAACAAGAAAAAATCAACAATATTCAGTTTTTCGTCATTATCTAGTGCCCTATGAGAAATTTTGGAAAAACAGAAGCACATCTGAGATTGTCTCACACAGGCGCACACAAAGTTCCATTTAACCGACATCGCATCTCTTATGGTGGCACCTCTAAATGGGACACACTATATATATATATATATATATATATATATATATATATATATATATATATATATAATTTTTATTGCAACATTATTTTAACGTAAAATTACAATGTCGTAATATTTATATGTAAAATATCTGCTGGAAAAATACACAACTGTAAATTCTCATATTTATAGTGTAGATGTGGATGTTACAGTAACTAGATCTTGAAACAGAATAAAATGAAAAATGAATAAGAATAGCAGAAATTTGTCATAGTAAAAAGTTTATTTGTAATAAAACCCTCCTTCTTGCTTAATCCCGCATTGTTTCAATAATAGACAAAAAATGGATTATACAAAGTAAAAGCAATTCAATTCCCCTTCAGTAACTCGGTTTATATAAACATTTCCCTTGATCTACGGATTAAACAAATGATACAAGTGTAGTATTATTTGTTGAATAATAATAAATAACATGTTTGAAATTAATTATCTATTTTATTCAAATATATGTGACATGATATTCATGAAAATTCTGTCACTAAGTTAAATACAAAAATATTATTATCGCAAACTACTACATTCCTCTACCTTTCTCTCTTTCTCAAAAGAAAGTAAACAAAATGAACAATTAACATAACTATTTAAATTCATTGTAACCAAAACGATCTGATGGTCTTCGTATTCTGGTGGATCGATGTAAGAAGGAAGAAGATGATGAAGGGAACTTTGCTTCCGGAGTGATGGATGGCTGTGACAAGTCTTCTTCTTCGACAACCGGTGTAGTTATCTCGAAAGTGGAATATAAAAAGACTTAGAGGAAGAGGAAGACTCTGGCTAATTGTATAATTTGGTGAATATGAAACTGGAATTGAGACAGAGGGATTAGTAAAATTGTTTATTATTTTGATTTGCAAGGCGTTTGATATAACCGTATTATTTTGTATAGTCTGTGTTCTTCCTCTCTTGCTCTAAGTTGATCTGCATGGTTTTTTTTTTCTCTCTAATTATAGCATTTTGATCCCCAAGATATGATAACATTTCAGTTCTGGTTTTTATTTTTCCTGGACTAAACCCTTTTTATCTGGATTTTTACACAAACTGCTTCATCGTCTTCAAATTCCTTATTTTTTGCTTTTTTTTATCGTGATAACGTTTCTGTTTTATCATTTATTCATCAGTTCTTCTGTTTAAATCCGATTTTAGTAAATCGAAGTATGTTCTTAATCGTCTTCCGCATAAAATTTCTGCAGGAACTTTACCGGTTAGTCTCTGTGGATTATTTCGATATGATAATAAAAATTGTTAAAGCCGTAATTCAATATTTGTAATTTTTGACGAATTCAACCTTTCTTTGAAAATTCGCACCGCTCTCTAGACTAAACCATTCATTCGGGGATGATATAGTGTTAATTTTATGTGATTTATTCCATTATTATTGCAGAAATTTTCAATTATTTATAATCATTTTAAGTATGCATCAATTAATATAGGTACACCAATACCTGTTTTCATTCAAACCTGCATAATTAATGCATACTCTAGATCAAACTTCTGCAGGTTGATTTCATGAGTATAAAATTACTTGTTGTTCATAGGGGCGTGATTCTGGGCATGATGTGCATAATTTGATAAATATTACTATGTCTTCATCAATCTTTGGCCACCAAAGATGAATCTGAGCTGTGAAACGCATTGCACAAATACCCGAATGACCTTAATGTAGCATATGTAAAAGGTTATTTCGAAGCTTTGTTGGTACTACAATTTTTTCTTTCCAGAGTAGAATGATAATTCTCGTTTATCATAATATGTAAGAATATTGTTGTTAACTATTTTCATATCTGTTGGTCAATCATTCCTAGCATGTTATATTACTGTATTTAAAATGCTATCTTGTTAAATTTCTTTTCGTAATATTTTTTTTTTACTGGTACGTTGTCAATTAAAAGTTTTCTAGGTTCTTCTAAAGTTTCTGTTTTATATTGTTTATAATAATTTTCCATGGACAATCTTATTATTATTATTATTATTGTCGGGAGGTGGTTCATTCTCTGTACTGCGACCTATCTGGTCTATTGTACCCTCCGTGTTTCCTCCTATTCTAGGAGCCCTGTATGTTTTGTAAACTCCAAGATTTTCTTTAGACTAATGTCTTTTAGTGTCTCAGTGTGCAATTTCTTTGCTCCTAAAAGACTATGTCTGCTTGCCATAAATGCTTCGCAGTAACATATTAAGTGTTCAGGGGTTTCATCCTCTTCTCCACATCCTCTGCATGTTGGTTCTTGTTTGAGGCCCAACCTATGCAAATGTTTATTTAATTGACAGTGTCCTGTTACCAGTCCTGTTATTAGTCTGACATCTTGCTTGCTCATTACAAGTAAGTTGTCTGTTCTTTTCTTGGATGGCTCATTCAGGAAGAGCTTGGAATGTCTTTGGCCTGATGTGGCTGTCCAATGCCGTTTGTGCCATTGCCAAAGCAAAGTATTAAGTTCTTGCTTAACTGTTTGCGCAGTTATTCCGCAAGCAGGTTCTGGTCCTATAAAAGGTATATTTGTCCCATCTTTTGCAAGATGGTCGGCTGCCTGGTTTCCTTCAATTTCTGAATGCCCGGGTACCCATATCAATCTTAATTTATTCGTCGCTCCTAAGGCATTCAATCTGTGGATGCAGTCCAGAATTAGTCCTGAGCCTACCTCACACGAGTTTAGTGCCTTAAGTGCGGCTTGGCTGTCTGTTACTATGGAGATTCTTCTATTGTAATAGTTTTTCTCCAATAGTAATTGCACGCTGGTTAAAATTGCGTGTACTTCTGCTTGGAATACTGTTGCATTTGTCCCAAGTCCAACCGATTGGTTGTGTCTTAGTCCCTTTGCCCCATGTATTCCAGCTCCGGTTCCATTGGTTGTTTTGGAGCCGTCTGTATAGATGACTATGTCGTCTCTTTCCACTGGGCTTTGAGAGTGTTCCCATGCATCCCTTTCAGGAATTATTATCCTGTAAGTTTTGTCAATCAGGCACCATTTGTAAAATGGAGTGCTTGTTCATCTCTGTGTAAATTTCAGAGTGTCCATTTCCGCATTTATCCTCTTTTGAGAAAACTTTTATCCTATATGCTCCACTCATTGCCCTTGATTTTACCACTAAGTGTAGTGGGGGCAAGCTTAACAGAGTTTCCATTGCCGATGTTGGTGTGGTTGACATAGCTCCTGTAATCCCTAAGCAGGCTAGCCTTTGTACCTTGCTGAGTGCATCTTGACAGTGCTTTGTCTTTGTTCTTTGCCACCAGGCCAGGCTGGCGTATTCTATGACGGGCTTGATCATTACTGAATAGATCCAGTACGTCATTGCTGGTGATAGTCCCCAGGTTTTTCCAAACATTCGCCGACAGGCCCACAAGGATCTAATGGCTTTGTTTGTTGTTTTTTCCACATGAGATTTGAATGTCAGTCTTTTATCTAGTGTTACTCCTAGATATTTGACTTCTTCTCCTATCATGATTTCTTTTCTATACAGATATAACTGTTTTAGTCCATCAAGTTTCCTCCTTCTTGTGAATGGTACAACTGTGGTTTTTGTCGGGTTTACAGACAATCCCTCTTTGTTGCACCATTTTTCAACAAAATTTAGGGCTCCTTGCATCAATTCTGATACCGTTCCCTCAAATTTGCCTGTGACCAGTATAGTTACATCGTCTGCGTAGCCGATGGTTGTATATCCTGCCTCATTCAGTTCCCGTAGGAGTTCGTCCACAACGAGGCACCACAATAGGGGTGAAAGGACTCCGCCTTGCGGACATCCCCGCATGGCTTGTACCCCTACAGTCTGCTTGTTTGAGGAGGCAAAAATTTCTCTTTTTTCCAGCATGTTAGAGATCCATCTACATACTGTAGGATGTACTCCTTTCCTAACAGCTGCTCTATTTATCGATTGGAAGGAGGTGTTGTCAAACGCCTCCTCTATGTCCAAGAATGCTCCTAGAGCAACTTCTTTTCTATGCAGTGTTTTCTCTGCTCGGCGAACGACTTCGCAGATTGCCATTTCGCACGATTTTCCTGATTGATAGGCATACTGATATTTATGGAGAGGAAGTTTCCTCAGCACAGTATCCCTTGTATGCCTCTCAATTAGTCTTTCCAGTAGTTTAAGGAGGAAAGATGTTAGGCTTATTGGCCGAAATGATTTCGCTTGGGCGTATGTATCTCGCCCTGGTTTGGGTATAAATACGACTTTGACTTGTCTCCACATTATAGGTATATATGCTAGTGCCAGACTGGCTCTAAACATTGTACACAATATGGGTGCCAAGTGATCTATTCCCTGCTGTAACATAGCAGGTACAATACCATCCTTTCCTGGAGATTTGAACGGCAGAAACTTTCTAACTGCCCATTTAATTTTCTCTTGATTAACCACTTGTTTGGCAAGTGTCCAGTCATCCTTAGTGGTCCTAGTGTAGGACCCAACCAAGTTTTGCCGTTGTTCCCATCTAGTTTGCGTAAGACTTACTGATTGGGGAAAATGTGTCTGCAGTAAATGCTCCATCGTTTCTTTTTCCCCTTCAGTATACTCACCCGTCGGTTTTTTGAGGGAGCCAAGCAGTCCCTCTTTTTCTTTTAGTAGGGCTCTTTGGAGTCTAGCACCTTCAGGTATCTGTTCAAGTTCCTGGCAGTACTTCCTCCAAGAGTCTCTTTTAGCTTTCCTTACGGCTTTGTTATACTCGGTTAGTGACGTTCTATAAACGTCCCATTCTCCGGTTCGTTTTGCTCTGTTGAACAACTTTCGTGTTTCTGTTTTCAGACGGGACAGTCCCTCATGCCACCAAGGCACCCTTCTTGAGGTTCTTTTCTCCCGCTCTGGGCAACTGGCTTCGAAAGCTGCTTTTACCGCTTCACGGAGGTTATTTTCCATGAGTTCTAGTTCTGCTGGGTTTCCTGCTCTAGGAGGGCAGTTTTCCAGTTGAATTTCTAATTGTTCCCTGTAAAGGTTCCAGTTAGTTCTTTTCGGATCTCTGTACGGTACAGGAGATATGTCGTCTGATTCTACTTCGAATCGTATATATCTATGATCAGAGAGCGACGGCTCGTCTAATACATGCCAGTTTTTTACTGTGTCGCTTGCGTACACAGTACCTATAGTTATGTCAATTACCTCCCTTCTTGTTCTAGTTACGAAGGTCGGTTCATTGCCTTTATTTGCTACTTCTAAATTATTCGCTAACAAATATTCAAGAAGAGACTCACCCCTTTTGTTGGTATCAGTGCTGCCCCAGACAAGATGGTGTGAGTTGGCGTCGCACCCGACAAGAATTTGCCAGCCTTTTGTGTGGGCTCGCTCCACCAGTCTGCGAAGGCCTCCCGGTGGTGGATCGCCTGGTTGGTCATAAGGCAGGTACGTGGATCCGAGCACAAACTCCCTCTCGCACCCTGCCTCTGACGTCACCAGGCTTATTACAACAAGGTCTCTGTAACATAAGTCCCATAATGGTGTAACATTTAAATTTTTCTTAACTAATATGCAGGTTCTGGGTATAGTGGCAGAAGTATCAAAAATGATTTTTCTCCCACTTCCCCTAAGACCCTTAATTACGCCGTTGTAAGTCCAAGGTTCTTGGACTAAGGCCACGTCAATGTCGTGTTTTGTCATGTAGGCACTGAGGGCATACGATGCCGCTTTACAGTGCTGTACGTTAATTTGTATTATCTTCAGGAAGGCACTTACCTACTGAGTACTGGTGGAGGGTTGAGGGTTCTCCGATGTCCCCTCAACCTCCATCTTCTCCGTTTCGTCCTCGGCCCCGGCTTCGCCCTCCTTCTTCTTGGCCAGGGCTTTGAACTGAACTCGGGAGAAGTTCAGGTACGGTCGGTGACCGCAGACGTCCATGGCGTCCCAGGAAGTTTGGTCCATCAGGACAATCAGTTGTTGTCCCTTTGGATCCTCCTCCGTCCGGTCCACTATCCTCCAGGTCGAGGTTTGGATATCCTTATTTTGAATCTGGAGGCGACCCAAAATCTTCTCAGGTTCCATTGCTGGCCCCGGTATCCACACCATCGCTCGCTTGGGAAGGTTCTTCGCCTCAACGAATTGAAGCGTCGCCCCTTCCAACGGTGTCTCATTGCGCAACAACCCGCCTAACCAGTCCAGTGTGGCCTGGTCACAGCAAGTGATGCGCAGAGTCCCGTCCCGGTGCCTGCAATCTGTGAACCTTGGATGGACCTCCACAGTTTTCACCAAGTCGATCTTCTCCAAGATCCACATCTTCAACTTCCCTGTCTGCTCCTCCGTCAGGGAAATGCCCAGGTCCTGGTGGGTGATCGCCATCTTGAACCCGGTCATTGCGTCTTTGAAGGAATGGGCCACGTTTGTAGGCCCTTTAACCTTTTTCACGGGTCTGTCCTTGGGCGTACTGCCATCCGACCGGTGTCGCTTTGGCGTCCCAGTCGTGGCAGGCCCTTCTCTTACAGCCTTGGTTGGAGGTTGCTTGGAGCCCCCTCCTTCCTTGGCTTTTTTTAGCTTCCGGCGAGCAGCCCCGGAGAGCTTTTGCCTTAGAGGCTTGGAGTCTCCGGTACCTGTTTCACCGGAGGGATTGGTTGGAGCCCCTGAGTCCTGCTTGGAGTCCTCGGTGCTGTTGGGTTTTATTCTCTGGTCACTCATTGTTGTTCCCACGAGTAGCTAGGGAAAGGGTGGTCAGCCTCGGCAGAGCCCCGCAGTACCGAGGTAAGGCCTTGATACAACCGAGTGCGACCCGGTGCTCGGAGGTGTTGCCAGTAATGACTGATCTTCTATTCAGCCACGCATCCCATCGGCCTGGTCTACCCCACCTTGGGATTTAGGATTTTTATTGAGGTTTTCTCCTCTTGGACCAGGCGGTGAAGCCAAGTCCCCCCGCCCCTTTTCTACCCCGCGAGACATGTCCACAGTCAGTAGAGAGGAGCATGGTTTTACGGGAGACACACCTACCAAGGTAGTAGCTCTCCGGCACCGTTTTGAACACCTGGTGCAGTACCCTTAGCCACGACACGACAGCCGGGTTAGGTGTATGACCCAGCCCGGTCAATCCGAGCCGTCGTAAATCAGGGCGCGACACAGAGGAGTTTTACATCCCGGTCGGCCCATAGATAGTTCACGTCTCGGATCTCCCGGACAAGGTTTTCGCTACCTCCGTTTGCCACCTTGAACAAGTCGAGGGCCCAGGGACCACGACGAGGACGTGGAGGTTACCTTGAAAGTTTCGAGGAAGTACTGCAATACCTCGAAAGTTAGTGACGTCGTTAGACAGCCTAACTGGTGGCAACACCACTTTCCTTGGCCCCCATGGACAATCTTGATAATGTATCCGCTGGTAGATTATCCTTTCCTCTTATTTACCAATTTGTTTTCAAAATAAAAGGACTGCCATATAAGAATTAATAAATCGTTTGACTGCAAAAATAACTGCTAGAGACTCTTTGTCAGTAATAAAATAATGCTTTTCTGATTCAAGAAGTGTTCTGGACACAAATGCTATAGGTTTGTTCTTCTGTAGGAAATATAACCAATTTATCAATTTTATATCCAAGGTAATATACTGAATCTTTTAAAAATCGACACTTAGACTGACGTGTTCTAATCACTTATTGTTGTAATTTTTGTAGGACAGTATCCAGCCTATTTAAATGTTTACTTATTGTATGCCCGGTTACAATTATATCGTCTAAATAGCAAGCTACACCTGGTATACCAGCAAGTATTTGATCCATAACTTTTTGGAGAAATTACGGTGCAAAACTTATTCTAAAAGGTAAACGTGTATATCTAAAAAAACTTTTTGAGTTCCTATTGTTAAGTAATGTTCAGAATTTTCTTCAACTTCTATTTGAAGATACGCGGCATTTAAATAAATTATAGAAAATTGTTGCCTGCCACTTAATTTACTTAATATTTCTTCAAATTTTGGCAAGGGATATTGAGCTTGAATTACAAATGGATCGATTATAACTTTAAAATCTGCATATATTCTAATTTGTCCATTTGATTTCATGGCTGAAACTACAGGTGACGCCCACTGAACTGGCTCTATTATATTTTCTTTAATTAAACGTTCTAGTTCTAATTCAGCCGGCTTTTGTAAAGCGAATAGAATCGGTCTCGGTCGGAACGCTTTTGGTTCCACATTCGGTGGCAAAATTATTTTTATTTTATGATCTACTGCTAGCCTAATTCATTTTTACCACTCGCTAAGAGAGGTACTGGAATCATGCTAAAAATCACATATTCAGATTTTAATGAATAAGCACGTTTCAAGGTCACTAGAATCCTATTTTAACATTTTACAATGTGTATGTGTATGTGTGTGTGTATGTCTGGATGTTGGGGGACGATTCTCAAAAACTATAAGACTTAAGACCTGAATACCTCAATCTCACATTCCCGGGAAAAGCTGAAAAGGTTTTGGTAACAATTGGACAACCGGAAGTAGTAGTTTCTAGAAAAAAATCTTCTAAATTTTATTTTTTGTAAATTTTTGATATTACCAATATTGAAGAACATAATATTCTACATCTGATACATTGAATTTTTTTATTATATCTTCTATAAATTTAGAGATAAAGATGCTATAATATATAGAATAACGGGATGCAATAAGTCGAGTACGCTAAACTACACTAAGGAAATCAGTTGACAAATTCAAATGTTTATAGCAAATTTGTAAATGACAGATGTAAGTGTCAAAAATCAAAAGTTTTAGTTATATTCTGAAAGCTTTTTCTGTACATTTAATCTTTCTTAAGGTTTTATTAATTAAATATTTAAAATTATAGGTAACCTGCATATATCCATTAGAAATACCGAAAATCTTGTTAATGAATTGGAAGAAACTCTGAGATTAAGGAACTTCCTCATACAATGATAAATAGATATAATTAGAATTGTATGTGTGCAGAAGACATGTTAAATACAATAAAAAACAATATTTTGGTAAAGTTCTGTATTTTTTTTTTTTTTTTTTGTTACAAAACGACGGTTCGATAGCGAAGTGCAATATATATATATAACATAAAATGGAAATGACGAGAGATCTTGTGCTGTCCACAACAGATTTTTAAATAAGGTTATGTATTTTACAATAATTGAATTTAACTTTGTTGATTTTGTCCCATTATTAGGTTAAGATAAATAATAGAACATATTTTAATTCCATTAGACAAAGGAAGTTTAAATTCAGATTTAGCTGCTGCTACATCAGAGATTATTTCTATTTTGACACCATTAAGTATTGTTTACTAACATGTGAAACTTTTTTTAAATAGTTAATGTCACTATCTGAACTGTAAGAATTTGAATGATTGGTTGTTACACATCGAGCGGTATTTTATATGTTATATTGCATGGCATTTTTTTTAAATAGTTTGGCATATCCGTAAGTAATACAAACTTTGGCAAAATAATTTGATTTATTGCATTTAATGCGGGCTTTTTCTGGACAGTCCTCTCTTGTCATCTGCCGTTTATTGCCGCACCTAACAATAATAATAATAATAATATTTTATTTGTCCATTTGATCATTTATATGATATAGGATATGTCACAATACACAATATGAATTAGGTACAGTTACAATGTAATTAACATGGATTATCAAAATATTGATTAATAGAGTAGTAATAATTGGTAATTAACTTTTAATTTAAATTTATATTCTGACATTTTTCCACAGTTTTTAATTTCATTAGACAAGCTATTGTACAATGAAATGCCCCAGTAAAAAGGGTCTTGTTCAAAAAATACAGTTCTATGCTGTGGAATTTGCAAGTAATGTTTACCTCTAGTTTCATAACCATGTATATTACACATTTTAACAAATTTAGATATACTCTCTTTGACAAATGTCAAAACATGAAAAATAAATAAAGATGGAACAGTAAGAAAATTATATTTTACAAATGTTTCACTACATGACTTGTACGTAATTTATACATATATCTAATACCACGTTTTTGTAGTTTAAATACTCTAATGATGGACTAGGTTGTTTCCCAGAAAATCATCCTTTTAATAGCATAACAAACTTTAGATAAATTAGAACAAAGTTGGTTAATATGCAGTTCCCAATAATTAAGATTTCTAGTCATTAAAAGACCGAGTACTTTACAACTGTCCATCTGATGAAGAGATGAAGAATTATATTTTATTAACAAGCTTTGACATTCAGTACTTTTATTGTAAATTGAAAAATTCATGAAAACTGATTTAGTTACATTTACTAAAAGTGAATAATCTTGGAAATATTTGTGTAACTTGTTTAACTGATCATTAGCACATAATATGACATTGTTTAGATTTTTATGCTGTACAAAAGAGAAATATCATCGACATATGCTACTTAGTTACATATATGCAATGAACTTTTGGATCCAAAGATATTGTATTGTCTTTGGCTATTTCATTTTTATTATTTTTAGGACTAACTTTGTTAATTTTTATAGTGTTGTCGAAACTGGAAGATAATTCCTGCAAACGTTGACATTGATGAGAAGCTTGTTCTAACACAAGTGCAGTTTCTACAACTTGTGCCAAAGTAGCTGCATTTGTTGAGTGTGTGTTCATAATTTGCTGCCAATTTGATTGGTATATTCCTATTACCAACTAATCTCGCACGTGTTCGTTCAATGAATCCCTAAATTGACAATTTTCTGTTATATTGCTTAGTGCGCGTAAGTAATGGCTAATAGTTTTCGTTTCTTGTCTTGTACGTAAAGCAAAAGCTTGTCTTTCAGTTAAAACACATACTTTTTCCCATAGTAATTAGTAATTTCAGTATATTCTTTTGTTAAAGCCAAAATAGGCTTGAAATGGTCTATTAAAATTTTAAATGCCTCCGGACCAACCCTTGCTAGTAACAAATTTCTTCTTGCTCCCCGTGTTTCCGGTGTCATAAGATTATGTAATAGTAGTTCATCCTCGAATCGTTCAATATAATATTCTCAACATTCGTCCGTTTAATTGAATCTTTTAAAATTAATTGCTTTTGTAGGAGGAATTTCCATGCTAAATTTTTTATTGTCGTCGCCAAAAATGTAGTAATACTTGTTCAATAAAGTACACGTTTGAAATTAATTATCTTATTATTCTACTGAGTAAAATATAAAAATATCATTATCACAGCTACTATATTCTACTACAAGTAGACTAAATATTATATTATTTGGTGTTTATATACCAAATAAACTTTGTATACTGTACTGTTGAAATCGAATTATTTAATAAAAATCTGCTTAAGCCTACAGACAAGTAGAGTAAAATCTGCCAATTCCGATATTTTTTTTATAATTATCCAGACGTGGAATAGGTACTATTTGAATTTGTATTACGGGAGCCTTTGACAGGAATTGAATATTACTGTAATACACAAATACCTGTATTAAAAAGTAGATGCGCAATTTAACATTGGTTATATATGTAACACAGATTAATGTGCGAACTTTTTTAATGCTGAAAAAAGAAGAAATGATTTTTTTTTTTTCTAATGATTATACTTTATTTTTTAATAATTTTAATGGCTTGTTTCTTGTAACTATGAAAAATTTAAAGAAAATACTATTACCGTAAATAAATTAAATATAGATATGGAGGTATTGTGTTTGTTCAAATAAATAAATATAGATGATAATATATTCGTACTGTGAGGGCGCACACCAGGCGACATAAAATGTAATTAAATTTGAGTGTGACTTTATTTCAATACCAGGTTAACACTATAAAAGGGTCACTTTTATAAAAAAATTTAATTCAATTTACGTATAAAAAAATGTTTATTGAATTATATATAGAATTTAATTTTCTACAACATTTATTTAAAGAATTATTGCCTAAAATAAACAGGCCACTTTTTTGGAAGGAAAAACTGTTTTTTCATGTTAAACACGAAACGCCTATGTCCCGGTTCTCGTGTTACAACACCCGGTATATTTTATATATTATTTATATATTTGTATTAAAATTTAGCTCAATTAAGTATATTGAGATTTTGGAAAATCAATGTTTTGAAATATCAGGTTTTAAGATTAATTAAAAAAAAAAAAAAACTATGGACAGGATTAAATCTTAATTACAAGATGGGTTCGCTACATACAAACATCCATTCCTCAGTGGGATTCGAACCCGGCTTCTAGCATACTCATTACAGCCGTTACTCTAACTATTGAACCTTTGAAGTCGACTTATTATTATTATTAATATATATATACAATAGAATACCGTTTATTTAGAAATAAGAAAATGTGGAATAAGTTTAATAATGGTATATATATCAAGTCCGGAAAGTACCTACCATTTTGCTGAAATATGTAAGCAGTTTTAATAAAAAGTCAAACAGACAACTTTTGGAAGCCTCCGAATCCAGTATAAAACTTTCTGGACGTGGTTATATTCTATTTCTTCTGCCACCGATACTACATTCAAAATCATAATTACCGAATTGTCACACTAATGAACAAAACTGGAAACCGAAAATGTATAAGCTTCCTATTTACAATTCCACTTTTATTTAGCGCTTTTGTTAAATGAGTAGTAGCAGTAGGGTAGAATGGTAGAAGAAGACAGTTAGACTGAGATAGATATGTTGTGATAGGTTATGGAATGGCGAACGTGACAGCTGCTTTCACTTTCGCCTACCACAATATATCTATCTCAGTCTAACTGTCTTCTTCTATCATTCTACCCTGCTAACGTCACAGATTCGTTCTCCAAAGTTTTAATAATTATTTTCTCGTAAACTATGAATAATTAATCAATTTAAAAAAAACGGGTATTTTATTTTTTGGTCTATATGTAAAAAATCAAAATTTAGTCACATACCCCATTATAATCAAAGCCAACTTATATATAATTTATATATTTATTATATACAACTGTCATAATATTTTAGTATAAAATCCAAAAATTTCCGAAACAAAAAGCGAATATAGAATTCTAAAGTGCATGCTATCAAGATTCGTAAAAGTGAAATCGCATTCGCCTGCTTTCTATGATAGTATTCTAAAGTGCGTGCTACCACTACAGAGCTACTTAGTGGTAAATTTTGGAAGTAGCAACAAGAGAGCATCTAGTATAGATACGTTGCTAGAAGCTAGATCAGTTAGTGGACAAATAAAGAATATAGGACAGATAATAATAATTATTTATTCTGGGTTCTGGGATGTAATATATACTCGTGCGTTAGATTTTATAAATTTCCACGGGTTAATGTGATAAGAAAAAGTCGTTACAAACAATGATTAGCTACCGTAAGATGCAAAAGTAGGCATAAATTATAAAATTTTGTTTTAATGTTCTCTAAAATAGAAAATTAAACATAACATTTACTAAAATAAATCATGGTGTAATTTGTATTCCAACAAAAGTACTCATTCGAAAAAAACAGGAAATAATTATATGGATATTCCACAAAATGATAAAGATATACATATACACAAGGGTTGTCCTAAAAGTAATGCACAGCGAGTTCTAGTGGTCGTTGTAGGCAACGTAAATAGCTGATCGAAGCGTCAGTGTGTAGATTGAAGTCTTAAGTACACATTGGTATCATATGGTAGTAGGATTCGTTTAAAGGGAAAATAATAAAAATTCGAAAACACAACGAGAATAGTCCATCGGGTCGGATTTCACCAATAGAGCAAAGTACGTATATTCTCATCGAAACAGTGCTCAGTAATAAGTGCCTGAAATTCGTGTCGGGTTAAAAGAAGCATGTGGAAGGTTTACTATGAATCGTATCACAGTACAGAGGTGGCAGTTTCGAGAAAGTCGAACAAGCATCGAAGACGATCCGCGCTCGGGGCGGCCGTCTACTGTAACAGCTGACAATACAAACGCTTCAATCATTGCAACGTTGCTCGACAAAAATCGGAGAATCACGATAAGAGAAATTGAGGCTGAGACAGAAATCTCGAAAACGAGCGCGAATGGTATTTTAACACAGGTGCTAGGCAAACGAAAGGTGACGGCGCGGTGGGTACCGCACTTCTTGTCAACCGAACTATAAGCAACACGTTCGGATATTGCGCTCGAATTGCGTGCTTGTAATAATATTGAAGGTGAAACCTTCCTCGATCGCGTCATCGCAAACCATGGATACGTGACTTCGAGCCCGAAATGCAAAGCAGCGTTTAAAAGAGTCCAGGTTCGTTGAAAGCACAAACAGTTCGAAACCAACAGTCGTAAATGAAAGAAATGATTATGTTTGCCTACGTTAAACGGGGCGTAATCGCCACAGAACGAGTTCCGAATGGTATTAGTGTCACTGGAGCGTACTACAAAAATTTTCTTCAGAATGTCTTGTATCCAAAAATCCGTAAACTGCGTCTAGGAATGTTGCAAAGTGGTGTGTTGATTTAGCACGATAATGCCCGCACATCAGTGCACCGATCATCGAACTTCTCGAAAAATACGGCTGGGAACAGCTCCACCACCCGGCTTATAGTCTTGATCTGAGCCCACCTGACTTCGATCTCTTCCCCAAACCCAATGAATCACTTCGGAGGGTGCGTTTTCCGTTGCTGGAAGAGTTCCGAAGAGAAGTGACCCAATCCAAGCACTCCCGTGCCGCTGGCAATCGTGTATTGATAATATTTTTGGAATTAGAACCAACTGTGCATTACTTTTTTGAGACAACCCTCGTATGAAACACAAAATTCATTTTAAAAAACGTCCAATTTCGTAATAATGAATTTGTCGAAAAAAACTTTTATATGTTGCACTTATACAAGAGAATTTTCTTCAATGTTTTGCACTTTCAGCTATAATTATTAAAATTAAGCACAATAAAAATTTATCTAAAAATAATTATATTTTTTTCCTATGACCGTGTGTAAAGTACATATTTCACGCACTTTGCACAGTGTGTAAAGAGTCACTTTTCAAGCACTAGTCTGTGGAAAGTAAATAGGTAAAACATTCGGTTAATTTACCTATTAAGTAGATATTTAGGTAGTAAATAATAATGAAATTATTAAAATTTATTAAGCAATGGTGAAACAAGTGAAATAATTTTTATCCACAACTGTCAGTTTTGAAAACTCGACTTTTGAATTGAATAATGATCAGACATACGTTTCTCTGACCATAGCCTACTCCTATTTTTTTTTAATGCACTATATTTTCAAATATTCCTGTAGCTGGCGCGCGTTATGTTAAGAATGTTCTAGTATGAGCAGAACCTACTTGAACGGGTCGAACTGTAATAAATAGTAAGGTTACGTATATTGACGTTTAATCGAACGTTTGCAATAATTGTTATTTATTTACTAGTAAGTGTTATAGTATACGCTATTATTAAAACGAGAAAAACCGTTCATCAACATTTTCATTGGTATACATGGGAAAGGGATTCATTCAATAGCAAAAGAATTTTTTTTTGTGTGCACTTAAAAAAAATAATTGGTAATTCAAATTATCTATAGTTCTTCAATATGACATAGCTGTATTACCTGAGTCTAAAGAAAATATTTCTCAGTTTGAAATTATTAAAAATTTGAATGATACTGCAGAAATTTTTTTCTTATTATAAATAAGATCCACATCAAACAAACATTAGATAATATGATGGTATACATTTTCTGCAATTGCTTTCTTTATAATATTGTTATTCTTTCTTTCCATATAGACTGGTATGTTATATTTTCCAATATCAAATTATACTTGTATCAGAATATCATTTCTCGTATATTCACCAAATTAGTGTTTTCATATTATATGTCACAATCTTTAAAAACAGATATATATATATAGATATATATATATATATATATATATATATATATATATATATATATATATAATTTAAAAATAAACAGAGACTACGTGAGATGAAAAGTTTGTGTGGATGTGTGTGCGGATGTGTGGATGGAACCACGGTTTCTCAAATACTTTAAAACTTAAAAAATATTTAACTGCAGTTTCCTCAATCTGACATTCCTGGGAAGAGCTGATTAGATTTTGGTAACAATTGGACAACCGGAAGTAATAGTGTCTTTAACCCATTTATGTTATAAAAGTTATAAAAAAGCTGTTATTTACTACGAAGAAATGGGGTCACAGCAGAAGCGTATTCGTCGCGACCCATAGAAATCTGCTACTACCAATCTTAACCATCAACTTGCTACTAGAGTAAATAGAGGTCAATTGAAGTACCTGTAGGATTAGTATATGTATGTCATTAATCTTTTGTACTTTAACTATTATATATATATTGTAACGCTTGGACACGAAATAAATAAACCCATTTATGTTTGAATTATTATTTTTTTGAAATTTTGATAATGCTATGCTAATATTTGTCAAGAATAAGTATCAAAAGTATAACAAAACAAAACATTTTTGTAATTGTGTTTATATAATGCTTTTTACCTCTCGCTAAGAGAGGTATTGGATTCATGCTAAAATTCGCATATCCAGATTTTAGTGAATATGCACGATTTAAGGTACTTAGAATCCGATTATAACATTTTTAAAATTATGTCTGTGTGTGTGTGTGTGTGTGTGTGTGTGTGTGTGTGTGTGTGTGTGTGTGTGGATGTGTGTATGTGTGTGTGTGTGTATGTTTGGATGTTGTAGGGACAATTCCTCAAAAACTATGACTTAAGAACTGTTAAACTATGAATTCCTCAATCTGACATTCCCGGGAAGAGCTGAAAAGGTTTTGGTAACAATTGAACAACCGGAAGTAGTATTTTCTTAGAAAAATTCTTCTAAATATATTTTTTGGAAATTTTTGTTATTAAATATTGAAGAACATAAAATTCTCAATCTAATACACTTAAAATTTTTATTATATCTTATATAGATTTAGAGATAAAGACACTATAATATATAGATTAATCTAATCACAGAGGCTAAGGCACTAAGGAAACCAGTTGACAAATTACAATATTTATAACATAATTTGTAAATGACACATGTCAGTGTCAAATATCAACAGTTTTAGTGACATTCTGATAGATTTTTCTGGGAAGTATATTTAATCTTTCTTATTGTTTTCTTAATTAAATATTTGAAATTATAGGTAAAATGCATATATCCATCAGAAATACCGTCAATCTGGTTAATGAATTGGAAGAATATGTCACATTTCGGGACTTCCTCATACAATGAAAAATAGATATAATTAGAATTATATGTGTGCAGAAGACAATAAAAACAATATTTGGGTAAAGTTCTGTAATAGGGCTGTTGCATGAATTTTTATATGACTTCTAAGTATTAAATTTGAAAAGATATTGTTCTTTAAAGAGCCTCAAATTTGAAAATATAGCGAAATATCCTTTAGATATTTTACAATTAATTTTTGAAATTTGGATAAAATTTTGAATAAGTCACGTGATCCGAAACAGAATGTGACGTCAGAGTACATACAAGGTGTCAAGTGTATTGTCAAAGTTGTCAAACAAGTGTCAAATAAGAATCACGACCAGAACTTTAAAGTAAAATATATTTATATTTTATATTATATATTTATATTATAAATTCAGTTTTTATATTTTATTTAACTTCAACTCTTTAACACCCCTTATTTTGGTAGCAGTAAAACAATCGTTCTGATAAATTCAGCCATCATCCAGCTATCGACCTTCGGCTAATTGTCCGATTTAGCTTGAGTGTAATTTGAATTAGCCATTATTACTTTATTATTCATTTACAATGAGCAATGTCAGCGTCAAATGTCAAATTAAAAGATTTTGTTATTAATATGTGACAAACTTTAGCCTACGTTTATTTATATAAATAATATGAATAAACGTAGGTGATGGGAAAACTGTTTTCCTATTGGCTATTAATGATGTAATGTATGTGCTTCTAGGTCACAGGAGTGGGGGGTAGTTTTTCAGGACGCCAATCTTTTTATTTAATTATTTCCACAAATAACAACAAATTATTAAAATAAAAATTATTACTAAGAAAATCATTCCATAAACTTTCATTTAAAATAGTTTTTGAAAAATGTGAAACAGGCTCATTTATAAAACGACGGTTCGAAAGCGAATTGCAATACAATACTTATATAGCCTAATATGGAAATGGCGAGAGGTCTTGTGCTGGCCACAACAGATTTTTTTTGATGTTCCAAAAATGGAACACTGGGTCTACTAAACATAAATTAACTTAAAACATCCTTCATACAATTTTTTTCTATTTTTTAGTGAAGTTGTTTTTGAAAATGGCACGTCTGTTCTGCCAAATTTGATACCTCATGGAAAACGCGTTTTAATTTCCTTGGAGGAATTGGACCATACCTGTGGGCCACAGACTGTGGCCATACTGTATATATGTCGTGAGCACATCTTAACATCTGTCTTTTTATAAGGCAAAGTCATTTTCAAAATAACTAGGTATATTGTAAAATGAATAACATGCCGAGAAAAATTACAAGCAATAATGTTCAAATATTCACTTTACAATTCGAGTAGTCATTTTGAATATGACTAGGCGTTATATAAAAAGACAGATTTTACAATCTGTTGACGACATATACATTGTAACCGTAGCTTGTGCTTGGGTTTATGTTTCCAATTGAGCATGCATAATGTCCCGGTGATCCATTTTCGGAACATAAAGTTTTATGTAATGTGAAAAATAATCCGAAAACTATTTCTGTAATATCTTTCACAATAATGAATTTACATGCCTTTACGAGTGTGATGCAATTATGTCCCGCACAAAATATGATATGCGTAAAATATTATTTACATCTATCTACAACGAGATTTTTGTCAGCACTTTTAGTAAAATTTAATACAGAACTAGACATGTGTGATAAATAAATTCAACGATCTATGTATCAAAATGTGTGAAGAATGGAGCAAGAAATCTATATTGATTGAACCTTTTTTCATAATTTGGGGAAAAACCTTGTGTTCCAATTTTGGAACACCGGGAAAAAATGGGTTAAACAAATCTTCTAAATATTACTTTTTGAAAATTTCTGCTATCACTGTTATAATATAAAATTCTATATCTGATACATTTAAAAATTTTACTATATCTTGTATAGATTTAGAGATAAAGACACTGTAATATATAGAATAATCTAATCGCAGAGGCTAAAGTACTAAGGAAACCAGTTGACAAATTCAAATATTTATACCATAATTTGTAAGTGTCAAAAATTAACAGTTTTAGTGACATTCTGAAAGCTTTTTGTGGGAAGTACATTAATCTTTCTTATTGTTTTATTAATTAAATATTTAATATATATATATATATATATATATATATATATATATATATATATATACTAGCTGTACCCGTTGCAAATATTTGCAACAAAAATATGGGGTAACGTTATTCATTCATTTCATTTTATAACGTAAATAATTTATAGTCACCAACAAATATTGTTATTGTTGTAATCAACGTGTTTCATTTATGATTTCAAGTTCAATTATTGTAGTAATAATGGCTGTTTTATTGTCCACAAAAATTTTATGCATTATTGTAATCTATGAGGGATTAACGTGTTTCTATTATGCAAATTAACATCTTTATTAGGTTTAAAACAATATGCATAATCATTGCATGTCTATACCTTTTACAGTATGATTTCACACTTTTGAAATTCTATTTCACGTTAACAAAATATGATTTCACATTAACGAACCTTGATTTCACACAAAGGAAACTTGAATTCACAGTAACGAAAACTAATTTGTCACTCCCGAATACCGATTTTGTAACAATGAAAACAGAATTCACAATTTTAAACACCAGTTTCAACTAAATGAAAACAGATTTTATATAGGAACTTTAAATGGACACCTCCAAGGAAGGGCAGAAGGGACAGTAGCCACCTCTTGGAGAGGCGAAAAAATAAAGCATTTTTATTGTCTCTAAAATATATTAAAATGTCTTTTTGTCCTTATAAAATATTAAATAAATAACGAATAGCATTTTTCAGAAACTTAACAACAATAATGAAACTTGATTACAACAATGATAAAAGTTTATTACAACAATGTTAGCTACGTTAGAAGCGAGAATATGTAACCCGACGGTTTAAAATCTGTTTTCTTTAGTTAAAATTAATTTCCATTGGTGTGAATTCAGTTTTTTTTTCCCCTGAAACCAGTTTTCGTTAATGTGAAATCATATTTCGTTACTGGGAATTCACTTTTCATTTGTGTGAAATTCGTTTTCGTTAATGTGAGTTCATATTTTGTTAACGTGAAATCAGTTTCAAAAGTGTGAAAACATATTGTAAAAGATAGCATTAAGGGGTAGCGTTTAAGAGCGGGAAAATAGGGTTATCCAACTGGTTGATTATAATATAATACTCTTTTGTATTTAATGATTTCGTTATTTAAAAACCTGTAAATGTACACCTATCTCTTGTGCATTTTTAAATAGGTAATAATGCTGTATTTTAGATAAAGGATATATAATTCAATAAATTTTTAAAATTTAGGTAAAAAAAAATTATTACAAAATATGTATCTCTATTAATTTTGCTCAATATTATTAAATTACTTACCATATTTAAATTAACGAATTAACTATTATATTTATTAATTTTTGAGGGAAAAAAATCCTTCTCATGTTTTCATTGTAAGTTGACATGTTGACATATTTATCTGTCATTTAAGGTCAACTTTTGACTTTTGTATTATAAAAGCTTTGCATGATTTAAGATATATACCTGTTAAATTATTTAACTTTGCATTAATAAACCAGCCCTAAATAATGCAAAATATTATTTTGTAGCAGTTTTCATAAATCGTATGTATTCTAAATCATTCTCTTCTTCTTCATGTTGCTCAGTTCTGCCATCTATCGGTTGACAGCGGTACTTAATAAAAAATCTTTAAGGCCTTATAAAAAATAGACGGAATCAAAACTGTAAAATTTTAGATTTTTGTGCACATCTACATGCTAATAGCTTTCATTTAAAAAAAGAATCATTAAAATCGGTTCGGTAGAAGTTCATAACTAAGGCCCCGAAGAAAAACCTTATTTTTTTATATATATAGATATATATAAAATTAAATAAAAGCATATATCCATCGGAAATACCGCCAATCTTGTTAATGAATTGGAAGAATCTCTGACATTTAGGATCTTCCTCATATAATGAAAAATAGATATAATTGGTATTAAATACAATAAAAAGCAATATTTAGGTAAAGTTCTGTATTTTTTTTTTTTATGAAACGTCGGTTTAATAGCGAAGTGCAATACAATCCATACTAATATAATAAATGCGAAAGTAACTCTGTCTGTCTGTCTGTCTGTTACGTTTTCACGCCTAAACCGCTGAACCAATTTTGATGAATTTTGGTATAGAGATAGATTGGACTTTGGAGACGGACATAGGCTACTTTTTATCGCGAAAATAAAACTTAAAGGGGTGAAATAGAGATGAAAGTTTGTACCGCTCTATTAGTACAGTTGCACAAGTGAATAATGAATTGAACGTCACTGACGCATGATGAGTAATTCTTTGGTTAATTGGACAATGAAATTTTTGTCATTGGCGTGTAGCGCAAGATAAAACTTTCGTGAAAAAAATTGAATTATCAAAATTTAATAATCAAAATGAATCGAAAGCATAAGCAAGGTTCTACAATAAATATTTCACAAAGTACAGTAAAAAGGATTCTAGCTGAAAACAAGAAGAAATTTAAATAATAAAATAATTCAGAATCAAAATTACATTCTCCGGGAAAGAACAAAATTGAAAATTTTGATTTCCAGGTATTTCTCATATTCTTTCTCACATCTCTTACTTTTACAGTTTATTACAGTGTAGTTTTATTTGATTAGAACAAATAAACGTTCAAATACAAAAGATTAAATTTGATTACAACAATGAAAATTTTACAGTTAATAACAATGTAGTTTTATTTGATTACAACAATTTTCACCTACAGTACACTAAATCTGATTGCAATAATAAAAATAACTATCACGCAAATTATTGTCATCATTGTTAACTATATTGATTATTGTAATAAAAAAAAATAATTGTGATTTTAATTTTTTCTTTATTTAGTTGTTAATATTAAATCCATACTAATATAATAAATGCGAAAGTAACTCTGTCTGTCTGTCTGTCTGTTTGTCTGTCTGTTACGTTTTCACGCCTGAACCGTTGAACCAATTTTGATGAATTTTGGTATAGAGATAGATTGGATCTAGGAGAAGGACATAGGCTACCTTCTGTCGCGAAAATAAAACTTGAAGGGGTGAAATAGGGAATGAAAAATTGTATGTTCGAACCCATCATTTCTCCCGCTGAACAAATTTTGATGAATTTTGGTATAGAGATAGATTGGACCTAGGAGAAGGACATAGGCTACCTTTTGTCGCGAAAATAAAACTTGAAGGGGGTGAAATAGGAGACGAAAGTTTGTATGGAGAACCCATCATTTCTCAAGTTAGGGATATAAAAATTCTTATTTATGCTTTTGGTAAGAAATAAAGTGTTTTAGCGTTTTTAAAAAATCATCCATCAAGGCGGTACGATAGGGGATGATTTCAATTTTTTTTTTTTATCTATAGTAAAGTTTTAACCGTTAGCAGATTTTTGATATTTGTCGGAGAGATAGCTTGCATCATATGTACATAAGTAAAAGTACCCGAGACATGTTTAGAAAAGGCGCTTTTAGATGCGGTGCGGGGATCGGGCGGAGCCTGTTACATGTACGATGCGAGGCAGGTTGCCGGCTTCCTACGCAGCGCATGTCTCCGAAGTAAATGTGAAAATTACTGGTACACGTGTATACCGAAATCATTCAAGCAGCCAATGCACGTCATCACTTAGTGTAAAAACCTTAATGCATTAAAATCACTAATAGTGAAAAATGAAATAAAATTTTAATCATTTTTAACCGTCAAAAAGTGTATAGCCTTATATAATTATTATTAAGATGGATAGTACAGTTCATTACTTATCGTATATGACATGAATAACATATAAATAATGTACATCAACGTCATATTATTCGTTTAATTGTTGCTATAGTTGGCAACATTGATAATTTGTATGTTCATACTGTCAGAGTTATTGAAAAATATTTGTATCGTGTTTGAAACATTTTTGTGCGCTGTAAAGGCCTATTTATAATAAAGTAATGTTAAACGCATCGCAACGACGTAACGTGACCGTTAAGGCAAACACAAATTCTGTAAATCTGCCAAAAGTAGCACTTCTAATCAATCAGAAGAATTCGGTATATTTCTTTGAAATTCGCCTCATTTTTATTTATTGCCTTTATATGGCATAAGGTTAGTATTATAAAATAATTTAAATAGAAATGGACAGTGACGAAAATATAGTATTTATTTTGTAGATGTGACAGTTCATGACCATGTCGATAATAAAGATTGCAATCTGTATAACTCCTTTTATAAAGATTATAAAATCTCTGCAAACGTATCAGTACATGACGTCACACATCTAGTTACTTTTATTCAATTTTTATTAATGACGTGCATTGGCTGCTTGAATGATTTAGGTATAGCTAATCGTTATTTTAGTTTTACCCGTGCGAAGCCGGGGCGGGTCAGCTAGTGCTTATACAGTGTGTCCCATTTAGAAGTGTCACCATTGGAATCCCGAGAACTATAAGAGATACGATGACGGTTAAATGGAACTTTTTGTGCGTGTTTAAGAGGCCATCTCAGATGTGCTTTTGTTTTTCCAAATATTCTTATAGGGCACTAGATAATGACGAAAAACTGAATATTGTTGAGTTTTTCTTTTGCAAATAACTTCTAAACTATTAGTAATTGAGAAAAACGTTTCAAATATAAAAGACAGATATTTTTATTAACTAACCAGTGGCGTAGAAAATAAATTTTTATATCCATAAATTTTCGAGATATAACACAAACTTATATTTTTTTAAATGAAACCCATATCTTATTTTAGTCTCAAAAAAATAATTATTTTTTTCTCTTTTCAATGATGTAAGGGTTATTATATTTTATATTTGTTTTGCTCCTAAAATTTAATTTTTTTCTTTATTTTTGTGAATTTTCTTATTATTTCGCAAAAAAAATATTATTTTTATTAATTATATTGTATTTGATCGATATAAATTATTTTATGCCTTCATTACTTAATATTTTTATTCTAGACTTATAATTACAAATTACACTATAATGTGCCAAGAGCGACCTGATACAAAATATTATAAAAATTAATATGATACGAGTTTTGAGCAAATTTTTCTACCGAATTAAATTATTTAAATACAAGTAGTATTTCTAAATAGAAATATACTAATATTTTCAAAGTAATTGTAAATTTAATACAAAATAAGGAAAAATAATAATTTTGAAGGCAAAACAAATATGAAACATAATAACTCTTACAACATTGAAAAGAGAAAAAAATAGTTATTTTTTTGAGAATAAAATCAGATATGGGTTCCATTTAAAAAAATATAAGTTTGTGTTATATATCGAAAATTTACGGATATAAAAATTTGTTTCGTACGCCACTGGTTAGATAATAAAAACATCTATCTTTTATATTTGAAACGTTTTTCTCAATCACCAATAGTTTAGAAGTTATTTGAAAAAGAAAAAATCAACAATAATCAGTTTTTCGTCATTATCTAGTGCCCTATGAGAATTTTTGGAAAAACAAAAGCAAATCTGAGATGGCCTCCTAGAGACGCACAAAAAGTTTCATTTAACCGACTTCGTATCTCTTATAGGTAGTTCTCGAGATCCCAATGGTGGCACTTCTAAATGGGACACACTGTATAACATAAAATGAAAATAGCGAGAGGTCTTGTGCTGGCCACAACAGGTTTTTAAATACTAAATTTGGGAAGTTTAGAATCATATTTTAATATATTTTTTCAAGAAAATCTGTTTAGAGCTTCCGGTAGAATACCACTTTTAGAAAAATCTAATAAGTCGTCCTCATTAATAAATAAATAAAATATCAAATGAATTATATCACATTGCAGTTGGTGCAACAGGGCATTAAATACCAAATTTTAAAAATTTTGGTTCATATAATATATTTTTTACGAAAATTTGTTCAGAGCTTCAAATAAAGTACGATTTCCGGTTTATTAATATTAGCCATAATCTAATATGTTATTGACATAAAAGCCTTAAGTACTAAAATTGAAAAGTTTTGGAATATATTTTAGTATAGTTTTGTTTGGTTTCAAATAAAGTACCACTTCTTTTAGGGAATCTTCCTAACTTGATTTTCGTCTATTACGAAAATACCTCATATATCGCTTATCATAAAAGATAAAGAAAAAGTGTTTAGATAATTTTATCTCTATCTTTTACTGTACTTGTTAACCTACCCTTCACATACCTTGGATTCAGAAAGCTGTACATAATTGTGTTAGCAGTACAAAGTGCCCCAAGTTGAAATACGTTAAATTTAGCAGTTAGGAGAAAACGGAAATATGTTCAATGGAAGTGCCAATCCCACAAGCTGCAATTAACAGGACTTCCTTATAATTGCTTATCTCGCATTCTATCAAATCAAGATTTACTAGACAAGAGAAAATAAAAGCTGGGCCGACTGGTGCGCTCAAAACAAATATAAAGAACGAAATATTTCAAAGGACAAAGCAACTTCCGTTGGCACATTAAATAGCTAGCAGTACTCCGATAAAATCGGCTTTGTTCTTACAACATTGCCGGATATGAATTCGTGCGCATTACAAGCCACTAAGCAGTTAAATTTACCCTCAAAGGAATAATCATGTACCAGTAAAAGGATTTAAAGTCAGAATGTGGGGACACTACATATATGTGAAATTTCTAGTAGCTCAATTCTTTTCCTTTATAATGGTGACCCATTAAACTACTGGAAGCTTCACACAAAACAACAATGTCAAATAACGTGGTAATATGCTTTTTACGCTATTCCGCGACAATGTAATCCCAGAATAAAATACTTCAAACAAAATTGTATAGACAAAAAATTAATTTATTTTAAATGCAACTATTTTTTTTACCTGTCGTCGCCATTATAAGGGTAGGTAATTACGTACGATAAAAATACGATAAAACACTTGCTATATTTTTTTATTCAGGGTTGTAATTCGCACACGTGTATCACGATAAAAAAAACTTTAGAAAACACTAAAAGTATTTCTTATGGAATTGTAAAGAGATAACCTGGCAAGGATATTTATATAGGATGGTGACTCGAACACCCGAATATAGAACTTCAATATGAAAAATCATATTTTTATAATATCCTACTTCCTTAATTGTTTTACGTAAAAAAGCTTCAAATAAAATTTATAGAACTTAAAATTATACATCTTAATCAATAAGCTCAATTAATTTAGGGTCCTTTGTAACGACAGAAATTAGGTATGAAAATATCGAAGATCATTCCAAAAATAGCGATAGCCATGAAAAAAAATTATCAAATGTTAAACAGTTTTTCTGATAAGTTAGATAAATTTAGTTTTATATTTATTTGTAATTTATGATCAAGTGAATAATTATGTATTTAAACCAATAGATACTTGTACAGTTGAAGAGAAATTCTAAATAATCTCTAATAAAAATAAACCAACCTAAATTGGCAGATAAATGGTTAAACATTTGTTAATATCGCTACTTTTTAAGGTGATTTTCGAAATTTTCATGCCTAATTTTGCCGTTTCAAAACGTGCACAAATATTTTTGCTTATTGATTCAGATGCAGAATTTTAATGTATACAAGTTTTATTTGAAACTTTTTTACTTAAAATAATTAGGGAAGCACGAATTACAAAAGCATGATTTTACATGTTAAAGTTCTGTATTCGGGTGTTTGACTCACCATCATCTATATCAGGGCTGCACAACTCAAAAGGAATTCAGGGCCAAAACAGAAACCGGAACTTAAAGCGCGGGCCGCAGTAGTTTCCTATGAAAAAAAATTTTAAATCAACAAAATTAATCAATATTGTAATTAATTATTCTTATTTTATCATTTATTTATGTCAAATACTTGAACATTTATTTTTAAACTCTTGAAAACAAAAAAAAATCACAATAAGTAACTCATTTATATAATATTGTAAATGTAAATAAAAATAGATAATAAAAAATAAATTAATCATTAATAAACAAAACAGCAAAAGTGTTAATGTGAGACAATGCATCTCTTGCCAGCAACAAGTTTCTCAAATTCTGGATTCATATTTGATGTTGAAGTTTTTAACGTTCGTCAGTTAAACACGAACAAAATTTGCTCTTATTAAAATTCATGATTGAAAAGGAGTTTGTGGTGATGAGTGTGTGAGATAATGGCGCCACCGACAATCAATCTAGTGCTGCCATCTACGGTTAGTTTTCAAATTAGCAAATATTTAAATAATTTAGTTTTAAATAATATTTATTTTTTAAAATATTAAACTAAAAATCCTAGAAAACGCAAGTAACTAAAATGTGGCATTAATCATTTGTCAAATATCGTACCGCGGGCCGTATGTTGTGCAGCCCTGTTCTATATGATACTAATGCAATGTAAAATTAAATTGGCGATAGATGTTGAGCTCAGGGTTGTGCCTGTAATCTATGCTACGTAAAATACGTTATTACGTACGGGTAAACAATAATGTTGTTTACGTGATTAAAATTGATACTTCGTCTAAACGTATGTAGACTATAATTATTATATTTTCTTAAAAAGGAACAAAAAATGTAAATTACTGATTAATTTACAAACCATACATGAATGGGTCGTTGAAAATAGCATACAGTGTGATTTTATTTAAATAGTGCAGCAAGTTAGCATTTTATGTTATCAGGAGATGACACTACTTGTTAGATTGGGAATCACTAGATCTGTTAGGTTGCGACCTACTATTCTAGTAAAAAATTAACATCGTATGCTAATAGGACATATTTTTACAAAATCATGACTAACACCAAACGTAAGTATGCAAAGTTCTAAAAACCAAAACACCTATTAATGTATAAAAACATTTTTACCTTCCGCAAAGGAGGTATAGGGATCGTGTTAAAAATTACATATCGAGATTTTAGTAAATGACCACGTTTTAAGGTCCCTAGAATCCAATTTTAACATTTTCACGATGATGTCTGTATGTGTGTATGTGTATGGATTTTGTCTTCGCTCTAACTCAAATACTATCATTCAGAAAATTCTGAAACCTTGTTTCTATACTATTCTAATATGGAAAGAAGCCATTAGTTTTTGGTGTAAATCGGATAACCGGAAATGGTACTTTACCTGAAGCTCATAATGGTTTTTCTTCAAAAAATACCATTAAATGCAATTTTTTCGCATTTTATGTCTTATGAAAATTAAAGATTATAAATTTTCTACAGGAATACATTAATACTTTTTCTATACATTTTACAGATAAATTAAAAAAAAAAAATTTATTAGTCGCAAAGCCTAATATAAACACAATTCCTTTGTTACACAGTTCATATTTCAAATGAATGTAACCGACAGTAAATGTCGCTGTCAAAAAAAAAACTAATCACTTCAAATTAATAATAGTGGCATTTTAAAAAGAAAATGGTAAATAAAGCAATAGTTTTCTGCAATGGAACAGTTTGCAGCGTTCGTAAATACGTAGGAATGTATTTAAATTAATAAAAAGTAAATAGCGGGAGGTTTTGTGTTGGCCACATCAGATTTTTTATTCTAATTTATTTCTAAAATATTGCACAGACACACAGACGTATTCGTAAAACTAATAAAATCGTATTCGGAGAACCCTAAAAAGGTGTTTATTCATGAAAAACTCACCACCGAAGTTTTTGACCAAAGACAATACCAGTAAAAATAAAACCAGTATTTGTGCTCTTTAGGCGCTTATATATGTACCACAATTATGTTTATTTGTTTTAAACCTTAACATAACCTAACTTAACCATATAAAAGTTGTTGGCGTGAGTTTTTTTTTTGCGTCAGGTTAGAGAATAATAAGATGCTTAGTAAAATTGTAAGCGAAAATGTCTCGGAATTTTTTTAATTATTCGTTTAAAAATGAGTTGGCGTTCATAAAAAAATATATTATACTAGCGTTTTATAACAACTTTTTGATCGCCATTTTCGTTGTTAAATGAAATACTTTTAAGCACTAGTGCTTAAAAGTAACATTTTTAAGCACTAGTTCTTAAAAATGACAGTTTAATGCGTAAAAGTTACAGTTTAATACGTAAAATGTTTCTTTTAAGCCTAGTGCATAAAAGTATTTCATTTAGCAACGAATAGATCACCCTGACGTCCCTACTTATTAATTTCGAAAAATTCAAAATGAGTATAAATGATCTGTTTTAAAACGCTATTATAAAAATTCTTGCATGTAATACATTGCGAAATGAGTGTTTTAGGCATTTGAAGTGTTCTACCACTCCCTTTTCTCTCGTACGTACTAATTTCACGCTGCGTGCCTAAAACACAATCATTTCGCAACTTATTACATAAATAGCTATTTTACAATCACGATACGACATAAAAAACTAGAGCGCAAATAAAAATAATTATGCTGGAATTAAGCGTATACAGATCACAATTATTGGCAATATTATTTTTTAGTATAATTTTTAAAAGAGGAGGTCAACTTGATTTACCTCAAAAAACGGAGTAGTTTAATTGAAATAAATTATCACTTTGGTAATCCGTGCTTATTGTTTTCAGTCACGATAGTTTATAACGTTATTCAAGTCGTCATTAATATTGTGTTCTGTTATCTTTTTGAATAAAAAAACTGAAAAACCTTAACTAAATGTAAGTCAGAAACAAACCATTTAAGGACATAAGTTTATATAAACATTTTTTCCTAATTTTTAGTCGTAGAAGCCGCCTATGTAGAGACAACACACCATTTTTGTTACCCACTGCTATTTACCTCTCGCTAAAAGGGGTATCGCATATCCAAATTTTATAGGATAAACACGTTTTAAGGTCCCCATAATCCGATTATAACATTTTTACGATGATATCCGTATGTATGTGTGTGTGTGTTATTATTTTTTGAAAATTTATGTTATTAGTTATATTAAAGAATATAAAAATCTCTATCCGATCCATTTAAAAATTTTATTATATCTTCTATGGAGTTAACGATAGAGACATATAAATATATAAATAATAAGTTGTAAATCAATCTCGCAGCCCATGGAAAACAAGTGGAAAAATTAAAATGTTTGTAATTGACAGATAAATGTGTGTCAAAAACCAAGAGACACTGAAGACTTTTTCTGGGAAGTACATTTAATATTTCGTATTTTATTATTAATTAAATATTTATAATTACAGATAAATATATTACATATACCCTTCAGATATACCGCCAATCTCATCAATGAATTGGAACAAGCTCGAACATTAGAAAAATAAGAGTGAATAGAAAGAATTAAAAAATATGAAAATATATAAAGAAGATATTTAGCCTATTATGGAAATGGCGAGAGGTTTTGTGCTGGCCACAACAGATTTTTATTTTTGTATTATGTAATGTTTTTAAAATAAAAAATAATTCATTGTCGAAATCTTTACAATATAAAATCACTTGTTATCAATCATGTAAAAGCCATTCAGGATTTAAGAGTGGAAGGTGGAAGAGGTTTTTACGAGTTTAGCTTTCCTACTTCTTATGTCGCAAGCTGAAAGCAATAATAATAAAGACTTCTTGGTTTATTTCAGATATGTCCTCGAATAAATCTTAAAAGACATGTAAAACAGTAAATATCCTTCCTTTTTATAGAAATTAAATAAAAAAATCTGACGTAGCCAACAAAACCTCCCGCTATTTAATTTTTATTAATTTAAATACATTCCTACGTATTTAGTAATGCTGCAAACTATATTATGTTCTATTGCATTAAACTATTGCTTTATTTAAGTCAGAAACGAACCATTTAAGTACATAAGTTTATATAAACATTTTTTCCTAATTTTTAGTCGTAGAAGCCGCCTATGTAGAGACAACACACCATTTTTGTTACTCCCTGCTATTTACCTCTCGCTAAAAGGGGTATCGCATATCCAAATTTTATAGTATAAACACGTTTAAAGGTCCCCATAATCCGATTATAACATTTTTACGATGATATCCGTATGTATGTGTGTGTGTGTTATTATTTTTTGAAAATTTCTGTTATTAGTTATATTAAAAGAACATAAAAATCTCTATCCGATCCATTTAAAAATTTTATTATATCTTCTATGGAGTTAACGATAGAGACATGTAAATATATAAATAATAAGTTGTAAATCTCGCAGCCCATGGAAAACAAGTGGAAAAATTAAAATGTTTGTAATTGACAGATAAATGTGTGTCAAAAACCCAGAGACACTGAAGACTTTTTCTGGGAACTACATTTAATATTTCTTATTTTATTATTAATTAAATATTTATAATTACAGATAAATATATTACATATACCCTTCAGATATACCGTCAATCTCATCAATGAATTGGAACAATCTTGAACATTAGAAGAATAAGAGTGAATAGAAAGAATTAAAAAATATGAAAATATATAGAGAAGATATTTAGCCTATTATGGAAATGGCGAGAGGTTTTGTGCTGGCCACAACAGATTTTTATTTTTGTATTATGTAATGTTTTTACAATAAAAAATAATTCATTGTCGAAATCTTTACAATATAAAATCACTTGTTATCATGTAAAAGCCATTCGAGATTTAAGAGTGGAAGGTGGAAGAGGTTTTTGCGAGTTTAGCTTTCCTACTTTTTATGTCACAAGCTGAAAGCAATAATAATAAAGACTTCTTGGTTTATTTCAGATATATCCTCGAATAAATCTTAAAAGACATGTAAAACAGTAAATATCCTTCCTTTTTATAGAAATTAAATAAAAAAATCTGACGTAGCCAACAAAACCTCCCGCTATTTAATTTTTATTAATTTAAATACATTCCTACGTATTTAGTAATGCTGCAAACTATATTATGTTCTATTGCATTAAACTATTGCTTTATTTACGATTTTCTTTATTATTTAATATGTCACTATTATTAATTTGAAGTGATTAGTTTTTTGACAATGACGTTTACCTGTAAAATACATTTATTTGAAAAATAAACTGTGTAACAAATTAATTTTGTTTATCTTAGGCTTCGGGATTAAAAAAAGAAAAATGATTTTTAAATTTATCTCTAAATATATAGAAAAAGTATTAATGTATACCTGTACAAAATTCAATAATCTATAATTTTCCAATGACATAAAATGCGAGAAAATGGCATTTAATGGTATTTTTTGAATGAAAACCATTATGAGCTTCAAGTAAAGTACCATTTCTGTTTATCTGATTTACTCCAAAATCTAATGGATTTTTTTCGTATTAGAATAGGGAACAAGGTTTCAGAATTTTCTGATTGATAGTATTTGAGTTAGAGCGAAGACAAAATTCATACACACACACACACACACACATATATATATATATATATATACACACACACATACATACACACATACTGACATCATCGTGAAAATGTTAAAATTGGATTCTAGGGACCTTAAAACGTGGTCATTTACTAAAATCTCGATATGTGATTTTTAGTACGATCCCTATACCTCCCTTACCAAGGGTAGCGGGAAGTAAAAATATCTGATGTGGACACCACATGACTTCCTTGTACGCCTGTTACACTATACATATTTTGTTAATAATTAAAATATGTATAATAACAGACCCAATCATAAAATTGCACGTATTTGACATAATTTGACATTAAACTCTTTATTTTTTTGTTATTTCTTGTCCTAATTCATAGCAAACTTAATTACAGAAACCAAAAAGTACATAATGTTTAAATTTACGTATCTCGCTTATACAAAGAACTAATTTAATCATACTTGAAGTTTTCGACGCAAAATTCAATTCTCTAAAACTTTTATTTGAAGCATTTATTGATAAATTCAAAAGAACACCATTTTTTTCTAGAAAAACTGATAATAGCTTCAAGTAAAGTATCACTTTCGGTTAGACTATTTTAACCAAAGTCTATTATGTTATTCCCATTGATATGAAAGTCTTATATACCAAATTTGAAAAGTTTTGGATTATATTTTAATATAGTTTTCCATTAAAATCTATTATGGGCTTCAAGTAAAGTACCACTTCTGAAAGTTATGCAATAACCAAAAAGGGAGGTGCACAACTAGATGTTATAACAGTCCTAAATACAAAATTTTAACTTTCTACGGCTTCCCGTTTTTCAGTTATGCGAGATACGTACGTACGTACGTACATACGTACGTACGTACAGACGTCACGACGAAATTAGTCAAAATGGATTCAGGGATGGTCAAAATGGATATTTCCGTTGAAATCTGGAAACCGAAATTTTTCGCGATTACAATACTTCCTTTACTTCGTACAAGGAAGTAAAAACATCGAAAATGAGACACTCATACATTGTTTAATATTAATTACTTTAATATTATAGCATAACTTGCAATAAATTACAAAAGAAATCAAATAAACTTTAATTTCACTTTTTTATAATGCATTATGAAAAGATTTTCAAATATCAGCGTGGCGCAGTGGTTAGAACAATAACTGTCTTTGAAATTTTGAATTGAGGTTTGATTCCCCTTTAGGGAAATTATTTGTTTTTTATTAAAATTGTTGAATTTTGAAAATTCTGTCTTATATTTCGTATTACAGTCACTGAAAATAATAGCATTGTAATAAATAAAAAGTAATTGATTACAATAATCAAAACATTGATATAAGAAAAATGCATGGTAATTTCTTTTTATAAATACAGTAAAAACATAATATCCACTTATCTACACAAATTTATTATATTTCAGTCATTTTTATTAATATTGAAAGAAAATACAATGCATTGTTATTATATCAATATTTTGACTATTGTAATCAATTATTTTCTCTTTATTTATTTTTCAATGGCATACGAAATATAAAAGAGATTTTTAAAAGTTCAACAATTTTAATGTAAAAAATAAAATAATTACCATAACCCCTTTATGGTAATTATTTTTCGATTCCCCTAATCGAACCTCAATCCAAAATATCAGAGGCAGTTGTTCTTATCACTGAGCCCCGCTGATATTTGAAAATCTTTTCATATTGCATTGTAAAAAGAGCGAAACAATTATTTAATTGAAAATTTTTGTAATTTATTGCAATTTATGCAGTAATATTAACGTAATTAATTTTTGTCACTATATACGTAAAGTTATTATATTGAAAACATATATAAAAATATAAATTTTATTTTAAAATAATTATTTATTTTTTTGTAAATTAAGAAAGAAAATTTTCTGTCTTTATATTGAACTGGGGAGGGGAAGCATGTTTATGAATGTTATCAATAGATGGCATGGCGCGAGAAAGTTTTAATTTGAATTTGACATTAGTTCATTTTTCTCTCTCTCTGGTCTCTCAAATACATTAATTACTTTATAAATAAACACATAAGTAGTTACTTATATCAAGTTTTTACCTTCTCTTCAAAAATATTAAATAAAAAAAGGTATGCAAGTAGCCCATTGGATTATAGGGACCTTAAAACGTGCTTATCCACTAAAATCTGAATATCGATGGCTTAACTGCAATACCACGTATCTGACATTTTTTGAATTTTTGAGTTATTTACACCACTGTGCGTAGAATCATTGTGCGCTTCGAATGAACAATACCTAGTATGTAAAGAAAATTTGAGCGGGCTTAAATCATATCTATGTATTAACATATTATATATTAAAACAAATTAAAAATAAAACAGTTTTTTTGCTCTCCTGCAAAATCAGGTATTATTCACTTACGTGGTATTACAGTTAAGCCATCGATATGCGATTTGTAGCATGATTCCAATACCTCTCTTAGCGAGAGGTAAAAATGTAAATTTGTATTATATATTGAAAATTTACAAACAGAAAAATTATTTTCGCACTCCGTTGGATAGACAATAAAAATATCCAACTTTTTTATTTGAAACATTTTGCTCGATTACTGATAGTTTAGAAGTTATTTCAAAATGAAGTTGTATCTCTTATAGTTTCCGATAACCCAATGGTGGTCTTCGATATCCGGACACCTGTATACTAATAACATTTATAAGAAAATCTTCATTCTGAAGCGCCGCAATTAATAAAACTACACCATTCGCCATTTAACGTCACTAAACAATACTGAAACCTCACTTGGCAAGACGTTTTCCTTATTGCCTGGGTGAACAAGAATCATGAATAATAAATGTTATGTAAACAAGCGATATTTGGTACCAGAATTTCATTTTAAACAATTATTGCTTAACAAGCAATAATTACCTAACAAGTGGCATCAGAATCAGACCGATTGTCATATATGTTATTCAAAGAAATTAAAGCTTTTTTTTAATCGTAATTATAAATAGAAATAAATTAGAAAACGGCGAATGGCAATATTCTTTTCTACCTATTATAATGAATTTCTGGAAAATTTTCCCAATGTAGCAGCAGATTACACTTATAATGCTATTTACAAGGTTGTAACGACAACTGTAGCGTTATTTCGGGAAAATGGAAGTGTTGAAAGAAAAACCGGTAGCGGAAGACCATGGAAGAAAATAGCCGAAGTATTTGATAACGTCAGACAAATTGTGGAGACCACATCGACATCCGTTCCTTTGGTACCATACATACGATTTTGAAAGAAAATTTGAAATGTTCCCCTATAAAATTCATTTATTGCATTTAATTCTACCCCGAGATTTTCAACCTAAAATAAATTACTGTAACTGGTTTTTGGACAAGATCAATAATGACGAAATTTTAAATATTACTTTTTTCACTGAGGATTGATATATAAATTCCCAAAATATGCGGCTTTGGTCTTCAAACAATCCCCATGCGTTTGTTGAGACGCCTCTTTATCCGGTTAAACTTGGTCTTTGGGTTTCAATTTCGAGAAGGCGCATAATAACAATTTTTTTTTCATGAAAACGTAAATGCAAATTTTTATATTAAACAAATATTGACTCCATGAACAATTGGATAATGAAGAATTGCAACACGGATTTTTTCAACAGGACAATGCTCCTGTTCATATAGCAAATCAAACATTAGGATTTTTACAAGAATTTTTTGATGATATTAGTTAGTAGAAATTTATGGCCACCAAGATCTCCAGACTTGACAAGCCTCGACTTTTTTCTCTTCTCATATTTAAAAAAATCTGTTGTGGCCAGCACAAGACCTCTCGCCATTTCCATATTAGGCTATATAAGTATTGTATTGCATTTCGCTTTAGAACCGTCGTTTTATAACAATATATTACAGAACTTTATCCAAATATTGTTTTTTATTGTATTTAACTTGTCTTCTGCACACATATAATTCTAATTATATCTATTTTTCATTGTATGAGGAAGTTTCTAAATGTCAGAGATTCTTCCAATTCATTAACCAGATTGGCGAAATTTCTGATGGATATATGCATTTTACCACAATTTTACCTATAATTTCAAATATTTAATTAATAACAAAATAAGAAATATACTTCCCAGAAAAAGCTACCACAATGTCACTAAAACTGTTGATTTTTGACACTGACATATGTCATTTACAAAGAATATTATAAACATTTGAATTGGTCAACTGGTTTCTTTAGTGTTGTTTGGCCTCTGCGATGTATTACTTCCGATTATTCTATATAGTTATGTTATAAACATTGGAATTTGTCAACTGGTTTCCTTAGTGCCTTAGCCTCTGCGATTAGATTACTCTATATATTATAGTGTCTTTATCTTTAAATCTATACAAGATATAATAAAAATTTTAAGTGTATTAGATGGAGAATTTTATGTTCTTCAATATTTAATAAAAATATCTAATGTGGACACCACATGACTTCGTTGTACGCCTGTTACACTATACATATTTTGTTAATAATTAAAATATATGTTATAACAGACCCAATCATAAAATTGCACGTATTTGACATAATTTGACATTGACATTAAATTCTTTATTTTTTTACCTCTCGCTAAGAGAGGTATTGGATTCATGCTAAAATTCGCATACTTAGATTTTAGTGAATAAGTACGATTTAAGGTCCCTATAATCCGTTTTTAACATTTTTAAAATGATGTCTGTGTGTGTGTGTGTGTGTGTGTGGATGTGTGTATGTGTGTATGTGTGTATGTCTGGATGTTGTAGCCACGATTCCTCAAAAACTATAAGACTTAAGAACTGTTTAACTATGGATTCCTCAATCTGACATTCCTGGGAAGAGCTGAAAAGGTTTTGGTAATACTTGAACAACCGAAAGTAGTAGTTTTTAAAAGAAATTCTTCCAAATATTAATTTTTGAAAATTTTTGATATTACTAATTTTGAAGAACAAAATTCTACACCTGATACATTTAAATTTTTTATTATATCTTCTATAAAATTAGAGATAAAGACGCTATAATATATAGAATATCGGGATATAACAAGTCGAGTAGGCGAAACTACACTAAGGAAACCAGTTGACAAAGTCAAATGTTTATAATATAATTTGTAAATGACAGATTTAAGTGTCAAAAATCTACAGTTTTAGTGACATTTTGATAGCATTTTCTGGGAAGTACATTTAATCTTTCTTATTGTTTTATTAATTAAATATTTGAAATTATAGGTAATATGCATATACCCATCAGAAATACCGCCAATCTGGTTAATGAATTGGAAGAATTTGTGACATTTAGAAACTGCCTCATACAATGAAAAATAGATATAATTAGAATTATGTGTGTGCAGAAGACATGTTAAATACAATAAAAAACAATATTTGGGTAAAGTCCTGTAATATTTTGTTATAAAACGACGGTTCGATAGCAAAGTGCAATACAATACTTATATAGTCTAATATGGAAATGGCGAGAGGTCTTGTGCTGGCCACAACAGATTTTTTTTGTTATTTTTTATCCTAATTCATAGCAAACTTAATTACAGACACCAAAAAGTACATAATTTTTAAATTTACATATCTCGCTTATACAAAGAGCTAATTTAATCATACTTGATGTTTTCGACGTAGAATTCAATTCTCTAAAACTTTTATTTGAAGCATTTATTTTTAAAACCAAAATAACACCATTTTTTTTCAAGAAAAACTGATAACAGCTTCAAGAAAGTATCACTTTCGGTTAGACTATTTTAACCAAAATCTATTATGTTATTCCCATTGATACAAAAGTATTATATACCAAATTTGAAAAGTTTTGGATTATATTTTAATATAGTTTTTCATTAAAATCTATTATAGACTTCAAGTAAAGTATCACTTCCTAGTAGATCATTTTAACTAAAATCTATTATATTATTCCCATTGATATATAAGTATTATATACCAAATTTGAAAAGTTTTGGATATTTTCATATAGTTTTTCATTAAAATATATTATAGGCTTCACGTAAAGTACCACTTCCGGGTAGACCATTTTAACTAAAATCTATTATGTTATTCCCACTGATACAAAAGTCTCATATACTAAATTTGAAAAGTTTTGGATTATATTTTAATATAGTTTTTCATTAAAATCTATTATAGGCTTCAAGTAAAGTACTACTTCCGAAAGTTATGTAATGACCAAAAAGAGAGGTGCACAACTAGATGTTATAACAGTCCTAAATACAAAATTTTAACTTTCTACGGCTTTCCGTTTTTCAGTTATGCGAGATACGTACGTACGTCCAAATTAGTCAAAATGGATTCAGGGATGGTCAAAATGGATATTTCCGTTGAAATCTGGAAACCGAAATTTTTCGCAATTACAATACTTCCTTTACTTCGTACAAGGAAGTAAAAAAACTCCAAAAAAATTCTATTTAGAAGAATTTTTCTAAGAAACTACTACTTCCGGTTGTTCAGTTGTTACCAAAACCTTTTCAGCTGTTCCCAGGAATGTCAGGTTGAGGAATCCATAGTTAAACAGTTCTTAAGTCTTATAGTTTTTGAGGAATCGTGTCTACAACATCCAGACATACACACATCCACACACACACACACACACACACACACACACACACACACACACACACACACACACACACACACACACACACACAGACCTTTTAAAAATGTTATAATCGGATTTTAGAGACCTTAAATCGTGCTTATTTACTAATATCAGAGGATTGAATACCAAAATTAGCTCATTTTATAATAATTGTTGCGCATCCAACTTTGATTTAATCTGTCTCACTGAGACCTGGCTGAATGACAGTGTTTTTAATAATGAATTATTCACTTCATCTTATAATGTCCACAGAGCTGACAGAAATTTTCTTAGAAGTGGTAAAAAGACTGGTGGAGGCGTTCTGTGTGCTATTCACTGTAAATATAAATTTTCTCCAGTTAATGTTACAATTCATCCATCCTCATTTTCTGATATTTTATGTGTAAAACTAGCGCTTACTTCTCACTCTTTTTACTTCCTTGTACGAAGTAAAGGAAGTATTGTAATCGCGAAAAATTTCGATTTCCAGATTTCAACGGAAATATCCATTTTGACCATCCCTGAATCCATTTTGACTAATTTCGACGTGACGTCTGTACTTACGTATGTACGTACGTATGTACGTACGTATGTACGTACGTACGTATGTACGTATCTCGCATAACTGAAAAACGGGAAGCCGTAGAAAATTAAAATTTTGTATTTAGGCCTGTTATATCATCTAGTTGTGCACCTCCCTTTTTGGTCATAACATAACTTTTCAAAGTGGTACTTTACTTGAAGCCTATAATAAATTTTAATGAAAAACTATATTAAAATATAACTCAAAACTTTTCAAATTTGGTATATAAGAGTTTTATATCAATAGGAATAACATAATAGATTTTAGTTAAAATGGTCTACCCGGAAGTGGTACTTTACTTGAAACCTATAATAGATTTTAATGAAAAACTATTTTCAATTATATTCGAAAACTTTTCAAATTTGGTATATAATACTTTTATATCAATGGGAATAACACAATAGATTTTGGTTAAAAATTGTCTAACCGGAAGTGATACTTTACTTGAACGCTTGAACCTGTTATCAGTTTTTCTTGAAAAAAATGGTGTTATTTTGATTTTAGAAATAAATGTTTCAAATAAAAGTTTTAGAGAATTGAAATCTGCGCCTAAAACAACAGTATGATTAAATTAGTTCTTTGTTTAAGCGAAATATGTAAATTTAAAAATTATGTTCTTTTTGGTTTTTTATTTCTTTGTACGTAGTACATATATTGATTACAACTGTCATACACTTTATAATCAGTATTTTATTAATGTTTTCAATTTTCTTTATTTTTTATATTATTTAATAAGATATTATTTGTTTAATAATTTTGGAAACAAAATTGAAATTTACATATACGTAATTAATAATTTATTATTGTAATCAACTTTCTATATTCATTTCATAAAAATATCTATATTGTAAGTTTGATTACAACAATAAACCTTTCCTTTATGTCATTGTTATATTAATACTTTATTATTAAAATCAAGTCTTTTATTCTTGACAAATAATAGTAAACACAAATGTGATATTTGAGGACAAACATGAAATTATCTGCGGGAAAATGGTGCATTCGACAAGTAATGTAGCGTGTGTTTTGCCAAAAGTAAAACAATTTATATTATTTTAATACATAAATTATTTTGTTTAAGTAAATGAAATAAATAAATAAATTTAAATTGTCAGTATTATTTCAGCGGATTTAAAATAACCACAAACTTGGGACACGTGGTTTAATCATTAAGAGTCGGAGACAGAAGTTTTCTATACAAATTTTAGCGGTTCATGTATAAAATGGATTTAGTTAGAACACAAATGAAATACATTTCTTTGAACGTCATTTATTATATACATATTTATAATTCATGTATTAGTACGTCTGCCGCCGCCGCCACTACACGTCTACTTTTATTCTGTATGTACTTACGCGTTCGCGGCAAAATTCTTAAATGTTATTGGTTGAGTATTTACGCCAGGGCATGCCTACCGCATGAAGACCAGGGGGAACATATCGCTAGGTCGTACAATATGACATCCATGTAAATACCTTTAGCTCGCACCTAATGCAAAAACACCAAAACACATCACTCGTGACATCAGTTATTGTCATTACTTAAAGTAAAAATATTGGAATTTGAATTTCCCTGTCTTAGTTACATTAGAGTTTGTTACCTCATAAGTTGGTAACTACCCCATTTTGCAGCTAATTGCATATTTGTCTGTAAAGTGTATTTTACCCATAGTCACAGATTAGTATATTAATTAATTAATTAATTTGTGCTCTGTGCCATAGTGTTAATACCTGGTGATTCGATACAGCACAATTTGAAAGTTCAAACCATCTTGTATTTTAACTGAAAATAAGCCGAACGTAGGTTTGTTGTTGAATACTTTGGCTTTATTCATCATACATAATTTTCGTATATACAAAATTTCCAGCCATTTATTAAAACAACGCGTTCTTCTCCGGATTGGAAAAGAAATACTGGTATTGCTAGCACACATCTACAAAATAAGGTAAGGATAATTATCAACAATAATTCATTTATAAGAACGAAAAACTTTACGAGGTCCCCGCAATCAACTTTAGTATTCGTGAAACAATGAATTCAAGAATTTTTCAAAAAAAAGAACGATAGTACTTTATGTTCGAGTTAAAAACCTACAATAACAATAATTATTTATTATTTTTTTTCTGTGAAATTAGTCATTTTCGTTATTGTAATATTTTTTTATTGCAATCAAGCAATTTTTTGTTGCAATCAAAGATACCATAGGACATTTGTTTGTCCGAGTTAAAGTAAAACAGTACAATAACAATTATTAATTTTTTTATGAAATTATTCATTTGTATTGTTGTAATCAAGTATTTCTTAGTTTTAATCAAAACTCTCTCTAAAAAGACCGGGTTAGAATGATGTTTACTAAATAATAATATTGATAAATGAATTATTTTTTGTTCTGTATCAAAATATTTCTCGGGGCAGGCCTAAGATTGTCAATTTTTATTATTAGGGGCCCCGCAAAAGAACAAACCATCTCTGTTCGCTCGTCTGGCTCATATATAACTCAAAATCCTGTGTGTTGTTATTTTGTGCACCTTCCTTGGTATTGGGATTATTTGTTGAATAATAAAAGGATGGGGAAAAAACAGTCATACAGGCAAAAGAAGGATAGAATGAAGAAATATATTGCAGAAAAACGACAAGATGATGAATATAAAAAGGAAGAAAATGTTAAGGCAAAGGAAAGAATACAGAAATTAAGAGACGATGATATATATAAAGAGAACGAAAATTTTAACAACAAAAAAAGAATAAAAAAATTAAGAGAAGTTGATGAATATAAAGAGGAAGAAAACGTTAAGACCCAGGAAAGAATAAAAAAATTAAGAGAAGATGATGAATATAAAGAGGAAGAAAATGTTAAGACCAAGGAAAGAATAACAAAATTAAGAGAAGATGATGAATATAAAGAGAAAGAAAATGTTAAGACCAAGGAAAGAATAAAAAAAAATAAGAGATGATGATAAATATAAAGAGAGCGAAAATTGTAACAACAAAAAAAGAATAAAAAAATTAAGAGAAGATGATTTATATAAAGAGGAAGAAAATGTTAAGACCAAGGAAAGAATAACAAAATTAAGAGAAGATGATGAATATAAAGAGAAAGAAAATGTTAAGACCAAGGAAAGAATAAAAAAAATAAGAGATGATGATAAATATAAAGAGAGCGAAAATTTTAACAACAAAAAAAGAATAAAAAAATTAAGAGAAGATGATTTATATAAAGAGGAAGAAAATGTTAAGACCAAGGAAAGAATAACAAAATTAAGAGAAGATGTTGAATATAAAGAGAAATAAAATGTTAAGACCAAGGAAAGAATAAAAAAAATAAGAGATGATGATAAATATAAAGAGAGCGAAAATTTTAACAACAAAAAAAGAATAAAAAAATTAAGAGAAAATGATTTATATAAAGAGGAAGAAAATGTTAAGACCAAGGAAAGAATAAAAAAATTAAGAGAAGATGACGAATATAAAGAGAGAGAAAATGTGAGAACCAGAGAACGTATACACAATTTAAGATCACAAGAATTATATAAAACCAAAGAGCGATTAAAAGATAGGCAACAAAAAACAAATAAACGATATGATGATCAACTCCGACTTAGAGAGAATATTGCCCGACAATATCAGAGAAGTAATGAACAAAAAGATAAGTATTTTCTTCAATTTATGAAAGATCGTGCATGTATGCCTCAATATATATGCTGTTCTTGTGAGGGTCTATTTTTCAGCCACTCTGTAGTTAACTTTAATGCAGATAAAATTAAAGAGTCTGTTTCTGAAGACATTTTTTCAAAAATTTACAATTATAATTCAAAATTTATTTGTAAAACATGTAACTCACATATAAGTAAAGGTAAAATACCTAACTTATCTACTAGTAATGGATTAAAATTTGTTGATATTCCGAATTGTTTGCAAATTCTATCTCCACTTGAAGAAAGAATGGTTGCACCTTATATCAATTTCATGCAAATTAGACCTTTAAAATCTTTTTCAGTAAATCCACAACTTGGTTTAAAAGGTAGTGTAGTAAATATACCAATTGAAATAAATGATGTGTTAAGGGTATTACCGAGAAATTTCGATCAAATGGCGACATTACAGGTAAAGTTGAAAAGACATTTTGATCATAAGAGCAATTACATGTTTGAAACGATTCGCCCTGCTGTTGTCTGCGAAGCTCTAAAGCATCTCATTGAAACACCACTTTACAAGAAACATGATATACATATTGATGGTAAATATTTAAATCAGTTTCAGAGTAACTACAATGAAAAAGTTAATTTCATTGTAGATAATTCTGATTTTAATGATAATATAGTAATAAGTAATAGCCAAAACAATTTAGGTATTTTGAATGAAGTAAATTTTGATTCAGATTTTGAATTAGAGGTAGAATCAGATGAAGAAGTTATGTTAGTTGATAGAAATGAAGAGATAGTCAACAATGTTAGAATTATTGCCCCAGGACAAGGAAAAGTTCCTGTACCTTGGCATGCGGTGGAAGATATAGACGAATTATGTTTTCCTAAGATATTTGGTGGTTATAAAATGAATATTCCTACTTTTATTTCGTATAGTGATCGGGCAAAATCAGAGATTAGGCGTTGGGATCGAAGGTCTTGTATATCTACTAGGGTTCTTTTCATGGCTAAAAAGAAATTAGAAAAATCATGCATAGCTAGTTTAAATATTTGTTTGAGAAAAACAAAGCGAACCGCAGATGTACAAGTGAAAAATGTTTTAGATACGGCGTATTTGGACAATATGATAAAATTGGATCAGGGTCATAAAATTTTAAAACAAATTAGATCTTCGCCCTCTTATTGGGAATCAAAGAAACGTGACCTAATGGCAATGATCAGGCAATTAGGCAAGCCTACAATTTTCTTAACACTTTCGGCAGGCGAAAAGATTTGGCCAGAATTATTACAATGTTTAAGTAAATTAAATTTGAACAAAACAATTTCAATTGAACAGGCTTTACATTTAGATGACGCAGAAAAATCAGAATTAGTTACGCGAGATCCAGTAACCTGTGCACGGTATTTTGATTATAAAGCAAATAAATTAATGTTACTTTTAAAGAGGGAAAACAGTGTTTTTGACGAATATTTAGTTGATGACAGTTATGAACGGGTAGAGTTTCAAGTACGTGGATCTCCGCACGAACACATTTTTCTTTGGATTAAAGAGGCTCCTAAATATGATCCTTCGAATAGTGAAAGTATAGATGAATGCATTCGATTTATAGATAGATTTATAACTTGTTCATATGATGAAAATGATGTTTTTATGGCAGTTCAAAGACATAGGCATACTCATACATGTTACAAAGGTACCAAAAATAAAATGAAATGTCGATTTAATTTTCCTCAGCCTGTTATAAATAGGACAATGATTTTAGAGCCATTAAATAATGATGAAAAGACTGATGAAATTTCAAAAACTTTATCTGAAATTCGTAATTTAATGTTATATTTTTCAAAAAAGCAAGAATTTGTTACTTTTGACGATATTTTAATAAAATTAAAAATAACAGAAGATCAATATATTTTGGCTTTAAGGAGTTCATTAAAAAGAACGCAAGTATTTTTAAAACGCAATAGTTTAGAAGTAAATATTAATTGTTACAATAAAACCATATTACATTTATTTGAGGCTAATATAGACGTACAGTTTATTTTGGAAGAATACGGTATAGCATCCTATATAATTAATTACGTAGGAAAAGTGGATGCAGGACTTTCTAAACTTTTACGTGATGCAGAATCAGATGTCAGTAATGGTAATATTGGTGTAAAAGAAAAATTTCGAAAAATCGCTAATGTATTTTTAAACAGTAATTTAATGTCGGCCCAAGAAGCGGCATATCACGTTTTATCGTTGCCATTGTCAAAAAGTAGTAGACAAACAATTTATATTAATACAAGTCCAATAAATGAACGCACTTTAATGTTAAAATCTCCGGCTGAATTACGAAAATTGAAATCTGATTCTACTGAAATATTCATAGAAAACGCCATGATAAAATATGCCCAAAGACCACCAACACTCGAAAATATATGTTTAGCAGATTTTGTGTCTAGCTATTCAAAACGGAAAATTCAAAATAATGATAATGATGATGAATTAGTTGAATACCGACCCAAAGAAAAAATCGCTATTATTAGATACAGGCGGTACAAGTTAGATCAAGACTCGTCCAATTACTATCGCGAACAAATTTTGTTATTTTTGCCGTGGAGAAATGAAGCTAATGAAGTAGAAAATGTAGATACAGAAAAAGTATACAATAATAATATAGATATAGATAATATCGAACGAAATCGACAAAAATATTCGGTTATAGGTGACGATATATTAGATCAAGCTTTAGAAAATGCTCAAAATGATATTCAGAATGTAGAAGATGAAGAAATTAGTAGTTTCTTGGAGGGTGAATTATCAAGGCATCAACGAATTGATATTTTACAACAAGATGGCAAAGAGATTTGTAAAGACAAATTTTTCAATCGTTTTGTATGCCCTAAACGCGTATCACCTAAAGAATTGCTAAATATAATGTCTAAGTTAAATAATTTACAACGTGAATTTGTAATGCATGTATTGAACTGTTTCAAAACACACAAATTACCATTAAAAATATTCTTAAGCGGTTCTGCTGGAGTTGGAAAATCTACTGTTATTAAATGTATTTACCAAATGATTACTAGTTACCACGATAATTTACCTGGTTCTGAAAAAGATAAATTGGTTGTTTTACTTTGTGCACCTTCTGGTAAAGCTGCCTTTTTAATAAACGGAGTAACGTTACACACCGCTTTTGCTCTACCCGTAGTACAGTTTGGTGGCCAAATGCCAGAACTATCTGCTGATTTAGCAAACAATATAAGAGAAAAATTGTTTCATTTAAAATTACTAATTATAGATGAGATTTCAATGGTAGGCAGTACACTTCTAAGTCGTATAGACACTAGATTGAGACATATACGAGGAATAAATAAACCTTTTGGTGACCTATCAATTATTGTAGTTGGAGATTTGAATCAGTTACCACCTGTAATGGATTCACCCATTTATAAAATATCGAAAAATAATGAAATGTTTAGGCTTTTTGACATAAATCCTTTATGGCAAGATTTTGAATTTTTTGAACTAACGCAAATTATGAGACAGAAAGATGAGAAACTATTTATTGAAGCATTAAATAACTTAGCTGTAGGCCAAATGACTGCAAATAATATAGACCTATTTAAATCAAGACAGGTTCAAGAATCAGATGTTCCTGAAAGTGCAATACGTTTGTTTGCGGAAAATGTTAATGTCGACAATTACAACCAGATGAAAATAGAAAAACAAATCGGCACAGAATACATTTCTGAAGCAAAGGACACGATTTTAGGTAAACTATCAGATACAAATAGAAATCGTGTAATAGAAACATTAAAAACAAAAAGTATAACTGAGACGAATGGTTTACCCTTTAGAGTGAGATTAAAATTAAATATTAAATATATGATAACTAGTAACATTGATGTCGAAGACGGGCTTGTGAACGGAGCTTGTGGTTGCTTAAAGCACGTAACATTTAATCCAAATTCTACAGATCCGTATATAATATGGATAGATTTTGCATCCAGCGTTGTTGGTAAGAAAGCTAGGCTTCCGTATAAAGAATTCATGAAATCCGAAAATATCGATTCCAATCTAACGCCTGTAGTGAAAACCAGTATTTCATTAAACATTTCTAATAAATTACAGTACCAAATATTACGAAAACAATTTCCAGTAGTACCTGCGGAAGCATTAACAATACATAAAAGTCAAGGTCAGACTTACCAAGAAATATGTGTAGATTTTAATAAATCAAAGAGAATTACACGGTCTATGCTGTATGTGGCATTAAGTAGGGTTACAATGTTATCTGGGTTATATATTTTAGGTAAATTTAAACCACCAAAATTAATCAAATCAAATGATCCAATTTTGCTAGAATTACACAGATTACGAACTGAAAAAACATTAAAATTATCTTTTGACAATTTAAAAGTAGCTAATGGAATTACGGTCACATACCAAAATATAAACTCACTATCCACAAAGTTTAAATTAATATTAAGCGATCAGTGGTATTGTAGAAGTGATATTTTAATATTTTCGGAAACACTGTCAAAATCCACTGACAAATTTCAAATTCCTAATTTTGTTGAAATATTTCGATCCAACGTACATCGTTCATCAAGAGGTGTTATTTGTTTTGCAAGAAAAGGAATTAGTGTGTTATATTTGGATCATACACTTGAAATACATGAAAATCAAAATAAAACTGCATATCATGTAGAATTATTTGGCATTAAAGTAGAAAATTATTACATTATCAGTGGTTATAAATCCCCTTCTTGCACAAATAAAATGTTTCAGAAAAATTTTCAATATATATATGAAAAAATAAATAAAAATGACAATGAATTAATAGTTATTGGAGACTTCAATTTTGATATGAAATGTGAAAGAAAAATTGATGTAATTAATATTTTTAAGAATTGGAACTTAAAATCTGTGTTGCCATCTGATTTATCAACTACAGATTTAAATACGCAAATAGATATTATATTTTCTACAAGTGCCTCTGTGGCAACAGGCGTGTATGAAACGTACTTCTCTTACCATAAACCAATATTTGTCAAATTTAATTTACAGAGTAATGATCCTGTCTATGATGAAAATGTACAATCATCATTAATGATACAAAACACACTTTCAGATTGTAGTATTATTGTTAGTAATCATGAAGTTAGTATCTTGAAAGAAAGTATTGAACTAAATTCGATTGAACTTTTAAATCTAGATGATACAATTTTACAAATTGCTGATATAATGCTGTCCGAGATTCATAAAATAAATGCAGCATTGTCTAAGGAAAATTATTACAATCGTTTAGAAATGATATTTTTACGATATGAAGACTTTGTAAATATGTCAAAAAGAAGTGTTCTTACAGAAAATAATGCAGTTTTAATGTCTCAACCTATTGATTTTCAAAGAAACAAAAAAATTTATGATGCTTTAAGAGAAAATTTCTCAGTAGTGAAAACAGAAGGTGATGGATCATGTTTATTCCGTTCGTTATCGTTATGTTTATTCGGGACACAAAAATTACACAAATGTATTAGAATGTTATGTTGCTATATTTTTTTCGAAAATTGGTTATACTTTGAACACCCTGATAGAATGAATTTTTTGTTCGAATATGCAAGCGTAATAGAATTAATAAATAATACTGCAAACATTAAAACTTGGGGAAATGAAGTACATACAAAAGCGATAGCAATTGCAGCTTCAAGAGATATTTATGTTTATGAAGAAGTAGATAGTGGCGACATGAATAAGAGAAAGTCTTTACGGGAATTGCAAGATAGATGTGATTCAGGGCTACTGAATAAAAATCATTTCTTATTAACCAAACATACTTTTAACAATGACAATGATTCAGAGTCTTTAAAGCCTATATCCGTGCTATATACAGATGGTGGAACAAACATTGCTCATTATTCTGCAATTTTACCAAAAAGTTTGAATGCTATTCTTTTAAAACCAAAGTATAGAAGAGATGTAAGGCCTACTGAAAATTCACAAACTGTAGTGACAAATGTTATAAATTTAGAATAAATAAGAAGAGAAGAAACAATTATTTTTAGGATTAATACAACCTTTTTAGTTTTCGTTCCGTAATATTTTATTAGTTTCCAAGAATAATAATCTCAAACATTGTGACGGTTTAGAACCTAGTCGCGCATGGCTTCCAGTTATAAATATGTGTAATATGTATACAATTTTAGCTAGACTTTACGAAAAATCTGTTAATACAGAGTACGGCCATTTTTTGCGGACGGTGTTCTGAAAGATTTTTTAATAATTTATTTTTAGAAAGCTAGACTTTACGAAACATCTGTTAATAAAGAGTACAGCTGCGGTATTTCGCTACCGAAAAGCGTCTCTGAGTTCTATAAATCACTTCTCTGCCAATTTCTACGGACGGTATTCTGAAAGATATTTTAATAATTTATTTTTAGGTTCAATACGGGAGCTAGATTTTACGAAAAATATGTTTATAAAGAGTACGGCTGCGGTATTTCGCTACCGAAAAGCGTCTCTGAGTTATATTCATCACTTCTCTGCCAATTTCTACGGACGGTTTTCTGAAAGATATTTCAATAATTTATTTTTAGGCTCAATACGGCAGCTAGATTTTACGAAACATGTTAATACAGAGTACGGCTGCGGTATTTCGCTACCGAAAAGCGTCTCTGAGTTGTATATATCACTTCTCTGCCAATTTCTACGGACGGTATACTGAAAGATATTTTAATAATTATTTTTAGGTTTAATACGGAAGCTAGACTTTACGAAACATATATTAATAAAGAGTACGGCTGCGGTATTTTGCTACCGAAAAGCGTCTCTGAGTTATATACATCACTTCTCTGCCAATTTCTACGGACGGTATTCTGAAAGATATTTTAATAATTTATTACTAAGTTCAATACGGGAGCTAGACTTTAGGAAACAAGTGTTAATAAAGAGTACGGCTGCGGTATTTCGCTACCGAAAAGCGTCTCTGAGTTATATTCATCACTTCTCTGCCAATTTCTACGGACGGTTTTCAGAAAGATATTTCAATAATTTATTTTTAGGGTCAATACGACAGCTAGATTTTACGAAACATGTTAATACAGAGTACGGCTGCGGTATTTCGCTACCGAAAAGCGTCTCTGAGTTGTATATATCACTTATCTGCCAATTTCTACGGACGGTATACTGAAAGATATTTTAATAATTATTTTTAGGTTTAATACGGGAGCTAGACTTTACGAAACATATATTAATAAAGAGTACGGCTGCGGTATTTTGCTACCGAAAAGCGTCTCTGAGTTATATTCATCACTTCTCTGCCAATTTCTACGGACGGTATTCTGAAAGATATTTTAATAATTTATTATTAAGTTCAATACGGGATCTAGACTTTTGGAAACAAGTGTTAATAAAGAGTACGGCAGCGGTATTTCGCTACCGAAAAGCGTCTCTGAGTTATATTCATCACTTCTCTGCCAATTTCTACGGAAGGTATTCTGACAGACAATTTAATAATTTATTTTTAGGTTCAATACGGGAGCTAGACTTTAGGAAACATATGTTAATAAAGAGTACGGCTGCGGTATTTCGCTACCGAAAAGCGTCTCTGAGTTATATTCATCACTTCTCTGCCAATTTCTACGGAAGGTATTCTGAAAGATATTCTAATAATTTAATTTTAGGTTCAATACGGGAGCTAGACTTTAGGAAACATATGTTAATAAAGAGTACGGCTGCGGTATTTCGCTACCGAAAAGCGTCTCTGAGTTATATTCATCACTTCTCTGCCAATTTCTACGGACGGTATTCTGAAAGATATTCTAATAATTTAATTTTAGGTTCAATACGGGAGCTAGACTTTAGGAAACATATGTTAATAAAGAGTACGGCTGCGGTATTTCGCTACCGAAAAGCGTCTCTGAGTTATATACATCACTTCTCTGCCAATTTCTACGGACGGTATTCTGAAAGGCAATTTAATAATTTATTTTTAGGTTCAATACGGGAGCTAGACTTTAGGAAACATATGTTAATAAAGTGTACGGCTGCGGTATTTCGCTACCGAAAAGCGTCTCTGAGTTGTATATATCACTTATCTGCCAATTTCTACGGACGGTATACTGAAAGATATTTTAATAATTATTTTTAGGTTTAATACGGGAGCTAGACTTTACGAAACATATATTAATAAAGAGTACGGCTGCGGTATTTTGCTACCGAAAAGCGTCTTTGAGTTATATACATCACTTCTCTGCCAATTTCTACGGACGGTATTCTGAAAGATATTTTAATAATTTATTATTAAGTTCAATACGGGAGCTAGACTTTTGGAAACAAGTGTTAATAAAGAGTACGGCTGCGGTATTTCGCTACCGAAAAGCGTCTCTGAGTTGTATATATCACTTCTCTGCCAATTTCTACGGACGGTATACTGAAAGATATTTTAATAATTATTTTTAGGTTTAATACGGGAGCTAGACTTTACGAAACATATATTAATAAAGAGTACGGCTGCGGTATTTTGCTACCGAAAAGCGTCTCTGAGTTATATACATCACTTCTCTGCCAATTTCTACGGACGGTATACTGAAAGATATTTTAATAATTATTTTTAGGTTTAATACGGGAGCTAGACTTTACGAAACATATATTAATAAAGAGTACGGCTGCGGTATTTTGCTACCGAAAAGCGTCTCTGAGTTATATACATCACTTCTCTGCCAATTTCTACGGACGGTATTCTGAAAGATATTTTAATAATTTATTATTAAGTTCAATACGGGAGCTAGACTTTTGGAAACAAGTGTTAATAAAGAGTACGGCTGCGGTATTTCGCTACCGAAAAGCGTCTTTGAGTTGTATATATCACTTCTCTGCCAATTTCTACGAACGGTATACTGAAAGATATTTTAATAATTATTTTTAGGTTTAATACGGGAGCTAGACTTTACGAAACATATATTAATAAAGAGTACGGCTGCGGTATTTTGCTACCGAAAAGCGTCTCTGAGTTATATACATCACTTCTCTGCCAATTTCTACGGACGGTATATTGAAAGATATTTTAATAATTATTTTTAGGTTTAATACGGGAGCTAGACTTTACGAAACATATATTAATAAAGAGTACGGCTGCGGTATTTTGCTACCGAAAAGCGTCTCTGAGTTGTATATATCACTTCTCTGCCAATTTCTACGGACGGTATACTGAAAGATATTTTAATAATTATTTTTAGGTTTAATACGGGAGCTAGACTTTACGAAACATATATTAATAAAGAGTACGGCTGCGGTATTTCGCTACCGAAAAGCGTCTCTGAGTTATATTCATCACTTCTCTGCCAATTTCTACGGACGGTATTCTGAAAGATATTCTAATAATTTAATTTTAGGTTCAATACGGGAGCTAGACTTTAGGAAACATATGTTAATAAAGAGTACGGCTGCGGTATTTTGCTACCGAAAAGCGTCTCTGAGTTATATACATCACTTCTCTGCCAATTTCTACGGACGGTATTCTGAAAGATATTTTAATAATTTATTATTAAGTTCAATACGGGAGCTAGACTTTTGGAAACAAGTGTTAATAAAGAGTACGGCAGCGGTATTTCGCTACCGAAAAGCGTCTCTGAGTTATATTCATCACTTCTCTGCCAATTTCTACGGAAGGTATTCTGACAGACAATTTAATAATTTATTTTTAGGTTCAATACGGGAGCTAGACTTTAGGAAACATATGTTAATAAAGAGTACGGCTGCGGTATTTCGCTACCGAAAAAAGTCTCTGAGTTATATTCATCACTTCTCTGCCAATTTCTACGGAAGGTATTCTGAAAGATATTCTAATAATTTAATTTTAGGTTCAATACGGGAGCTAGACTTTAGGAAACATATGTTAATAAAGAGTACGGCTGCGGTATTTCGCTACCGAAAAGCGTCTCTGAGTTATATTCATCACTTCTCTGCCAATTTCTACGGACGGTATTCTGAAAGATATTCTAATAATTTAATTTTGGGTTCAATACGGGAGCTAGACTTTAGGAAACATATGTTAATAAAGAGTACGGCTGCGGTATTTCGCTACCGAAAAGCGTCTCTGAGTTATATACATCACTTCTCTGCCAATTTCTACGGACGGTATTCTGAAAGGCAATTTAATAATTTATTTTTAGGTTCAATACGGGAGCTAGACTTTAGGAAACATATGTTAATAAAGAGTACGGCTGCGGTATTTCGCTACCGAAAAGCGTCTCTGAGTTGTATATATCACTTATCTGCCAATTTCTACGGACGGTATACTGAAAGATATTTTAATAATTATTTTTAGGTTTAATACGGGAGCTAGACTTTACGAAACATATATTAATAAAGCGTACGGCTGCGGTATTTTGCTACCGAAAAGCGTCTCTGAGTTATATACATCACTTCTCTGCCAATTTCTACGGACGGTATTCTGAAAGATATTTTAATAATTTATTATTAAGTTCAATACGGGAGCTAGACTTTTGGAAACAAGTGTTAATAAAGAGTACGGCTGCGGTATTTCGCTACCGAAAAGCGTCTCTGGGTTGTATATATCACTTCTCTGCCAATTTCTACGGACGGTATACTGAAAGATATTTTAATAATTATTTTTAGGTTTAATACGGGAGCTAGACTTTACGAAACATATATTAATAAAGAGTACGGCTGCGGTATTTTGCTACCGAAAAGCGTCTCTGAGTTATATACATCACTTCTCTGCCAATTTCTACGGACGGTATACTGAAAGATATTTTAATAATTATTTTTAGGTTTAATACGGGAGCTAGACTTTACGAAACATATATTAATAAAGAGTACGGCTGCGGTATTTTGCTACCGAAAAGCGTCTCTGAGTTATATACATCACTTCTCTGCCAATTTCTACGGACGGTATTCTGAAAGATATTTTAATAATTTATTATTAAGTTCAATACGGGAGCTAGACTTTTGGAAACAAGTGTTAATAAAGAGTACGGCTGCGGTATTTCGCTACCGAAAAGCGTCTCTGAGTTATATTCATCACTTCTCTGCCAATTTCTACGGACGGTATTCTGAAAGATATTCTAATAATTTAATTTTAGGTTCAATACGGGAGCTAGACTTTAGGAAACATATGTTAATAAAGAGTACGGCTGCGGTATTTTGCTACCGAAAAGCGTCTCTGAGTTATATAGATCACTTCTCTGCCAATTTCTACGGACGGTATTCTGAAAGATATTTTAATAATTTATTATTAAGTTCAATACGGGAGCTAGACTTTTGGAAACAAGTGTTAATAAAGAGTACGGCAGCGGTATTTCGCTACCGAAAAGCGTCTCTGAGTTATATTCATCACTTCTCTGCCAATTTCTACGGTAGGTATTCTGACAGACAATTTAATAATTTATTTTTAGGTTCAATACGGGAGCTAGACTTTAGGAAACATATGTTAATAAAGAGTACGGCTGCGGTATTTCGCTACCGAAAAGCGTCTCTGAGTTATATTCATCACTTCTCTGCCAATTTCTACGGACGGTATTCTGAAAGATGTTCTAATAATTTAATTTTAGGTTCAATACGGGAGCTAGACTTTAGGAAACATATGTTAATAAAGAGTACGGCTGCGGTATTTCGCTACCGAAAAGCTGAGTTATATACATCACTTCTCTGCCAATTTCTACGGACGGTATTCTGAAAGATATTCTAATAATTTAATTTTAGGTTCAATACGGCAGCTAGACTTTGGGAAACATATGTTAATAAAGAGTACGGCTGCGGTATTTCGCTACCGAAAAGCGTCTCTGATACAAATCACTTCTCTGACAGTTTTAGGGGACGGTGTTTTGAAAGATTTTTAATAATTTATTTTTAGGTTCAATAAGGGTATAATATGGCTACTGGCGAACCTCCCTTACACGAATAAAAGGTAACGCACCGTGTAATAATTCCTCAGTCTTTTTCAAGATAAGGAGGTGTGGAAACTTATTATCTCTGCAAATATATACATAGTGCAAATAGCTTTAAAAAATTTGTATATGTAGCTATTGATTTCTAAATAATAAATGCAGTAAATATTATTCCAAGGCAACAAAGTCAAACGAAAGTTACATATCTTTTCAGTAACTATGACAGCAAATTCCTTAAAGCTAGGTGCTTATTATATCCACTGTCCTCCCAAAAATTCGTAACCATAGACTGTTTACAAGATAAGCTAGGATGTTTGGTTTGAATGATTTTTAGTTTAAAATCTCTATGACTGCTGCCGCTGTGCACGCTCAAATAAGTTCTGCATGTAATATGTGTATACAAACAGAAAGTATATACGTATAACCTATCGAAAATCAGTACTCAGTATATGAAGAAACGTCTGTGTTCTTTTCTGTACAAAAACCATTATATTTCTGAAAAGATTTTAACATCGCCTCCTGTTACAGAAATTTTATATAGGTTGGATATATTTTATTCATTAACTTTCTTATTGGTTATTGTAATTAAGTTTGATATGAAATAGAGCAAGAACTAAACATTTTATTAGTTTTTATACTTTACGCTCGCGTTATATTAAATAATTTTTTTTATTGTTAATGTTAAATTTTAAGTCAAATACGTGCTAATTTATGACGTTATTCTATTTTATAATTAAAATGTTATTTTTTGTTCATTATTTTCTCTTAATACATAGGAAACTCAATCACAAAAACCAAAAAAATGAATATAATTTTAAAATTAAATATCTTGCTTATAAAAGGACCAATTTAATATTTCTTCATAGACCTCCCGCTTTAGAGATATTCACGGTAGCTCAAAATCTGTAAGCCTTAAAAGGTTGAAATTTAGTATTTACGTCTTGTATAAAGTCTAGTTCTGCATATCCCTTTACGAACACTATATCCCACCATTTTGAAATTTAAATTAATATTTTTAATTTAGTTATAAAAGAAATTCGTATAGTTTACCAGGCGTACAAAGAAGTCGTGTGGTGTCCACATCAGATATTTTCTATGTTGTTATTGTCTATTGTCCTCCTCCTATATCTCTCGAACAAATAAATTATGTATTTGAAGCTATTGAATCCATTTCACCACTATTAAATAACAATTTTATAATAATCGGCGATTTTAACATTTCTTCCCTTTCTAATATTCTTCTCCCTTCTTCACCTACTAACAATATCACAAATGCTTTCGAAAACTTCTTATCATTTTTAAATGCCACACAATATAATCAAATTAAGAATGTCAATGATAGGATACTTGATGTTGCTGTTTCAAATGTATTTTGTTCAGGTTCACATTGCAATGACCCACTTGTCAATAAAGACCCTCTTCATCCATCACTTTTTATAAAAATGAACTGCAACAATACTTTTAACCTTAATAACTCTTCTCTTAATAATTCTATGAATTACAGTTTCAGTAAAGGTAATTTTGATTTACTGTATGAATTATTGTCATCAGCAAATTGGAATGAAATATATACAATTACAGATGTTGATGAGGCACTTGAGAGATTTTATGCCATATTATATGACATACTTGATAAAAGTATACCTAAAATCAAACATTCCTGCTCTTCTTATCCTCCTTGGTTTACCGCTGATATTATAAAAAAAATAAAACTAAAAGAAAAATATCACAAACTATATAAAAGCAATAGTGATGAAAATTATCTTGTAGAATTCAAGAAATTACGTGGTCTGATTAAAAAAGAAATAAATATTCAACATGCAAAATATATATCTAATATTGAACACCAAATTCACACCGATAGTAATGCATTTTGGAAATTTATTCAAAGCAAAAGGCAATCATCCCGGATTCCAGGTATGATGCATCTACAAGATAAAACTTTCATAAACACTGCAGATATTGTTCAGGGTTTTGCTGATTATTTTTCTGAACAATATAATAATGATCACTCCCACCCTGAACAACCTACATTTACCAACAACATCGGTATCACATATATTTCTATAATCACTGAGGATGAGATTTCGCAAGCCATAAAGTCTCGCAAGCCATAAAGTCTCTCAAGCCGTCACGCAACCCTGGTCCTGACTTTCTTCCTTCTTATGTCCTTAAAGCCTGTTCTCATATTTTTCTTAAACCTCTCCATTTTCTTTTTAATCTTTCTATATCTGAAAACATATTTCCTACTTCTTTAAAACGATCTCTTATTATTCCCATTTTCAAATCTGGTGATCCAACTAATATGTCAAATTATCGTCCTATAGCTATCCTATCTAATATTTCAAAAATTTTTGAATCTATTATTTACAAACATATATATAATTCCGTTCAACATCATATATCCGTGCATCAACATGGATTTTTTAAAGGCAGATCAACCACTACCAATCTAATTAACTTTACTGAACCTGTACTGAATTAATTACATGATGAAACGCAAGTTGATGTTATTTATATGGATTTTTCGAAAGCATTTGATTGTATTAACCATAATGTCTTACTGCATAAGTTAAATGATAACTTTCAATTTTCTTCTGATCTGCTTCAACTTACCTCTTCTTATCTCAGTGATCGGGTTCTGTCTGTTTCTTATAATAATTATAAATATAAGTCTTTTACAGCTACTTCTGGTGTTCCTCAAGGTTCCAAATTGGGTCCTTTATTGTTCTTGCTCTTTATTAATGACATTGTTAATTCAGTTCAACACTCTCACGTCTTGTTATATGCTGATGACTTAAAGATTTTTAAAACTATTAATTCTATTGAAGATGCTAAGCTCCTACAGGCAGATATTAATAACATTTCAGCTTGGTCTGTAACCTCTAACCTTTTTTTAAACTACAGTAAATGTAAAATAATGAGCTATTTCGTCAAAAAAACTATTTACAAATATGATTACAAAATAGACTCTCATACTCTTGAAAGGGTCATACAATTTAAAGATCTTGGTGTTTTATTTGATGAAAAGCTCAATTTCATTAAACACATATTACAAACTGTTAAATCTGCCTACAAAAATTTAGGTTTAATTATTAGAAATACACAATACTTCGTTCATATTTCAACTCTTAAGAAACTATATTTCTCGTTCGTAAGAACAAAACTGGAATATTGTCAGCAAGTTTGGTGTCCCATATACATATAATAAATACAGCCATGTTATTGAATCTATTCAACGCAAATTTATTAAATTTTGCTTCTTCAAGCTTCACAGATATTATCCTAGTTTTAATACTGATTACAAAGATTTGTTGTGTGAATTTAGTATTGTGTCTCTTGATACACGAAGAAAAATACAATCATCAATGTTCCTTTATAAAGTTTTGCATTGTATTATAAATGATCCCGTTATCCTAGGTAAAATTCCTTTCTTAGTTCCTAGGCATAATTCCCGATTTAAATATACATTCTACTGTAACACTCCTCGAACGAACTATGAAATAAAGTCACCTATTCGTATGATTTGTTTTAATTTTAACAATTTACCTGAATATTTCGACATTTTCGTCGGCTCGATTGTAAAGTTTAAAAATGCTTTATACAATTATTATATTCATTAACCACTACTATTCATTACAATACATTATCTTAAACAGCTATATGTATTATTAAGTTCTGGGTTTTTTTTTGTGTCATTCTATTTGTTAACTACTTGTGTCATTAAACATGTTAAATTTATGTATTATTATAGTCAACCTGTAATTGGGGTCTTGAACCCTGTTGGTCAGACTAACAATAAATAAATAAATAAATAAATAAAAAATAAATATCTGGATATACGAATTTTAGCATGAATCCAATACCTCTCTTAGTGAGGTAAAAATAAATGGCTGGTAGTGCGAGCTCGGTTTTAACCACGGTTTTAACTAAAACCCTGTTTTAAGAAATCTCAAATTTCATTATTTAATAATAAAAATAAATATCAAAATATGATTTTTAAGTAGAACATAGTTCGTATTCAAACAAATATTTAAAAAAATCATTCTTTAAACATAAGGGTGAAATCAAATTTTGAAATTTGAATTTGACATTTCTAAAAACAGTGTTTTAGTTAAAACCGAGCTCGCACTACCAGCCAGTGTGTTTAAAAATCGACCTCAAAATTTAATGGATTTGAAAATGAATGTTTTAAGACTTTTAGAAGATATAACACTTGAAGTGCTCATTAGAGTAACCGAAAACATGAAAAGATGAGTGCATTTGTGCCTTGAGAATAATGGACATTTTCAACACGCAACACCTTCTTTAAATAAAATATCTGTTTCCTTCTTTATTATCTTTTCTTCTTAAAATTACATTTGAATTTTGACAACTTGACTTTTGATACAAATAACGATCAGACATGATCAGACATACCTTTCTCTGTTCATAGCCTACTCCGAATTAAATTTTTTAAACACGCTGTATATGTTTCACATGGTAACAATTAACTACATCCATAGTACCTTAATCTTGCCAATTGTTCAATAAAATATTTTTTCTACATTCACTATAGAAAGTAGCCATTTGCGCTCTCTTTTGTCAACGCAAAATGTCACTTTGCCGCTCATGCGCGACAAGGTAGAAAAAACGCTCGCTGTCCAAATTTTTAAGTATACAATGTTAAGAAATGTCACTTGTCTACATTCTTAATGAAAATGTTTAGTTAGGAACTAATGGCACTGTAATTACACATTTATCACGTTCACAAGTCAATTTGGCATATGTTCTGTCGGTATTTAACATAACCTAACAAAATGCCACACTGCTGTGAAAATAAAATAGGGCATTCATTTACAAAAACGAAAGTATAAAATGCTTAGATTAGATTGAATAAAAACTTAAGAAGAATGGAAAATAACGATAAAATAAAATTAAATATAAAATAAATTGTGTGAACAGTTATGATTAGTAATAGGAATGATTGTACACAGATGGCGGTAGGATAGTTGCCAGTCGTACTGACATCTGATCTCTAGTTAACTATTTATTTTGATTACAATAAAGTTATTAGTTATTTCGTTACTTAAATAATTGCGAGAAGTCAGTTAATGCACATACATGTCTATATAATCACAAATTCCTTGAAATATTTGTTAATTTTTTCAGTGTGACAGGCGTGACAACTAACCACACATTTTTCTACAAAAACTCATCAAATCATCACAAATCCTTGCTTCCACGCTCTAATTTTTTTTTTATGTAATAGATGGCTAATGTAACGATATAATCATTTAAAAGCCTTTTTAAGTTTAAACCGTATCTTTTGTATTAGCCAATCGTTATTTATTGAGCAGTACTGTAAGTATAAAGTGTACATTTTATTATTTTTTATGGTGTAGGACCCCATTGTGGCGACTGTAGAAAAAATCTTGTGTGTGTTTCGAGTGCAAATGGACATTGTCGATTTCGAGAGAATGCCGCGCGACGAAGGAGCGCGGCAACAACCTCTCAATCGACAATGTCGCATTTTGCGCTCTTAATACACAAATATCTATTATGACTACATTCTTTGCAACCTGCTTCAGAAAAAAAGTACTCCAAAGATATGCTTGCAAGATTTACTTTGCCCGGCTTTGCAAGAACATTTTGTATCCAAAATTTTTTTAAAAAAAAAACACTTTTTCTTCAAACCAAATGTAAACTTCATGCGGCTTAGTATTCATTGCACTTGTTTGTAGAACCAATGCTAATATTTTGTATCCCACACGACCTGTTTTGTTCATAATTCCACCCATAATTACAAGTACATGGTGAGCATTCATAACTATTTCACTTTCACCTATAAATTGAAAAGAAACACATTTAAACAGTGAAACTTTAGTGTCCCTACATTTATTACTTTCTATTATGCACCGGGAGCTTGTGGTAGTATTTAAAAACTGAAAATGTCAACTACACTTAGTTTCATTTCCTTTCTTTACATTTATGCTTACATATCAAACTCACAACGATACTCTTTCTCTTTCGACATCAGCTTGTGAAGCGATAGTGCTGCCTTTATCGGTAGTTTCAGTGTCTGTTCTCAATAACTAACAATAAGATTTATCCTATAAGATCTGTGTATGATTTATATTTTTATTCTGTCAAAATATTTTCAAATGATCAAATTAACCTCAGCCAATCACTAACAGCCCGATTCACAAAAAACTTTAAGCTAATCCTCATTTTTGGATTAGCGAATTCTACTCTAATTTTGACAATTTATATCTTAAAATATTGTCTAATCTATTCCTAGTATTTACCTTTATTGATAATATCATGAAAATTAAATTTTAAATACCGGAATAGAATAGAATTCACTAATCCAAAGGATTAGCTTAAACTTTTTTGTGAATCGGCTGCAAAAGTTGTATAATTTCAATATTACTGTAAGTTTGTTAATTGATAGATAGTTTTAAAGTCCGTGACAACGACTTGATCTTCACGTCATCTTCCGTAAGAATATGGTTTAAATCGGCAGGGTGGAGTGAACTGATGACGTTATGTTGTCGAATAAAATTGGATAAAATCGTGTGATTCCCGAAGTGTTCATACACATCAAAATTGACAACTGACAGTATAAGCTACATATATTTTGATATATATCAAAATTCGAAGTATAAAAAATAGTTATTTAGAAATAATAAACTAACTGAATAAATACGATATAAGTATAGTGGAGAAATGTACCGCTTTTTACTCTCTAAAAGTAATATCCTGCTATAATTGTCGGCAATCATAGAAACGCCATCTTTGTAATTGCAAAATGCACTTTATAATACCAAAAACTAATGAAATATTTGAAACACATAATGAATCACAATTTATCAATGTCAAAATTACCTATCCCCACATGAATAACAGAATGACATGAATATACAAATAATTCAAATATTAGAAAATGACTTACGTTACCGCTGTTACAATACAGTTTCCATTTCATTGAGATTAATGACGTGGGGATCAGCTCGAAGATATATTAAGTGTATATTAACAAACAATCGGTAAAGTTATCTGGCAGTTTACGTTATATGTAAATTGTCATATGGCATTTTTGATTTTGCATTGATAAACCGGCCCTAAATTTAATAACTCTTTACGCAAATATAGACTAAGGCCCTGTTTCTCCATCTCTTGTTAAAGAGTCATTTAACTTATCCTACAGATAAAAGAAAAATATCACATTTAAATGACGTGTGTATAATTGTGTCTATTTATTATGCTCTAATATAGATGCCATATTTTTATTATATTTGGCATTTGAGTTATCTAACACTTTATCCAGAGATGGAAACCGGGCGTTAATTTATTTAACGATCACTTATTTAAAACTTTATTGAGAAGTGAAAATACCGGATCTTAAAAAAGTCAAAATCTGTTCATTTTGTATAATATTCTATTTTTTACCTCTCTTATCGTGAATAAAGTAAAACAATTTATTATTTCGTAACTACGCGGTTTAATTTTTTTAGCAATTTTAAAATGTTTCAGCTGGGTTAATAAACGTTATGTTTACAAAATTACGTAATATCAAATACCAGTTCATATAGTAGCTTAGCTATGTTTTGTCATGCCCAGTTATCATATATAACTTCTTTATGGATATAATAAAAATCATGTTCAGTAGAATAACTAAATTATATTCCAAATAAAAACATAAACTCCCTGAATATATGAGTTTCCAGTATTGACAATCTCGTTCACAGCTTGTCGACCATTATGTCAATTTCAAAATTTTTTTGTTTGCATTTTGCGTTTCCTATAAATTAAAATTGATTTTTTGATGGGACATAAACATGAAAGACAAGCGGCTAAATTATCCGTGTACATTGACAGCCAACACATAAAACTGAAATGAGAATATCAATAAATGCTACAGAAGCTTTATTACATATGGCTGCCAAAAGTGTGCATAATATGTAATTTTATTTAATTAGAAATTGTTCAATTCCTTGAAAGCAAATAAAAATTAGAAGAACAAAATCCAATAACTACTGCAATAAATAACTTGACGTGGAAAATGTGGACTAATGAGTCATGAGAAGCTGACATCCTCCTAGAAATTGGAAACCCTTTTCAAACAAGAAATTTGTCTCATTGGTTATCCTCCATTGTGAGAGATATTCCGCTTTGGAAATCTTGACGTTATAAGAACCCCAATTATTAATCTATATGCAATTTCATAATTAATTAATTTAAAATTATATAACGCCTAATAAAGTAAATTGTAATTTATTGGGAATTATACAATTTGTTTATTATAATGTCCTGGGTATACCATGAACGTAAAGGAAAAGGATTACGGCTAGGACGTCCCCCATAAGTGAAGCGCAGTTTTGTCGCCCGATGGATGTGAGAAGTGGACGTGGGATACTGGACCAAGGATGAGTTCGGTTTGGGATGTTAATGGAGCGCTTGGTGGTGGAGGAAAAGAGGAAGAGTGAACGGCCCAAGCTCAGGTGGAGTGACAAGGTGGCGGAGAACTTGTGGGAGAGAGTGTGAAGTCCGAGGGACGCTATAGTCCGGAAGGAATGGAGAAGGATGCTGGGAGGGTGGAATGCCGACCCTGTGTAACACGGGAAAAGGCAAAGAGAAAGAAGAAGAATGTCCTGGGTATACTTATTTCATCAATTGGATACATAAGCACTTCCAATACCGCAATTATAAGAACACATTAACCTCATTTACCAAGCCATTTACTTATTTGCACCTTCTCAGAAAATTTTACAAAAGACTGAAAAGATCAAATATTATGCGAAAGTAGACAATAAGACCTGTTCATCTGAATTTGAAGAAAATAACTAACTACACATTAAAACATAATTTCTGCTTTATGCAAATAAGTACTTAATTACATTACAATATTTTATTGTGTAGGAAACATATAAGCATCTGCAGCCAAATTTTTCTTAGATTGAAGGATGGCATTAGAAATCACGTATGTTTTTAGCAACGTGTTTTCTTGATTTTTATACAGCTTTTATTTTCTTTTGTTATAACTTTGACTGCAATTAGACGTAGGTACCATTTACATGTATAGCGAATGTAAATTGCTTTTTAACATCCTTAAATATTAAATATTACTAAGTCTGTCTTTATAATTAAAATATAAATGATTTATGTGTTGCATATAAATTGTTTTGCTAAATAATAATTGTTGCAATCAATTAATGTATTGTTGTAATTATTCTTACTGTTGTAATCAATTATAATTAAAAAGATAATAATTTCCATGACATAGGTACCGTGCAAATAATTTCTAATTTAAAGTACATTTAAAATTGTTCACGAAAATGGCCCTTTACACTTTGGGTCGAATTCAGTACTCTTCTTTAACTAAAGACGGTAATCTAAAAATAACAAAATAAAGAGAGACATGACATATACATATACGAGTGTTGAATTCGGCCCTTTATCATTACTTACAATTATTATTAAAAATGGACGAATTGACCGTGAAATTGATAGGAGGGTGAGTGCGGGATGTAAGGTAATGGGTGCTCTGGGTACGTTTGTTCGTAACGTAAACGTATCTAGAGAGGCTCGATTAAGTGTATATAATAGAGTGCTGGTGCCTGCTTTGATGTATGGAAGTGAATGTTGGGCATGGACGAGAAAGCATAAAAGAGAGTGTGGGTATACAATGAAGAATGTATGGTTAGGAAGAATGTTGTTAAGAGAGTTGGAGTGAGTCAGTTGTGATGGTTTGGTCATGTGGAGAGAATGATGAGTGAACGACTAGTAAAACGCATATATGTTGGTAAAATTGAGAGTGTTCGATTGCGTGGCCGTCCAGTGTGTAAGTGTTGGATGTGATTGGCAGTGTTTTGAAGGAGCGTAAGTTTCCGAGAGAAAGAGAAGAAGAGCATGAATAAATACGATTATGAATGTGGCAGATGCGAAAGAAGTGTTCCTGGATAGGAATGTGTGGCGAAGGATGATTGTTTCGTAATTATTGTGTTGTGAAGATGTATGGTTAGTAAGAATGTTTTATAAGAATGGAGAGACAGTGTGTAACTATTATTGTGGTCCGGATGCGGTTATTCGCTACCGAAAATCGGTCACTTTAATATGTTATTATGTATGAATACGTTTATGAATGTGGCTGAGGTGAAAGAAGTGTGCATGGATAGGAATTTGTGGCGAAGGATGATTGTTGCGCAACTATTATTGTGGTCCGGATGCGGTTATTCGCTACCGAAAATGAGACACTTTAATATGTTCTTTGTATGAATGTTATGATGATTTTGGACAAGGCGAAAGAAGAATGTTATTAAAGAGTTAAGTGATTCAGCTGAGCTCTTACTCTTATCCCTTTTCTTATTGTTTTCGGGTTTTTGCTAACCCACTAAGTGGGACACGCGTGATTTTATGTATGTATGTATGTATGTATGTATGTATGTATGTATGTATGTATGTATGTATTATTAAAAATTAATATTAATTGATTATTACAAATATCTGCTATAATTGTAAATTGTATTTCATTTTATTTTATAAGTTTAGTAAAATTGTTGCCTTCGATCATACTGACTGTTTTACTTACAAAATATTACATTCTTTCTTCATCTCTTTTCCTTATACCCAAGATGGGTATCGGCATTTAAAGATTTGTTTTAGTTTCATGCGAAATCCTATAGGTCCTCGGTTCAAGACCGATAGTACTAGAACAGTTGGTGTCCTTAACCCGTGCGACAATCACTGATTGCTATGCAATCAGTGCGGCAGCAGAAAAATACTCTTCCTACAGCTAGCACCATCTATGTTTAACATGCACAACTGGCCGGATCGTCGTATGCAACTGCAATTAATGTCTGATATATTACCTCTAATGCAAAATTACACAAAGAAAGGTCCACTTGCAAAAATTTGATAAACACAGTAGTTTTTGAGATATATTGATTTTATTTTAATTTAATATTATTATAAAATTAAAACTGTAGAACACTAAATAAATTGTAGTGATATTTTAACACTAATATTACCAGCTAGTATACAATAATTAGGTACATCGTAAACATTTACTATGTGTAAGTGTAACTGAAAAGAAATATTTTCTGTGCGAGGACTGTACGATACAATCGTACGAAAAATGGCTCTATTCATTTTATTCAACGATTTTAATTTTCTCTTTTCACTTCATGATTGTAGTAATGAATCTAGGTTTCATCAACTATAAAAATTCCGGTGAATTCTATAGAAACGGCTGAAAATCGTTAGTAGAAGCATTCACTGCATACTCCTTCAATCTTTTCTCGTTCATTTCCCGTATCATGGATTTTTCCAATATCTTCTACGGAACTCTGCAAAGTTTTAAATAAGCAGCAACTTCTTTTTTGGATTAGAATTCACTCTACAGGAAATTAATCTCAATTACATAGGAGTTACAACAGAGTAATTAAACGTACTTGATATCGAACAAGAGAAAATAACAAATAATACATAAATACATGCATACAAATACAAATATTTAAAGTCTGGTTTCGTGTAAAATATTGAATTAGAGTTATCTTAAATTTAGAAAATGAATCGGAAAATATATCTATATTATACGTGACGCTCTAACAGGAATTTGCAGTTCATAGTTTGTCCTGTACAATATAGGGGGTACAGGCCAGTATAGGATGTCTCATTTTCGATGTTTTTTTTTAGGATATCTCGGGAAATATTACTGATAGAGCAAAATCGTTTGCACATTCCAGGGTCAACTTTTTGAGAAAAGTTTAGCAATCATCACAGGAATTTTCGATCTTTTTTTGTTTCTGAGCTACAGACAAAAAACTTGTTTTTCGCTTATTTCGAAAACATTGTTTTGACAAATGTTGTACCGTTTTTTAGGTAACTTAAAATGGCGTGTATTGAAAATAGCCTTTTCTCTTTTCTTATTTTATAAGCTTTTCAATGATATAAACAAGTCTACATTCTCTTGTTTTACACATGAATAAAAGGTTGAATTATTAATTTTTTGGTAAGTAAATAAACAAGAATATTCTTGATTTGCTTCAAATTTTTTTTTATTAAGTTACGGCCGTTTTATCCTCACGGACATAGTCAGACTGAGTATATTTAGAAAATTACACAAGGTTTAGCAATGGGGAATCTGTAACATCTGTTTATTCATTGACAATAAATATCTTAGAATTGATGGTTTTCCTTATTTCTAGGTTTTCTAATAAATTCGTTTTTAGTCCATTGCTGGTAGAATGGAGTACTTTGAAGTCACTGTCAAAATTATGGTTTTGTTCTATACATTGAGTGGAAAAACCGGTGGAGTGTAATTATTTTTGTATAGATTTTTTATGTTCGCCTATTCTATACATAGGCTTAAGTGGTAGAAATTTTAAAACTAGAATAAACGAACATAAAAAATCTATACAAAAACTATTACACTCCACCGGCTTTTCCATTCATTGTATAGAACAAAACCATAATTTTGACGGTGCCTTCAAAGTACTCTACTCTACCGACAAGAGACTAAGAATGAATTTATTAGAAAACCTAAAAATAGGGAAAGCCATCAATTCTAAGAAATTTATTGTCAATGAACAAACAGATGTTACAGATTTCCCATTGCTAAACCTTGTGTAATTTCCTAAATGTACTCAGTCTGATGATGATTTAGCAAAAGTTAAAATATCTACTTAGGGTATAATTTTAGGTATACTTTTTTTAACTCACGGCTTTAATTAAAAACTGAACTGATTATAGGTGATAAGTAGATATAAATATAAATAAATAAATATATCATCACGGCATATTACCTATTTCTAGGTGTACCAATCTGCTTTGTCGCAGATATCGGTAATGATGACGACATATTTGTACCGTGCGGGCGTTTACCAGGCGTCACCTCACGGGCACTCATTGCTGGCGTGGAGAGTGCACTACACGGGTCCCTTCTGTGCCATTTAAAATTCGAAATATTTGGCGCCGGTCGTGATCGAACCCGGTTCCCCCAGGTGAAGTAGATGATTTATTTATTATTTTAATTTAGTATTAAATCTTCTTAAACTTTACACAAATTTTACAGTATTACACGTAATCAATGTTGCCAACTAACCCTTTTCTCAAATCATAATTATAATCGTTTACGCGACGTGAACTGCAAGAATTACATTTGCAGGTCCACACGTGCCCCCTCTACTTTAATCAATGTAATTCTACTAAAATTGCTGTCCTTGTAGTCAAACAAATTTAAAGAATTGAAATTAAGGTAACAATTTCTTAATAACGTTTGATATGCGTTCAAAAATCAAAAGTACAAGGCTTTACACAAAATAACCTGTAAAACTCACAACCACTGAGGACTCACTCATGCTCACACTGACATACTCAGGCCGAGCAAAGCGCAACCTCAGTGTTTAAAACTTCAGATCAATATCACTGTATTATTCTAAATACGTTAAGAAGTACCTATGTTGTATTCATTATAAATATACATAAATAATGAATATTTCAATATGAAAAAAAAGAGAAAAAAACAGAATACATTCCGGTTTTCTTTATCACAATAAGGAATAATGATTATCGAACAACATATTCATAAATAATAAAAATAACACAATAATGTATTCACGAAGAATAACAACTCTCTTACAAAATAAAATAAATTAAACAATAAACTTACAATATTATAATATTTAGGTACTTGTGTAAATATTTAATAAAGATACATTCAACTATTTTCCCGTGACAACAGTAAGTGTGATCAACATATCCTTTTGTTTTCCAACTTTTTTGTTAATGCATTGTACTTAATTTTGACATAATTATTCAATATAATAGAATAGGATATTACATACATATAATATTATTAAGTAATTGTTTTCCTTGTGCAACAGTGACCTATTAATTATAGACAAAATTCTTTAAATAAATTTTGTAGAGATTTAAATTCTTTATTCAATTCAATAATCACATTTTATTTTGCTCTTTTAAAATTATATAAAAGTTTATTCTTTATACTGTTAGCCATGATTGTTAATAAAATTGGAATTAAATGTAGACATTTTATCTGTCAAAAATAGGGTAGTTGCGAATTTTTCAATTTATTTCTTTTCATAATTGTTCAAGTTATTCACTTTAATACATGTCTTACGTCTGGCAACTGTATATTTTTCAAAATATAATTTTTTTAAAATAAATTCTTATTTCAAATTTTCCCGTGTGTGACGTGTACTATTAATACCAGTCACAGTCTTTCTTGCCCTAGCGGTACATTCTCGGTAGTACACTCTGTACACAATACTACTATTTTTATCTGAAAAGATTTATGCTTTTGAGAGAAGCACTATTTCAAAAGAAATTATTCATTTTTACACAAATTCATTAGTTTCATTACTTTGTCTTAAATTTGCTGATATAAAAAAGAAAAATAAAACATAATTTTAACACGAATCAGTCGTTCCATACGTAAAACATAGGTTATGTAACTAAAAATGACACGTGTATTCCCTGGAGTGTGTAGCCACCTATACGAGCCCTGTCCCATAAGTGTTAAGCCTAGTCATAAAAAAATGCATTTCTTATATTTGTGCTCAACTGGAGAAGCTGCATCCAATTGCGTTAGAGTAGATCAGTTATTTCCAGTATTTAAGGCATTAAGTAAAAATTCAATGGAAATAAATTAGTAGGTGTTTTGATTTTTTGCTTAAATAAGTCATTTCAATGATTTTATGCAACTGGGCCAACACTTATCGGACAGGATTCGTATAAGAATGAAATATATTGAAAATATCTGGTATTGGTAAGTAAATAATTATAAAATATACGTACTGTTAAATAATACTTTTGTACCTGTTAACTTTTAGAATTACACTGTAAATATTTGATTGTACAATTAAAACATAATTCAACTTCTTCGCTTTGTCGTAGTATTACAACAAGCTTGTATGAGTCATAAAGACTTGGTCGAACTATATAATTATTAATAGTCTACGTCACAAGAATTCCACCGCGAACTTTATTTATGGAAATTATGAATGAAAAGTTTTATATTTTCTAATAATTTTTGCATTAACATGTTTAGAATTAGTTTATATTTCATAATTAATAGGACAAAATAACATTTATTTTTTTCGCAACTACTCTATTGTAAAATATGATTTATATCAAAATAATACCTGGTATTTAATATTTTGTTAATTTTCTTCGTGTGAATAACATTACGCGGTATCTTTATTAAACATATACGCACGTACCTAAATATTATAATATTGTAAGCTTATTAACTAAAGAAAAAACCTCTTAACTTAACCTTAAAAATGGTTTTAAAAACTATATACGTATTTCGAGAACTACGTTCTCATCATCAGTAGAAACTACAAAGTAATGACAGAGAAGTTAGGATTACTGAGCATGTAAACCATGCTAGAGGTCAAAACAGATTAAACAAAGTAACTGTCTTATATTATTATATTAAACTCTTATGTGCGTCTAAATATCTATTATTATCAACTTATTTCAATAATTTTATATCAGAATTGTCAATTTTATGATTGTTAATAAATATTGTGCTACACTAGATTTTAAATGGTAGAAATGTTCTTTAAACCGGGTATGAATTTGTGTTTTAGTTTGCCCGATATAAACTTTGTTACAATCTTTACAGTCAATTTTATAAATACCGGATTTTTTGTTATTATCTATTTTCTCTTTACGGTTACCTAATAATGATTTAATAGTGTTGTTTGTTTTATAAGTTACCGTTAAATTTTGATTTTTAAAATTTATACTTATTTAAACCTTTGGTACCATTATCATATGGTAATGTTATATATTTATTATTATTTTTATTATTAGTTGTCGTTAAAGTTGTAAAATCTAATACGAATTGACAATTTGTAAATTTATGGACTAGTTTATCGATAGTTTTAACCGAAAATCCATTATATTTGATTGATTCTTTAATTTATTTCAATTCATTTTCAAAACTTGTTTTGTTTAACGGAAATTTGGTCAGTCTATTAATTAAAAAGTTAAACGCTGCTAATTTATGTTGCCAAAAATGATTCGAGTAAATACAATTATTTTCTTGGTGAATACATAGTTGAGTTATTTTTGTTATTTATGAATATCTTGTTAAATCATTATTCCTTAATGTGATATAGAGAACCGGAATATATTCTGTTTTATTCTATTTTATTTTATTTTTTTTATTTGTCATTTGGAAATATTCATTATTTATACATAATGAATACAACATACTTCATAACATATTTAGAATATTACTAGCGTAAACTCGGCTACGCCGAGTATACCCTAGGGCTCCGCCGATAGTGTTTTATAATAGTTTTACGTACGTCCAATCCACATAAAGTGCTAACGCTGTCTTTCAAAATATTTTTTTACCGCCCACCTAAACAGCCCACGCAACCTGCCCACCCAAACTGCCCACCCAAACTGCCCACCCAAAATGCCTACGCAACCTGCCCACCCAAACTGCCCACGCAACCTGCCCACCCAAAATGCCCACGCATAATGCCTACGCAACCTCCCCACCTAATCTGCATGGTAGCCCTCGATGATGCCTCTCATTTGATACCAAACACGACATGGTTCTGACAACTTTAATAAAAAACAAAAGCCGATCGAGTTGTTAAATTTTTGACATTTCTGCATGACAGCCCATGACGGTACCTTTCATTTGATACCAAACACGACACGGTTCTGACAACTTTAAGCAAAAAACAAAAGCCGATCGAGCTGTCAAAATTTTGACATTTCTGCATGACAGCCCATGACGTTACCTTTCATTTGATACCAAACGCGACATGGTTCTGACAACTTTAAGTAAAAAAACAAAAGCCGATCAAGCTGTCAAATTTTTGACATTTCTGCATGACAGCCCTTGTCGTTACCTCTCATTTGATACCAAACGCGACATGGTTCTGACAACTTTAAGTAAAAAAACAAAAGCCGATCGAGCTGTCAAATTTTTGACATTTCTGCATGGTAGCCCTTGACGTTACCTTTCATTTGATACCAAAAACGACATGGTTCGAACAACTTTAAGCAAAAAAAAAACAAAAGACGATCGAGCTGTCAAATCTTTGACATTTCTGCATGGCAACCCTTGACGAACCCTCTCATTTGATACCAAACACGACATGGTTCTGACAACTTTAAGCAAAAAACAAAAGCCGATCGTGCTGTCAAAATTTTGACATTTCTGCATGGCAGCCCTCGACGACACCTCTCATTTGATACCAAACACGACATGATTCTGACAACTTTATGCAAAAAACAAAAGCCAATCGATCTGTCAAAATTTTAACATTTCTGCATTGCAGCCCTTTACGATACTTCTTATTTGATACAAACACTACATGTTTCTGACAACTTTATGTAAATAAAACATAAACCAATTGAGCTGTCAAAATCTTGACATTGGAGTATTTGTGTTTTACTTAGTTACTTATGGCAACACTTTCTCTTATATTTTTGTTTAAAATTTATTATATTTTTTATTAGTAGCTTGGAAATTAATTGGCTAACTTCACAATAATGCAGTTAGGAATATTTGTTTTTCACTTATGCATGTAACACTTGTATACCGACTTCACATTGATCTAGTTAGCAATATTTGTTTTATAGGTACTTACCTAGTTACTTATGGAATGTTTGGCAACACTTTCGTAGTGGACATGAACCATGGACATGAACCATCAAAAATTATAAATTTTAAATGTTTTAGGCCATTTTTACTATTGTGAAATAATTGTCCATTCTTAAAATTTATGTTTATGAATTTAACATTTTTCAAATTGTCCTCATTTCAAAAATATTTCCATTTAAAGGTTCTGATTGACATGTCAAACAATCTTTCTCCTAGGGCTCCGCCGATAGTGTATTAGTGTATTATAATAGTTTTACGTACTTCCATTCCGTCTAGGTAACATTTTTATCAATTTCATATCCAAATTAGGTTCCATTTAAATACATGCCTTTTTCGTCGTTCAGCAACTATTTTGTCAATGGAAACATGCGTACATATGTTACTGTACGTTCATATTCACTCAATTATCACCTTTTCAACTTCTCTGTCATAAAAAGCAGACAGTTTTACCTACGGATAAAATTTAACTTCAAGATTATATATGAATTATTAATTACCATTTAAATAGAGAAAATAATTATAAAATACCTTTAATTATACTATTATATGCATAATAATCGTTCCATAAAAATACATATATCCACTTTTAACTAATCTTTATACATTTCTTATAATGGTTTGTCACCAACATTGACATGTCAAATGTGATAGATGACATCGTTTTTCTTCTTAATTTTGTACATGTAGACTTCGATGTATTGTTTCAAAAAGCCAAAATACGACCTTTAAAAATTTTTTACACAAAAACCAAGCATCGTACAGAAAAATGACCTATTATCAGGAAATCAAGTTGAGTTATTCTCTACATCTTGGAAAAATTTTCATTAAAATCGCTCTTAGCGTTTAGCCTGTACAGGTGAGCAAAATTTCCCCGATCGTCGTGATTAAAGAAAATATATATATATATATATAGTGAATGAAATTATTTAGTATAAAAGACTAGCGTAAACTCGGCTACGCCGAGTATACCCTAGGGCTCCGCCGATAGTGTTTTATAATAGTTTTACGTACGTCCAATCCACATAAAGTGCTAACGCTGTCTTTCAAAATATTTTTTTACCGCCCACCTAAACAGCCCACGCAACCTGCCCACCCAAACTGCCCACGCAACCTGCGTATATATATATATATATATATATATATATATATATATATATATATAGTGAATGAAATTATTTAGTATAAAAGACTAGCGAAAACTCGGGAGTATTCCCTAGGGCTCCGCCGATAGTGTTTTTTAATTGGTTTTCGTACGTTCAATCCAATTTAAACGCAAAGTGCTAACGCTAAGGGTCTTTCAAAATATTTTTTCTCGCCCATTCAAACAGCCCACGCAACCTGCCCACCCAAACTGCTCACGCAACCTGCCCACCCAAAATGCACACGCAACCTGCCCACCCAAACTGCCCACGCACCCTGCCCACCCAACCTGCCCACCCAAACTGCCCACCCAAAATGCCCACCCAACCTGCCCACCCAAAATGCCCACGTAACCTACTCACTCAAACCGATCGAGTTGTCAAATTTTTGACACTTCTGAATGACAGCCCTTGACGTTACTCTTCATTTGATACCAAACACGACATGGTTCTGGCAACTTTAAGCAAAAAACAAAAGTCGATCGAGCTGTCAAATTTTTGACATTTCTGTATGGCAGCCCTTGGTGAACCCTCTCATTTGATACCAAACACGACATGGTTCTGACAACTTTAAGCAAAAAACAAAAACCGTTCGGGCTGTCAAATTTTTGACATTTCTGCATGGCAGCCGTCAACGATACCTCTCATTTGATACTAAACACGACATGATTCTGACAACTTTAAGTAAAAAAACAAAAGCCGATCGAGCTGTCAAATTTTTGACATATCTGCATGACAGCCCTTGATGTTACCTTTCATTTGATACCAAACACGACATGATTCTGACAACTTTAAGCAAAAAACAAAAGCCGTTCGAGCTGTCAAATTTTTGACATTTCTGCATGACAGCCATTGACGTTACCTTTCATTTGATACCAAACACGACATGATTCTGACAACTTTAAACAAAAAACAAAAGTCGATCGAGCTGTTCAATTTTTGACATTTCTGCCTGACAGCCCTTGTCGATACCTCTCATTTGATACCAAACACGACATCGTTCTAACAACTTTAAACAAAAAACAAAAGCCGATCGAGCTGTCAAATTTTTGACACTTTTGCATGACAGCCATTGACGTTAGTTTTCATTTGATACCAAACACGACATGGTTCTGACAACTTTAAGCAAAAAGCAAAAGCCGATCGAGCTGTCAAATTCTTGACAATGGAATATTTGTTTTTTACTTAGTTTCTTATGGGATGTGTGGCAACACTTTGAAAATGCACATGAATCACGGACATGAAACTTCAAAAATTATATTTTTTAAATATAATGTTTTAGGCCTTTTAAACTACTATGGAATAACCGCCCATTGCCATAATGTATGTTTATGAATTTAACTTTTTTCAAAATGTCCTCATTTCATAAATAATTCCATTTAAATGTTCTGATTGACATGTCAAAGAAACGTTCTTCGTCTTAAATTTTTCAATGAAAACTAAATTTTTGATTTCAAATTATTTCAAAAAGCCAAAATACGACCTTTAAAAATTTTTAACACAAAAACTATGCACCGTACAGAAAAATTACCTATTACTAGGAAATCAAGTTGAATTATTCTCTATATCCCAGAAAAATTTTCATTAAAATCACTCGCACCGTTTAGTCTGTACAGGTGAGCAAAATTTCCCAGATCGTCATGATGATTAAAGAAAATATATATATATATATATAGATAGATAGTGAATCTACCCGTTTAGTATAAAAGACTAGCGAAAACTCGGCTACGCCGAGTATTCCATAGGGCTCCGCCGATAGTGTTTTATAATAGTTTTACGTATGTCTAATCCGTCTAGGAACAATTTAAATGCAAAGTGCTACCGCTAAGAGTCTTTCAAAATATTTTTTTTTCCCGCCCACCCAAACAGCCACGCAACCTGCCCACTCAAACTACTCACGCAACCTGCCCACGCAATATGCCCACCCAAACGACCCACGCAACCTGCCCACTCAAAATGCCCACGCAACCTGCCCACCCAAACTGCCCACGCAACCTGCCCACCCAAAATGCCCACGCAACCTGCCCACCCAACCTGCCCACTCAAACTGCTCACGCAACCTGCCCACCCAAAATGCCCACGCAACCTGCCCACCCAACCTGCCCACTCAAACTGCCCACGCAACCTGCCCACCCAAAATGCCCACGCAACCTGCCCACCCAACCTGCCCACTCAAACTACCCACGCAACTTGCCCACCAAAAATGCCCACGCAACCTGCCCACTCAAACTGCCTACGCAACTTGCCCACCCAAAAGCCGATCGAGCTGTCAAATTTTTGACATTTCCGCATGGCAGCCCTTGGATGAACCCTCTCATTTGATACCAAACACGACATGTTTCTGACAACTTTAAGCAAAAAACAAAAGCTGATCGAGCTGTCAAAATTTTGACACTTCCGCATGACAGCCCTTGACGTTACTTTTCATTTGATACCAAACACGACATAGTTCTGACAACTTTAAGCAAAAAACAAAAGACGTTCGAGCTGTCAAATGTTTAGCATTTCTGCAAAGCAGCCCTTAACGTTACCATTCATTTGATACGAAAACGACATGTTTCTGACAACTTTATGTAAAAAAAAACGATCGAGCTGTCAAAATCTTGATATTGGAGTATTTGTGTTTTACTTAGTTACTTATGGCAACACTCTCGTATATTTATGTACAAAATTTATTATATTTTTTATTAGTAGCTAGAAAATTAATTGACTAACTTCACAGTAATGCAGTTAAGAATATTTGTTTTTCACTTATGGCATATTTGGTAACACTTATATACCGACTTCATATTGATCTAGTTAGCAATATTTGTTTTATAGGTACTTACCTAGTTACTTATGGAATGTTTGGCAACACTTTCGTAGTGGACATGAACCATCAAAAATTATAAATTTTAAATATGTTTTAGGCCATTTTTACTATTGTGAAATAATTGCCCATTCTTATAATTTATGTTTATGAATTTAACATTTTTCAAATTGTCCTCATTTCAAAAATATATCCATTTAAAGGTTCTGATTGACATGTCAAACAATCTTTCTCCTAGGGCTCCGCCGATAGTGTATTATAATAGTTTTACGTACTTCCATTCCGTCTAGGCACCGTTTTTATCAATTTCATATTCATATCCAAATTAGGTTCCATTTAAATATATTAAATATATGCCTTTTTCGTCGTTCAGGTACTATTTTGTCAATGGAAACATGCGTACATGTTACTGTACGTTCATATTCACTGAATTATAACCTTTTCAACTTCTCTGTCATAAAAAGCAAACAGTTTTACCTATGAATGAAAATATGTTAAAATTTAACTTCAAGGTTATATATGAGTTATTAATTACCATTTAAATAGAGAAAATAATTATAAAATACCTTTAATTATACTACATATTATATGCATAATAATCGTTCCATAAAAATATATATCCACTTTTAACTAATCTTTATACATTTCTTATAATGGTTTGTCACCAACATTGACATGTCAAATGTGATAGATGACATCGTTTTTCTTCTTAATTTTGTACATGTAGACTTCGATGTATTGTTTCAAAAAGCCAAAATTCCACTTTTAAAAATTTTTTACACAAAAACTTTGCATCATACAGAAAAATGACCTATTACCAGGAAATCAAGTTGAGTTATTCTCTACATCCCAAAAAAGATAGTGATTTTGACCTGAATATTGTTCCCATTTTAAGTGAAACAAAATTTTTAAACACTGGGGTTGCGATTCGTATACAGTTCTTATATGGATATTCGGAGATACGCGTTATGTTCTGCCTGTGTATGCGACGTCATCCGCGCGCTGAGCCATGCCTGTTGTATTAAGTCGGCGGTGTCACAATACAGGAAAATTACCTTAGTTGTACGATTTACAAACTATTACAGCCCGATTCACAAAAAAGTTTAAGCTAATCCTCATTTTTGGATTAGTGAATTCTATTCTATTCCGGTATTTAAAATTTAATTTTCATGATATCATCAATAAAGGTAGATACTAGGAATAGATTAGACTATATTTGAAGTTATAAACTGTCAAAATTAGAGTAGAATTCGCTAATCCAAAAATGAGGATTAGCTTAAACCTTTTTGTGAATCGGGCTGTTAGTTACTAACATATCACTATTAAATGAAAAACCTTTGGAATTATATTCACTCTAATGACAACTTAATAATCAACTTCAGTTTCGTGTCATGACAGTTTTCTAAATTAATGAAAGAATGTGGCTGCAATGCCGTTAAATTAAAACATTAAGCGCGCACCTTCCTTTACTCAATTGCATGGATGTGATTTTTAAAATCGAGCTGCGATCAGTAAAGTAACTGAGAATGGCAACAAGCCAAACAATTTCATAAGAAAAACCGTTTCCCTGGAACAACCACTAATAGAAAGTGTTCGGTTTTAGTCTCTTGAGAAACTGGAGATTTACAGTTGGCGAAGACAATATTTCTCTAGGGATTAAAATGGTGGATTTCCGTACAAAGCTTAACAGTCTGTGAAAATGATACGCTATTAACGAAAGAATAAAAAGTAAATAAATAGGTATATTACGACTCTGTAGCTTACAGGTTTGTTGATTTTATACCTCTAAACAAGGAAGTTATACGTAGTGAATAAACCACAACATAAACTCTGTTTTTCTATATTAAGTAAAATGGGAATATATAGTTTACATTACGTACATATATACGAGCCAAGACTCATAATAGTTCGACAGGATTACATTTTCAACTTACAAATTATAAAATCTATGCAAATGGTGAGAAAAAAATTACAAATTTCTTTCGACTAGTTTAAAATATAGATTTTAGACTTACAAAACCTGTATATGATATTAAAATAATCAGCTATTTAATATTGGTTCTCGCCACCTCCTTTATTAGTAATATTAGCTTTAATACTATTGGGCATTGTATCCCTAAATTCTGCACATTTTTTCTTTGCATATTGCCTCATATGTTTTGCACGAGAGGTTTTACTGTACGAATTAAATTTTAAAAAAGTTGTTTTTAATTGTGCCAAAAGTAAAGGGCTTTGATGGAAGCTAAATCTGAACTAAAAGACGACTCTTAAAATTGTAACAATCGCGACTGGGGTGCAACAGAAGTAGCGATGTTAACGTTGGGTTATACTTACCCTGGTGTCTGTTGCGCGAGTGATTAAGCTGATCACTGCACTGGTTAGGTAGCACAATTATATTAAAACAATTTAGAAGAAATATATACTTATTTAAACAGTCAATTTAAGTATGATATAAATAATAGTTTACAAAGTTAATATAATTAAAACAAATATAATTCGTTACACAAAAGACTCAACTCTAAAGCGGTTGGACTTAGCACTGCGGCCATAAGTTATAAAATAGTTAAACACAAAAGTAAACAAAAGTAAATAAGATTTGTATTGATAAAAACATGTTAAATAATAAACAAAATGAATACAAATATATTTATGATATTATAATTATTAGCGAACGATATTTAGCAATCTATTCCTCATCAAGGGCGTCGCTAGCCAGTTGGCAAGGGCGGGTGGGAAGGTGGGCAAGATGAGAGGTAATGAGAGGGAGGATGGAGAAAATATGAATAGCAGGTAAAAAAAAATGTTGTGGCCAGCACAATACCTATCAACATTTTAAATTTATGTTATATGAGCATTGTATTGCACTTCGCTATCGAAAAAATTGCAGAACTTTGCCCAAATATTGTTTTTTACCTCCCGCTACCCTAGGTAAGGGAGATATAGGGATCGTGCTAAGAATCGCATATAGAGATTTTAGTGAATAAGCACGTTTTGATGTCCCCAGAATCCGATTTTAACATTTTTACAATGATGTCTGTGGGTATGTATGTGTGTGTGTATTTGTGTGTGTGTGGTGCGGAACGGAAAAAGATACTTTACTTAAAGCTCACTACTACTTTAAACATGGAATTTGTGGGAGGTCATGTGCTGGCCACATCAGATTTTTTATTGTATTTGTCACGTCTTCTACACACAAATAATTCTAATTACGAGCCATAATCCATATTAGTTGGCCTAGTCGCTAAAATTTTATTTTATTTAGTGCTTATATAATACAAATAATAACTAACATAATTGTCGTTTTTTTTTTAATATTATAGTTATTTTGTAGTTTTTGTGTTACATAGCAAGATATATTTTCTGAAATATTTTCTTGTTTTAATGTCAAATTACGGCAATTTTTAATAATAATCGGCGAATTGTCCAATCTTGATAAATAATAGATATTTACTTATAAATTTCAGTTATGTTTATAATGTTAAATATTTATGTTTAGATAGAAATATAATTTAAAGTTACGTTATAATGTGAAAATATCTTTACTTTAAATAAAAAATAAAAACTTCCTTCATTTATTTGATATTATTTGTCACGATGAACAAATTTAAAAAATCTGATGTGGACAGCACATGACCTCCCGCCAATTTCATGTTTAAAATAGCAGTGAGCTTTAAGTAAAGTATCGCTTCCGTTTGATCGTTTGTAAATAAAATCTAATTTGTTGTCCAATAAATAGAAAAGTCATACAAAATACAAAATTTTGGATTGTTTTATTGTTTTTCGTTAAAAATCTGTTAGAGCTCCAAATTAAGTACTACCTATATCCGTTTTATCATATATGGTTAAAATCTAATATGTTGTTTCAAATTATATATGAGTTTTTAATACCAAATTTGAAAAGTTTTGGATCATATTTTAATAGACTTTAAGCAAAAATCGTCACACATACATTCTTATAAAAATCAGCGTCAACTTCTAGGTGCTCTAAATCGCAATCTTTGTAAATTCTTCGGAAAATATATTAAATTAATATCCCTATTCACTTTTGAGCAGTTTATTTTTACAAATCTTATTTCATTAGAATTAAATATTTTACTATTATTTTCCCCTTAACACGGTTTCATTATTAATTTAATGTAATCGCTTCCTGAGAGTGACATTTGTTTAAATATCTCAAAATTGTTATTAAAATTATGTTTTTGTTTGACGCATAGGAAAGACGATATATGAAAATAAATTATATTATATATTCATATTTAAAGTTATTTAGAATTATTTACTAAATGTTATTATCGTAGAATTGAAGATTGTACCATTATATTCAATTTTAATTTTTACAAGAAAAACTGTTAAAAGCTTGTATAAATGATACTTCCGGTTATCTGATATGCACTAAAAACTAATGAGCTCTCCCCACATTAGTATAGAATGGGTATAGAAAATTTCAAAATTTTCTGATTGATAATATTTGTGTAATCGTGTCCACACGATCCACACATACACACACACACACACACACACAGACACACAGACACACACACACACACACACACACACATACATACCTACAGACATCATTGTAAAAATGTGAAAATCGGATTCTGGGGACATCAAAACGTGTTTATTCACTAAAATCTCTATATCCGATTTTTATTACGATCCCTAGGGTAACGGGAAATAAAAATAGTCCAACTAATATGGATTAGGGCTCGTATATCTATTTTTCATTGTATGAGGAAGTTAGTAAATGTCAGAGATACTTCCAATTCATTAGCATGATAGGCTGTATTTCTGATGGATATATACATTTTACCTACAATTTTAAATATTTAATTAATAAAACAATAAGAAAGATTAAATGTACTTCCCAGAAAAAGCTATCGGAATGTCACTAAAACTGTTGATTTTTGACACTGACATCTGTCATTTACAAAGAATATTATAAACATTTGAATTTGTCAACTGGTTTCTTTAGTGTAGTTTAGCCTCTGCGATGTATTACTTCGGATTATTCTATATATTATAGTGTGTTTATCTCTAAATCTATACAAGATATAATAATTTTAAGTGTATTAGATGGAGAATTTTATGTAGGTAGGTACTTCAATATTTGTAATAACAAAAATATCCAAAAAATTATATTTAGAAGAATTTTTCTAAGAAAAACTACTTCCGGTTGTCCAATTGTTACCAAAGCTTTTTCAGCTCTTCCCACGAATGTCAGATTCAGGAATTCACAGTTAAACAAGTCTTAAATCGTCCTTCCAACAAACACACGTACACGCGCACAAACTCACATCCACACACACACACACTCGCTCACTCACTCACTCACTCACTCACCACACACACATACTCACTCACTCACCACACACACACACACACACACACACACACACACACACACACACACACACACACACACACACACACACACACACACACACAGATATCATCATAAAAATGTTATAATCGGATTCTAGGGAACTTAAATCGTGATTATTCACTAAAATCTGGATATGCGACTTTTAGCATGCACCGTTTTCATTTAATTTTTCTTCTTTTATCTAAATTTGCCCCCAAACTGCTGAAAATGTAAACCGGCCGGAATTATTATGAATTTGGGCTCGTATAAACTCTATTTCCCCGTGTTGATCTTCTACAGCAAGAATAATCAAAATTGTATTTAACATCTGTGTAGTATACAGTGTGAACACTGCAAACCGTGACATAGGCGTTTAACATGGGAAAACAGTTTTTTTCAAATATTATCTGTCCCGCAAGAGTATAGTGGGAGTTTTTGATATGGTTAGAAAGATTATTTAATTTGGCATCGAAGAGTATCTAAATACTCCCAATTTAATGCTGTATTATTAAAATATTTACAAAAGTATATTGCTACTTGACAGTTATTACTTATAATGTACTAAAAACAGTAATCATGTAAATGTATTCGGTAGCTGACTTGGTTAAATCAAGGCTCTATAATAATTTTTTACTAGTTCAAATCCCTCCCGGTTCATGTTAATATTTTTGTTATTTTTATATTTATTTTCCACAATGTATTATTAAATAAATTACAAAATTAAAACAAATAATTTTTTGGTACATCAAGTATTTTATCGACTAAATGTACAAGAAGTGAAATAAATATGTAAATTTAAGCCAAATAAATAATTAAGTTTAGTTTTATGTTCGTTATTTAACGCAACCGGTTTTTCCAAATTTTAAAATGATTTGTCTAGTTCGTTCATGGGATGCAATTTGTCTATCAGGATATATCCTAGCAAAAAATCTAGAATTTCTCGTAAACTCATCCCTTAATTGTAATATTTAATTATACTAATTTTCTCTTCTAATGAAAAATCCATTGGATTTACAAAGTTTTCTGCAAACCTGTGTGAAGGTTTATTTATTAGTGATTACTTTTTGTTTTTGCTTAACAGTGATATAACAAAGAAATAGTATAGTACATTCAAGAAAATACTTGAAGTACCAAAACTATTTACGTTTTAATTTTGTAATTTATTTAATAATATATTGTACAAAATAAATATAAAAATAACAAAAATATTAACTTGAACCGGGAGGGATTTGAACCAGTGTAAAATTATCATGGAGTCTTGATTTAACCAAGTCAGCTACAGAATACTGTTTTTAATAAATTATAAGTAATAACTGTCAAGTAGGATTATACTTTCGTAAATATTTCAATAATAAAGCATTAAATTGGGAGTATTTAGATACTCTTCGATGCCAAATTAAATAATCTTTCTAACCATATCAAAAACTCCCACTATACTCTTGCGGGACAGATAATATTTGAAAAAAACTGTTTTCCCATGTTAAATGCCTATGTCACGGTTTCCAATGTTCACACTGTATACATGGCATATATGAGACTTTCATTCGCTATCTTACACATTCCTATTCATACCGCTTACGTAGTATGGCAAAAAAATTAAATAGAATGATAGTATAACTGTCATTTAAAAGTGGCGCTGTTGTGAAGTGAGTGCTAAAGGGGTAAAAGCGTGAGACCTTTATGTTTATGTTTATGTTCTTGTAACGTAAACTGGAAACAAAATAATAAAAACTTATTAAAATCTAGCGCAACCGAATTAAATAATAGGTATTTGTAAACACGTAGAGTTCGTAAAGAAAAAATAAATACTGAAGAAATGGACTCATTAAAACATCCAAATCCATTAATATTGCATGGAAATATTGCTGATAACTGAAAGCGGTGGAAACAAAAATTTGAATTGTTCATGACAGCCAATGGAGCTAACACAAAATCAAAGTACAAGTAACAATTCTTCTACACACGATAGGAAAGCATTAGAAAAATTCCTTTGAACTAACGGCTGCACAGAAGAAGGAGCTAACTGAAGTACTAAAGGAAATATAAGAGTACTGAATACCAAGGAGCAATAAAACATAATATAGATATTTTGTCTTTATAATAAACCTTATAGTTCAGATCTGAAAAAACTAAGTAGTGTATATGATTTCGCAGACTTAAAAGACAGTTCAATCAGAGACAGAATTATTTGCGGAATTCGAGATAAATATTTGAAGAACAGATTTTTACGTGAAACTGAACTGAAGTTAGACAAGTATATAAGAATCTATGTTGCAAGTGCGTTAGCAGAAGAAGAACTGAAATTGTTGAATAATGAAAGTGAAGTACATGCTGTCAAATAAAAAATAAAGCATACTAAGTAGAAAGTGACAGAAACTAACAGCCAAGCAGGGAAAACAACTATTTATTCTAGATGTGGAGTAAATAATTTGCCGTCAGCAAGAAACAGAATCACTTTGCCAAGATTGGAAGAACAAAGTGGGTGCAGTCAATCAAAGGAGTCTGGATCAGGCTGAAATAAAAGAAGAATTTGTATTAGGTTTAATTAATAAAAACAAACAGGTGAAAAAAGACGTACTCATTTGTGGTAAAATAATAAAAATAATTGAACCAAAAATTTACGAAATCTTCAATCTTATATATCTCTTTCGCGCAAGCGTTTTTCATGAACAGGCCTGTAGATTGTAGAAGCTAGTCATTCAAATACTCATATGTATGCATGTGAAGTAATTTGGCAACCAAATTTGCGGAAGCACGCTGCTATGAAGTCAAAATTTAGGCGTTAATAGTACTTAGAGTGCTTACGGTATATTCAAGCACGCATGTTGTCCTCAAATGCATTACGCTGGGCGTCGGAATGGTAATAGGATTGTGTAAATAAAACGGATGAGAACCGCTAGAAATATATTATCGTAATTTGTGAATGCATAAAAGATAAAATTAATGATATTAACTGATATTCGTTAATGTACCTCACTGACAAAAACTTTCGCATTTTTAATTACTGTTTGTGACTTCCTCAACCATCCCGAAAGAACATTAAGGAAATTTGTCTTGTCAGTAACGAACTCAGAAGTCTCTGATTAGAAAAAAATAACTTTAAAAATTTAAGTATAATTTTATAAACCGATTTAAAAATTAGTAATGAAAAAAAGTAGACTAGCTTCATTTAAGTCCCTAATTTATTTTGCAAAGTTTATATTTGATTTTAATAAATAATCTAGTTTAAAATTTCCAGTTCATATCAAAGAATTATTCTTATAAAGTACTCATAAAATTTAAATTAGCTAGGATGAAGTGATTTCGTCTGCTGCTAATAATGCCATAAGAACGAATTTTATATTCAAATAAAAAGTAATTATTAAACTAAGTATTATTGATCTATATAATAAGTGTATTCATATTTTATATTTTGTTTTGTTTTGTTTAACTTCGGCTTTCCAACAGGACTATGTCCCAATAACAGGAAAGCACATACAACATAAATGCAAAATAAAAAATACATTAGCAATTAAGTTACATTGGAAATAATAATATATCAGTATATAAATTTCATGATACAAATAACCAACTACAATGAAAACATAATAGAAAAATTAATACCAAATAACTAATTAAAGGACAGTACTACATTTGTCACTTGTTTTTTGAACTGTGATAAACTAAAAAGAAATATATCAATTGAATTATTATAAGATATATATTTATTGTAAAAAAATGGTAGACGATTTAGTGCAGAATTGAAAGCAGCATTAGTTCTATTAAATCCTCAACAGAATAAATCCGTTGCTCTAATCGTATAAATTGGTACGCGAAAGCCCAAACTGTTTAAAAGATCAGGACAATCGACTCAATTATTTACTAATTTATATAAAAATATTAAGTCAATTACGATTCGCCGTTTTTCCAGAGGTAAAATATTAATTTCAAAATTATTAAATTTATATCTAATAAATTTACAAAATTTTTCTTGAATACGCTCTATTATTTTAATATGAATAGCGTACTGACGTGACCAACAAATTGTTGCAAATTCTAATTGACTTCGAACTAAAGAAAAATACAACACTTTTAGATTTTTGGATTTTTAAAGTTCTTTGATGACATGATAAGAAAACCAAGCATTTTAAATGCTTTCTTTGTTACGGTGTCGACATGTACATCGAAAATAAGTTTATTATCATAAAGAATTCCTAAATATACTGATAGAAACGATTTCGATCAGACTGAATGGATTTACAGTCATTGATGTTATTTACCGAATGATACATCTTTAGGTCATCAGCATATAACAAAAAATTACAAAATTTGAAACATTTGGAGATATCATTGATAAAAAATGTTGAATAAAAGCGGTCCTAAATGGGAACCTTGAGGAACACCAGACGGAATAAATATATATATATATATATATATATATATATATATATATATATATATATATATATATATATCGTGCGGCTGAAATCCATTAATCGTTACTCTCTGACTTCTTTTAATCTTTCTACCTGATTTCCCCTGTTTATATTTTCAATGTAGGTATAGTTATAAACCCAAATAAAATTTGGACCTATTATAGAACAATTAAATTTTTCACTCAGTTGGCACTTGATACATAGTTTTCATCTTCATTTTGAATATGGAAAGGCAAATAATTTGCCCGAAAACAATTATACTTCTTGAAAAATAAAAAATAATTTATGTTTTATTTCCCTCTTTCAATCGTTTTGCTTCAGAGATACGGTGAACCATGCTTATGTACTGAAATGCGTTCTTACTAAATTAATAAAAAGTTGAAAACATTACTTCTTTATGGATAATAAGTTTGAAGATATAGTTTATTTGTTACTTACTTTTATTTTTTAATTTTACCAAACGTTGACCAGAATAATATTAGAAACTTAATTAATTTCGAATTAGCTAAATTATTCAAATGTTATTGCTTTCAATAAATGTAGTATATTTTTTCAAAAATGTAATCTTATAGCTTGCTTGTCTTAATAAAGATTATCATACGAGTAAAAATAATACTCGAATATGATATGTAGTTTTAATTTTTATACGCATATGCGGTAATAAGATAATATTTTTTCTGTTTTTCATTTGTATTGATGCCATGGAATTTAAACAAAATTACCAAGAAATGTATATTGTTTAAACTGTCAGAATTTAGATTTTCAGTTTACAAAATGCTATGCATATCTTGAATAATATTTATAAAATTTCAAATTTAAATTGGTTGCAATATACAATTCGTTTGTTGATGTAGAATTTAATTATCCGCAATATTTATTTGAAACATTATTATCAAAAATGATATTTGATTGCGTTTTTTTCAAGAAAAACTGTTAAGAGCTTCATATGTATAGGTACTTCCGGTTGACCATTTATAATTTTAATTTGCGATTCTCAGCATTGTAAATGGATAAATTTTACATTTTCTATTAAAATGTATACGAGTGTATTTATTATTATAATTTTTAATACAAAAACATTTATTTTTTACAAATATACATAAAACCCAAAGTTATGAAAAATGAAAAGGTAAATTTTTTAATAATAGAAATGGGCCTTAAAATTTACATTTAGGTTGAATTACAAATAATTCGTACAAAATGTAAATTGTTCGAAAATCCTAACACGATCTTTGTAACTAATTAATCTCATTATTACCCACATGTGGTGTACGAGAAACCAAACTAAAAATGCCGGTGGATTATATAAACCGTAGTTATCAAAATTTCAACTAATTCTTATTATTATTTTCTTGTGTTACCGAAATGCTACATCAACAACATACGTCAAGCGCCTTGCCTACAGAAATACCAAATTATATGATGCCGCTAGATTATAAAAAAAAATAATAACATATTTTTTATGATATTGGTTGGTTCTTCAGAGGTAGCGTTTATTATTTGAATTAATATAAATAATAATTTCTAGCTGCCATAAATTTAAATATAATAACAATGATATGTATTTGATATATATTATCGGTATTTTAAAAGAAAACAGCTCGGCCGACTAATTTCAAGCATCACTAAAAGCTCCTCTTCAATATAATTCGTTTGTTTCCAGTGTTGTGTTAATCTAAAATATGCCTTTGCCTAACATTTTTTCATCACAATCTGCCTTTAATTAATAAATAATGAAATAATTACATATTATGTATGCCCGGTTTAATAAAAGCTTGTTTAAATTTAACTCATTGTTAAATTTAAAAAATGTTATAAAATGAAATTAAATAAATTGTGTGTAAGTAGATTTTAAATTAAATATGTATTGAGTATGCATGCAATACACCAATGCAATTCATTTATATATACTAATAACATTTATTATTATTTTTACAATGTTGTTATATTTAATAATGAGTTAGATATTTATGAAACCGGGCAGTAATTTTGTCTATATACAAATCTAAAAAGGAAAATTGTCGTATATCTCTTGAAATCATTCGTTGAAAGTGAAATGCTAGAAAAATGAATGGTTTGTTGTTGCTATGTCATTGGTTATAAAAGCTTTTATTTACCAGTCATAAAACCCCACGCCCTGGATAAAATTTGATCTGGAGAATCTCTATCTTTGTGCAGTGGCGGCTTAAGGCGTGAGCCACTTAGGCACTGGCTGGTTATAAAAACTAAAGATAAATATATAAATAAACAAAAAAAATCAATGCATAGAATATATACCTGTCCTGTATTATTATATTTTGGAGCCCCTCAAAGTTAGTTTTGTGTAAATAAATTGTGTAATTTATTGAACATGCCATAGCGAAATAATCAATTCAGGAAGAAATGATACATAAATTTGCGATAGTGAAGGCACGGAAAGTTTCCATATAATCATTCTTCGATTCTCGTTAGTTTTAAATTCTGATAGGTATTTTTACCTTATTTCGTCACCTTTAGGTAAGGAAGGTATTGTTGTTCAAATACTCTAAAAATGCGTACACTTACGTAACATTATCTTTATAATCAAATAATATAACTATCAAGTTTATATCTCTACCAATTTTTGAATTATTGCCCCAAAAGTCAATATACCCCACATTTAGATAAAAACTTCAAAATTTTCAAAAATCTAATTTTTTGTATCTAGATGCTTCTCAATGCGCTGATTCCAAATTTTGAAACCGCAGGTCGATATCTCTTTTCGTTCTCGAGATATTTAGATTCAAAATTTTGCTCAAAAATGGGTAGAGATGTGAATTTGGCGACAACACCATTCGATTCTACGGGGAAAATTACATAAGTACACCAATTTTCAGAATTTTTGAACACCGCATATAATCTCTAAAGCAAAATAACTTTTTATCTAAATGTGTGGTATATTGACTTTTTGGGGCAATAATTCAAAAATGAGTAGAGATATAAACTTGATAGTAATATTATTTGATTGTAAAGAAAATGTTACGTATGTGTACGCATTTTTAGAGTAATAATAATAATAATAAGAATAATAATAATGTATTTATTTGTTATAAAGTCTTTTTCGACTTATACAAATTTGCTTACACTCTAGTTATAAATTTGCCTATATATATTATATACAATTTGTTTGCAGAGACATTTCTATTGCCCTCTGCTGGCAACCTCGTTAATGTATATTCATGTGATAATTATTTTCCAAGGAACTTTCTGTATGGAATTTGTAAAAAAAATTGTATTATGTTCGTGTTACAATTTTACTGAATATATAGTATCTTTTCCAATGAACTTTTGGTATGGGATTTGTACAACACACAACAGATTTGTTTTATGTTGATTTTGTAAATTTCACAGTGTTTTTATTGCTAATAATTATAATTTAATTATTATCAACTTTTAAGTTTGTCTTTTTCTTGTAAGTTAAAATAAAATCAGAAATAACTTTTGTAACAGGTGGTGGCGCTCTAATCTAATTTGGCTCAGGGCGCCTATATATCTTGAGCCGGCCCTGTCTTTGTGTTTACGTTCATTCCGTCATCTGAGGCACAAACCTAAGTACAGACCCGAACCATTCGATCACCCTCTTTTGGTTAATTTTATAAGCAAAAATGTAATAGTTCATGACCTGGCCGATATTACTTCAAGTCGCCCCCCCCTCCCCCCCCCCCCCCTTAATATACTTACATAAAAATCAGCATCATCTTCCTTATGCCTTAAAACGCAATCTGTGTAAATTCTTCACCGTGCATTTCGTAAATGTGTAGTTGCAAACTAATATTTGACACTTTGAAATCACGTTCTTTTGATATATCGAACTTAAATCGGATTACCTTGTACATCTAATGATGGAAAATATTATTTCTTCAAACCTTAATTTGATTAGAATGAAATATTTTACTACTAAATCCTGCTTAATACGGTTTCATTATTAATTTTATTGTAATTGCTTTGTGACAGTGACATTTATTTAATTATGTCAAAATTGTTATTAAAGCATTGTTTTTGTTTGACGCATAGGCAAGATATATAAACATAAATTATTTTATAAATTTATATTTAAATTTATTTAAAGTTATTTACTAAATGCATTTATCGCAGAATTAACGATTGTACCATTATGTTCAATTTTTATTAGTAAAAGATGCTGAAAAATTACAATCAATGTATTTTTTTCAAGAAAAACTGTTAAAAGCTTGTATAAGTGATACTTTCGGTTATCCGATATACACTAAAAACTAATGATCTCTTCCCACATTAGCATAGAATGGGTATACTAAATTTCAAATTTTCCTGATTAATTGTATTGGAGTAATCGTGTTCACAGGATCCACACGTACTCACATACACGCACACACACATACATACCTGCAGACATCATTGTAAATATGTTAAAATCGGATTCTGGGGAAAACAAAACGTGCTTATTCACAAAAAATCTCTATATACGATTTTTAGCACCTATACCTCCCTTACTTAGGGTAGCGGGAGATAAAAATTCAAATTTTTAGCTGCAAACATGAATAAGAAGATATTAATAAATACAAAATATATTAATAATTGTAAGTATTTGTCTATATTTTCCCGTAATTTTAAGTAATTGCATATGCTTACATATGTAATAATAAAAAGAAACTTATATCACCATTTTGTTACTATATGTTAATGTTCACTTATGTTCTGTAACCACGAGCGAAAGAGAGAAGTAAACGCCAGTAGGAAGTAATAAATAAAAGGAATTTAAAGAGTATTGTATTTATTAATTGAAAATAACTAGTGTTGCAGCCGAGACGAGATTTTTCTTTATCTTGTCTCGTCTTGACAAAATAACTTCGAGATCAAGATCCAAATAAATTTCAAGATCAAATTTTCGATCGAGACGAGATTACATACTTCAAATCTCGACAAGAAGAGACGAGATCTTGATCTCGAAAAACTTATTAATTATTCATACAATAAAATTTTCATGATTTGATCATCAGTGCATTGTATAAATAAATATACACAATATAAACTGAACAGTTTTACCCTAAATACATTATACAGTTATAGTAAACTGATAAATTGTGGAGAAAATGTGTTATTTTTACCCCCCCCCCCCCCCCCCCAAGAGAACTATTGGATTCATGATAAAAATCGCATATCCAGATTTTAGTGAATAAGCACGTTTTAAGATCACTAGAATCCGATTATAAGTTTTACGTTGATGTCCGTATATGTGTTTGTGTGTGTGGGTGTATATATATATATATATATATATATATGTTGGAACCACGGTTTCTCAAATACTATAAGAATTAAAAAATATTTAACCGCAGTTTCCTCAATCTAACATTCCTGGGAAGAGCTGATTAGATTTTGAGAACAATTGGATAACCGAAAGTAGTAGTTTCTTATAAAAAATCTTCTAAATATTATTTTTTGGAAATTTATGTTATTACAAATATTAAAGAATACAAAATTCTCTATAGATTTAGAGACAGACTGAGTTATAAATATATAAAATAATTCAATACATAATGAATCAATCAGCCTATGGAAACCAGTTGAAAAATTAAAATGTTTGTGATTGACATAAATGCCAGTGTCAAAAATCCAGACATTACTGAAGACTTTTTCTGGGAAGTATATATAGAATTCTTACATGCACTAGTAGAAATGTAATAATAATATAATATGCTGTTGTTATGACAAGGAAAAGACTCCGTCAACATCTAAAATTGGTATAAAAAGAAAGTGGATTCATTTATAAGCCAAAGTATGTTCAGTATCAGTGTCCACTATACACGCACTTACTATATACATATAATTCATCATATGCCCATCAGAAATATCGCAAATCTCGTTAATGAATTTGAAGAATCTCGAACATTTAGAAGAATAGGAGGAAACTTGTTAATAGAATGAATTGAAAAATAAAGAATAAATGTAATTAGAATTTTTTGTGTGTCCCAGAAATGTTAAATACAGTACTTATATAGCCTAATATGAAAATGGCGCAATAGAAAATAATAATAATTCCAGAATTTTGAATATAGCATTAATTTTTATGTGTTAACATCTACAGCAAATCTCATACAGCATTGTTTTCTTTCTAGCAAAGAATTGTCATAGAAGAATTGTACTGTAAATACTATCTCTATAATCATGCACGACATACTCGTAAGTTTTCTCAAACTCGAAATGAGTGCGTAAAATAACAAAAAAATACAATGAATAGTTCATTAAATACGTACGTAAATAATTTATAATACATTTTGTTATTTTCCTTATAATTGTGGATGGTTGAAAAAAGCTTGTTTGCTACACATTTGGAAAAAGTAATTCTAAAATTCCATGCAAAGTGCGCTTTTAACATTGGCTTGACATTCATGTTGTAATTATAAGTAGTTTCGTTAATTTTTTTAAATTATTTTTAATTTATTTTCAATTTTTTACTTCATCATACTCTACGCCAAAACTCGGTATTTTTCATTTTGGAACGCAGCCAATGTTAACTACTTTTGACATTTGGTTTTTGGTTAGAGGTTATGTTTACTAATTGTGATCTGGCAGAGACTTGTATTTATTGTAAATTCAACTTTTATTATACAACTATCTCATTTAATAAGTTTGGTAAGTTTGTATTGTAGTAATATATATTCTTAAGTTTACAATATATTTTATTAAACTCAGGGAGAATGACTTTGAACGAAATTTGAATTTTCTATCACATTTTAATTATTAATTTCTCATATAGGTATTACAAAATATTTTTTAGTGAAACTATGATTTATATACTATAATTCTTCCATACAAAAAAAAAAAAAAATGATGGAATACCCCATATCTTGCATTTTCTATTCGCGATGCCAGTTTAGACGTCAGCGCCGCTAGTGACTAAATAGAGAACTTCTTTGGTGGGTGTTGAGATCTGTCAATCTTTGTCATATTTTTGTGTAATTTCGCTTTATTTTTTAATTTTTATATAAACATAGGTTTATAATAATAATATAATAACAACTACGATGTTACTGAATATTCAATGGAACTGAAATGATATAAGAATATCACAAAGAAATTATTACATAACCTTGTAAGTATTACCTACTATAAAAGTTCCAATATTAATACTAGATAGATGAAAACGATGCTTATTTACAAAAGTATTGTATATTCTTATCGTAAAACACTTAAATTAATAACAAAAACACAAGAGAAATTACGCAAAAATATTACAAAGTAAACAAGAGATTGACAGATGTCAATACCCTCCAAGCAAGTTCACTAGCGGCGCTGACGTCTGAACTTGCATCGCGAATAAGATAACACGCCGCCAGGAAAAAATGGAACATGGAATAATATGTTCTACCTGTTCCTAAATGTCTTGATTTACTCAGCCACAATTCCTATGAATTTTGATTAACTCCTCAAAATTAATAAATATTTTAACAAACATATTTTATTTACAAGGCAACAACACTTTTTTGCCCTTTTTGCCTTTGGCGGTTTCACAGGCGATAAACTATCTTCGCGATCAAAAAGGTTTCCTGGCCAAGCTTGTAATGTAAACTATTTCAGTAAGACGCTAATAAAAATGTTCTTGTTAAATAATATTTTAATTTCTATTGCGTCTATTGTAATATTTCAAACTACAGAAATCGTAACGTAAGCGCAAAAAAAGAGCCCTTTGTTGTCTTTGAAAACTTTTCGGGTTAAACCCTTAATCTAAATATTTCTTCAGCTTTCCTGAAACAAAAACACTTTACCCTCAAGTAAAACTCTTTTCAGCAAGTATTGATTTTCCACAATTGTTCTTTGATTTTCCCATCCTCTGTACCTCAGACTAATAAGAAACTTTTACTGTTCAAATGTGTAACCGCACTCAAGGTTGTATGTGTGAAACTTAGTTTATTCGTGGTTTCTTTATTAACTAATAGTGGATCATGAATCCAATTTAAGACTTGTATTTGCATTATAAAAATATCTTGTTTGAATTCATCAAGAATTGAAAACGAATGGAAACAAAGGTAAATAAAACTTGATTACTTATATGAAAATATCTACAAAAATAACACTGCCTACATTTAAATTGTATTCTATTGTTACTTGCTGATTAACAGCTAAAGTTTTTTTTAATGGTAAAATAATTGATATTAAATTTTTATTTTTTAACATGAATTTGATATACTAGTATTTATATTTTTACGAGTCGAGGAAAATTATATTTTACAATAGTTTTTTCCTATTTACCGTTTACAAACTCAATTTTGTGACACCATTTTAGTGAAAAGCTCAAATTTGTTTAACTATTTCAAGGATTTTGTATTTATGAAGTTGGTAATTTAGTCTGTGTTTGTCTATCATTTTAGTTTTCATTGCTTATGTAAAATTACTACAGTTAGATTGATTTTATAATAAAATAATTACATCAAACAGTAAAGTATATTTTTATTAAAATTGTAATCATGTATTTTTATGTTCATATTCCAAACAATGAAGAAACATCGGAAGATGTTTATTTTACATATTATTTGTTGTTAACTTTGTGTATACTACGGCTGTATTATGGTCAAAACTGAAAGTCTAAGGGTCGTTTACATAATCAGGTCCATTTTAGGATTTTAATAAAAATTACTTTAAGGACTTTAACTTGAATTTGCTAAATAGCTTGCTAAAGTGTTGAAGTTATATTATGAAAACGTATACTACTTTAATATCAATTTAAAAAGTTAAAGTGAAGTTTATATTGAAAATGGCCCTAAATCTATATATATATATATATATATATATATATATATATATATATATATATATATATATATAAAAACTGAAGAAAACATCTAATTTTGTTCATTAATATAAAATTATATATGAATGACAGCTGTCTTTGCTGTTTTATTCACTATTTACATATTTAAGTCTTACAGTTTTGAACATAATACGGCCCCTAGTTGGTTACAAATGAATAAATAAATATATTATATATCATTTTTTAACTCTAACCTAACAATATAACTTTTGTGATAATCTCAAATGTTAAAAAGTTAAAATTCAACTGATTATTGAAATTGTCAGTTTTCCAATCTTGAAATTTTAATGTTTCTTTAATAATAATTTTGAAATAAAAATAATTTGAAACAAAACAGGAAAATAGAAAAAAAATATGTATTTCTATGTCCAAATTTAAACATGTACTTAACAAACTTGCCTACTGCTTAATTACAAAACTTTATTCGTATAACAATAAATATCAAATAACGATCGTATAAAAAATATTGTGTATATTTCGAACATAAAGTGTTGTATAACACGTAACTTTCAATATATTATTGTGATTTATAAATCTCTAGAGTTTAGAGTTTAGTGTTTAAACAGTTTTCTATTGCTATTATCAAAAAACAGTTAACAATTATTTGGCTAATGGAAAAATATCAACAAAAACATATTATTACTTTCGTTTTAAGTTAATAGCTTCCATATTGCAGCATAGTAGTTATAAAATTTATCGAACCATATACATGTTCTACGATGAGATACATAAAATGTGAAATGAGTTTTTTTGCTCTTCTGCTATATTTAAGTTTACATATCAAATAACATTTCCTTGTCATTTTTTATAAAAATGTAAATAATCTTTTTAAAATTCAATATTCACAACAATATTTTTTTGGAATTTTCCATCATACACTGCAAAATGTGATTGCTACTGTCTCAAAAATATCCCACTGGAGTATCCAAAAGATACAAATTTGTCTATTATTGGCAAGATTTAACTATAAAGTTTCATTATTTTTGTAGAGTAGTATAAAATGTTGGGATATAAATGTTAATACGTATTCAAAATGTTGTTTTATATATTAATATATTCTAGTTTACAGAAAAAGGACAGTTGTGAACGAATATTAATGTTTCTTTTTGCACAGAATTGACTAACAACATTATAGGTACTAGAATCGTATATGAAGAAGTCTGCTACATTTGTAGCCGAGGCGTGTTAAAAGTTTCACCCAGTGAATTATGCGACTGAGGTTTTTTGAGCCGTCAGCGCCACCCTGATCTTCAACGAGTTTAAATCTTGGACTCGTTTGTCTGAGAGGTAAAAAAAGAAATTTATAGAATGAAATGGAACAACGAATAAAAAGCAAATGGATTGATACAATTAAGTACACAAAGGCCTGCTGAAAGAAATGAGATATCAAGATGAAAACATCTGATTGTAACTGCTTTTGAGCTTAAAATATTAAATGTAAATTGAATCGCTAAATGAATTTTCGAGGAAATTTTGTGTAATATTAAAATTCCGGTTTCACTCAACTCCACCATTTTAAAAATTAAAGCAATCAGCTAGCTAATTAAATCGTTTCATTAAATTTTCTTTAATTTGACCAATATTTGCTATAAATTTAAATTCCATAAAATTTTCAACTATCTAATTACATTGTTTCATTAATTTTTCTATCAATTGACTAATATTTGCAATAAATTTCGTAAATTTTTGTATTAAAATAAAAAAAAAATCTGATATGACCAACACATTATCATCCTTCAATTCAATTTTTTTTGCAAAAGATTCTACATTTCCAGTAAAACTATATCAGGAACTAAGCAAACTGTACTTAGCAATGACATCTGTCAATTAATAATATTTACAGTTTCCATGGTGAGCTTGTAGGCAGCATAAGTTATGAACATTAATTTTTCATAATTTTTGTCTCCAAATACATTTGAATATGAAGAAAAATGCATTAAAATGGCAAAGAGGATAAAATATTCTTTTATATTATTTAAAATAACGTGAAATGGCTAAAATCGTTATTAATTGCATTTTTTTTTAAGAAAAACTGTTAAAAGCTTAATATTAGGGTGCTTTCGATTATTATAACTAACTGTTAATATTGATGTTAAGTGGAGGAATACGAAATAATTATAAATTTTGGAATTGTAGTATAAAAGTTGTCGGAAAATGCAGTTAAATAGTCCTGAGACATTCTTCGATTAACAGTTTTTAAAAAAACAACGTTTTATATAGGTACATACAAATATTCAGTACTGAAATAATGTTTGCTTAGAAAAAAAAAATTTAAACTATGTTGCTTCACAAAATAACCAATTATGATGAAAGAACGATTATTTTATCAGATCTCCAAATTTGTGGATTGTGGTACATGTTACATTAAAAAATTGAGAAAATCGAAAAATAGCTGAGGAACTTTTTATTGCATTTTTCATTGTGAGATCGTCTTAAAATTTTGACCCAAGCATTCGCTAACATCCTGTATAAAGTACAGAATAGTTGTCTAATTCTTTTAAGACGTTTTATTCAAGTTTCGTAATTAAATGATTAAAGCGTCCTACTTGAAATCTATAGTACATAGTTACCTCTAAATTTGTATGCAGCATGGCTGTGTCCGTCCTCCCGCTTTCGAGCCTCAACAAACCGACCGAGAATGACAATGGAATCAATCCAGAAGGAGGTTACGCGGCTGCCGCTGCAGCAGGGGCTCGTAGCTCCACCACATGATTGAGGATGCGTTGAGGTTAGGTTATCATGAGTGGAGGAAGCTTGATAACATCGTTCATTATCTGTCAAATTAGAATCTGGAGTGATTCTTACCAGGGTAATGATTTTCTCGAATAATAATTGAACGAAGGCGAGGTATACAATACAAATGGAATTCTATTCATTTTATATTCTGAATTAGTTATTCAGATTCGCGCTTCGATGCATTTTGTGCTAGGCCTATTAATTAGAGTTTTGTGATTTAATTTTGTTTCTTAGGATGTCAACGTTAAATATTATATAGAATATACTAATAAGTATATTAGCTAATAAAGTATAAGTTTTATAAGTATGGTAGTATTTATTCAATTTAATTTAAGCATCGGTTTATCAATTTTAACCAAAATCTAATATGTTGTTCCCGTTGATATAAAAGTCTTAAATAATAAAACTGGAAAGTTTTGGTTTATATTTTAATAAAGTTTTTTATTAAAATTATGGGCTTCAAGTAAAGTACCACTTCCGGTAATTCAATTTTACCGAAAATCAAACTAACTTTTTATATTAATGCACAAAAAATACGAAAATTAAAATTTTTGGTAGTTCGATATAAGAATTATCGTGGAAGAAAAAAAATCGTCACACACATCCACACACAGATAACAATGTAAAAATAGTAAAAACGAGTCGCTGGGACCTTAATTCATGCTTATTCACTGAAAATACTATCGAATTTTGAACCGAAAACATTACCTCCCTTACCTGAGGTATGGCAGGCGGTAAAAGATTGTAGAGATATTAATTCAATAAATAAATATTTGCTATTTTAGATTTTACAAATTTCTTAAATTACCAATTTCAGAGAATCTGACACGCTTGCTTACTTTTTTAAGTAAAATAATAATACAAGATGAATAATAAGCTTTTTCTTGAAATAAGTTTTTTTATAAACGCTTTATAGATTATAAGTGTAGTTTTTTATGTACATATTAAATAAAATAGGAATATAAGTTTAAATAATAATAGCATTTGTTAAAATTTATTGTTGCGTTTTCGCATCTAGAGCAAAAATAACGAATCTTAAATTACAATTATATATAAAATCAAAACTCTAATTATTACATTATATTTATAAATACATTTAAAACACACATAATACAAGGTGTACCGTGAAGCTTTATTAAATAATAAATAACACTACATTTAATAATATAATAGTCCAGTCATTTGGTAGAAAAATAAGGGTTTATTCCACAAAAGGTCGGGTATTTTTGATTTTTGGATATATTATATATTTAGGGGTCCTAATAAAAATTGCAAGTTTTCCCCCTCGGGGGCTTTCGGGAAGCACCTCCAAGATTCAATTCATACATACTCTATAAATAAAATAAAAATAATAAATATTTCGTTCGTAGCTAGCTTGAAAAGAAAGGGAGATGTGTCGATATGCTACAGATTGGCTCTGATAAAAAGTAGAAGTCTGACAGGTTATAATTTGTACATTATTGTTCAATGTTTGGATTCATTAAATACATTATAGTCCAGTCATTAGGTATATTTGCCCTGAAAAAGGTCGGGTATTTTTGATTTTTGGATATGTTATATATTTAGGGGTCCTAATAAAAAATGCAAGTTTTCCCCCTCGGGGGCTTTTGGGAAGCACCTCCAACTTGGGAAAAAAGGCGCAAAAAACGGTTTTTTCTAAATATCTCTTTACTTATTTGCATTAGGGCAAAAATAGTTATTATTCGATTTGTTGACACTAAAATTTCCTACAACTTTCATCTAATACATTTTTTTCTATAACCAATAGATAGCGAACTACAAAGCTGCAAACAGAGCTAATTTTTGATAATTGCCCTAATGCTTCATTTAGATCATATTTTATTATATTTTTTTAAATTACTTATTATTATTCATTAGTTATTGGTATTTAACTACTGTACATAGATATTAGTCATTGTTTGTTGTTTTATTTTCATTCTAAAGACGTTTTATAGTCCAGGAAATTTATGATTTTACTTCAAAGTAATTACAAGAAATGCTTTTTTACATTTGTAGTGGCATCGAAAGAAGTAAATTATTGATGCCTTTCTCATAATAATTGTCAATATTTTCCTGCAATTTTTTATTTTTTGATCCACCACTCTGATCTTGTTAAAGATACGATAACGCGGTTTGAAAATTTGAATTTAGCATGAAATTAAACTCACATGAAATTCCTCTAAAATTTTAAACATCTGAAAATCGGCTCATTTCTTAATTTCTCATCAACCACTTTGACATATATTAAATACTTAATATTGTTTATCTTTATTCGTGTCGAAAAATTTAATAAGAAAATGAGAAATGAGCCGATTTTCAGATGTTTAAAATTTTAGATGAGCAATTTGCGAGTTACTAACAAATTAAACTCACATGAAATTCCTCTAAAATTTTAAACATCTGAAAATGTCATTTCTCATTTTCTTATTAAATATTTCGACACGATTAAAGATAAACAATATTAAGTATTTAATATGTGTCAAAGTGGTTGATGAGAAATTAATAAATGAGCCGATTTTCAGATGTTTAAAATTTTAGAGGAATTTCATGTGAGTTTAATTTGTTAGTAACTCGCAAATTGCTCATCGAAAAAAATTGTGTAAAACTTGATATGAAACAGAATTTCATGCTAAATTCAAATTTTCAAACCGCGTTATCGTATCTTTAACAAGATCAGAGTGGTGGATCAAAAAAATAAAAAATTGCAGGAAAATATTGACAATTATTATAAGAAAGGCATCAATAATTTACTTCTTTCGATGCCACTACAAATGTAAACTGTTATAAATAGTGAAATCTATTAGACTATGTATTAAATAGGTAGTATTGTTTGTTTTTTTAAGTGATTTTAATATCTTTCATAATTGTTTTGAGCAAATGGCCAAAAACATAAATATGTCGCCATTTTTCTTAATTGGCGGGAGGATCCCCTGCTCCAATTTCCGGAATTTTTTAATATGTTATTCAGCGCATTTTCTAGATAGGATACCGTTTAAAAGCTTTTCTTGTAATTATTTTGAGGTAAAATCATAAATTTCCTGGACTAGAAAACGTCTTTAGAATGAAAATAAAATAATAAACAATGACTAATATGTATGTATAGTAGTTAAATACCAATAACTAATGAATAATAATAAGTAATTTGAAAAAAATATTTAAAAAAAATATAATGAAATATGATCTAAATGAAGCATTAGGGCAAATTTCAAAAATTAGCTCTGTTTGAAGCTTTGTAGCTCGCTATCTATTGGTTATAGAAAAAAATGTATAAGATGAAAGTTGTAGGCAATTTTAGTGTCAACAAATGGAATAATAACTATTTTGCCCTAATGCAAATAGGTGAAGAGATATTTAGAAAAAACCGTTTTTTGCACCTTTTTTTACCAAGTTGGCGGTGTTTCCCGAAGGCCCCCGAGGGGGAAGACTTGCATTTTTTATTAGGACCCCTAAATATATAACATATCCAAAAATCAAAAATACCCGACCTTTTTCAGGGCAAATCTACCTAATGACTGGACTATAATGTATTTAATGAATCCAAACATTGAACAATAATGTACAAATTATAACCTGTCAGACTTCTACTTTTTATCAGAGCCAACCTGTAGCATATCGACACATCTCCCTTTCTTTTCAAGCTAGCTACGAACGAAATATTTATTATTTTTATTTTATTTATAGAGTATGTATGAATTGAATCTTGATGGAAGTTTGACCTGTCGACCACTTCTAGTTTGGCAAATAGGTGATTGATTTATTTGTGGCTGAGTTTGATTCATTTCTGGCTGAGTTGCCTGTTCTTCATTTTCAGATTCAAATGATACATTAACTTCTTCAGCAGAAGTCTTCTTTACGATGAGTTTTCGTAAAGTTAGATGAGTTTCTTCTTAAGAAACCTGATGAGGTCCGTACTAAATATGACCTAGAAATTGGCAACTTCTTTTCGATGGTGCCCCAACACCTTTTATCATTTACCCACACAATTTCTTCGAATTCGGCTTTATCTCTAACTCTATTATGTATATTGAAATTTCGTTTTTTGCATCTCGATCCTCTTCTTCTCCTTTGGACGAAGCTGATCAGAAGGCACAGTTTGCGGATTCAGAGCAGCCGGAATGCAAGGTAAAGTCGTTCTGAGTTTACTTGACATAAGTAATTCCGCTGGACTGTATCCATTTTCTGATGGTGTTGCTCTGTAGATTAACAGGGAAATGTATGGATCTTCATTTTTCTTCATTCCATTTTTAACAATTTTCACTATGGCTTCTATTAGTCAATTACTCGGAGGTAGTTTGGATTAGAAGTTACATCTTGAAAACAATAATTTTGGCAAAATGAGTGAACTCACTCGTTTTTAAACACTGAAATTGTAGTCCATTATCACTTCTTACTACTTCAGGCACTCCATGCCTAGCAAATATTGATTTACAATGTTTAATTACGTAACTAGCAGTAAATCTTTCTAGCCTAACAAATTCAGGCAACCATGCATAATAATCAGCTCTCAATAAGTACCAAGCGTGATTTAAATAGAATAAATATAGAGCAACATTGTGCCAATGCCTAGAAGAAAAGTTACTAAGAATTAATGTTTTTGAATGTGGTTTACGAAACTTAATATATATCTCACACATAGAAGACTGAGCTCGTGCACGACACTTATTAATACCTAAGCGACCCTGATTCAATTTGCCCAACATTTCAGCTCTCATTGACTTAGGAATCACTACTTTAATTCCACGCATTAGCAAACCATCATTTACAATTTCGGCGAGTTTTCTGTCAGTGGCTGGAAATAAGTAGTTCATATGATATTGAACTTCTTCTTCTAACTTCGATTCGTCATGAGCTAATGAATGTCTAGAAACGTAATCAGCAGCGATAATCTCTTTACCTGTTAATTTCAAAATGATGTCGCATTAATCTATAAGAATTCTTTGTAGCCTGGGCGATAAATCATCTATAAACTTTGTTGGTATGATTGGAACTAACGGTTTATGATCCGTTTCTAATTTGAATTTTATCCCCAGTACAAAATCTTGAAACTTTTCACATGCCCACTTAATAGCAAGAGCCTCTTTCTTGATTTGAGCATATCGAGTTTCACTTTTTGAAAGGGTTCTTGAGGCATAAGCAACTGGTTTAAAATTGTCAGTACAGGTGCTGTAGTCAAATGAACAACTAACTGTTCACGAAGCGGATGAGTTAATGTTGAAAGATCTGGAATAAATTTGCCTATGTAATTCACTAGTCCCAACAGTATCTTTTTGTTTGTCCCAGTTTAGTCTATCGTCGACAGTCATGCCTAAAAATTTTATGGTAGCACCGTGGCTGAGATTCAAGTTCGTGGACAAAATTATTTATGTAAAGAACTGTTTAGATGTAATTCAACAGTTATTTAGAAAATTATTTATCCTGATTTAATCTTAAATTATTACAAGTATACCATTCTTGTATTAGGTTTAAAGTATAATTTTTCATTTCTTGAAGCATATTGATATCTCTTGCTGATGAGATAAGTGTTGTGTCATCGGTATAGAGTACACATTTACTTGTACATATGAATTGAAATAAGTAGTTAACGAAAATTATGAACAAGACAGGACCGAGTACGGATCCTTGAGACACACCGTGTTGTATAACACGAATTCTTGATTTTGTATTACCCGTGTCAACGCACTGTTGTCTATTTTTTAGATAAAAAGAAGAAATGTAGAGACTAACCTCTCTGTCATATTTTTGTAGCTTGTCCAGCAACAAACTGTGAGATACGCAGTCGCAGGCTCTAGACAGATCGCACTGTGTAAGTACTTTGTGTATTCTCTCCTCGAAGCCCACCACAGCATCACTAACAATTTGCTTAAGAGCAAGTATAATCGATTTAGCTTTACGGAAACCGTACTGATGGGAGTTGAGCTTATTGTGTTTTTCAATATGTTTGTTTAGTTTAGTAACAATCAAATATTTGTCAATTTTACCCAAAATCGGTATGATTGAGATTGGACAATAATTCTTGGGGTCCCAAATAACACCATTCTTAAAGATCGGTACTACTCTAGCTAATTTAAAAATTCGGGTTCGATCCCGACAGACGCCAAATATTTCCAATTTTAAATGGCACAAAAGTGACCCCTGTGGTGCACTCTCCACGCCAGCTATGAGTGCCCGTGAGGTGACGCCTGGTAAGCGCCCACACGGTAAAATATATCGTCATCATTACCGATGTCTACATGTGTTGTAGATACTGGCACACCCAGAAATGGGTAATATGCCGTGATGATATATTTATTTATTTTATTTATATTTAAAAACATCTGGATATATGCCTTTTTCAAAACATTAATTATTATTGCTGCCAAAAGACTGGCAATAATATCGACAATCCCCTTAATTAGATGGCTGTTTAAATTATAAATTTCTGATGATTTGGAATGATTTAAATTCTTGGTAGAAGTAAAAGAAGTAACAGATATTTCACTTTCTTCTTCGTTTCAGCAATTAATTAAATTTTCTCCAACTACGGGAAATTTTAGTATCGCTGCACAGCTAGTATGGGATATTATTCCGCATTTAATGCACTTTGGTTCGGTTTGGGCCATTTTGTGACACATTTGCAAGATTTTTCTAGAATTTTACTCACTTCACTCTCTAACTGAACACCACCAACCGACATCTTGAATATGGCCTACAAAACAGACATATAATACAAGTTCTCTGTAAGGTATTACTCTTATCTTATTAAAAAAAAATGTTATTGCAGTGAACCGAAGCAGTTTTTTTTTTTTTTGAAAAGTATTATTTAATATTTCCGGCGCATATTTTTATATACGGTAGAGGAAGGTATAAAATTTGCAATTTACAGCATATTTCAGAGTGCCATTGAATTACTGTTTTATTTGTTTTTATTTGACATTTAAATTTTGACATATTATTATAATTAATTTTGAATGTTTCGAGGGGAGTTTTTTATGTTATCTACCTAGCTATGAAAACAACGAGTTAGAGAACAAATAAAATTTTATTTTTCTACGTAAGAACCGTTAGCTCTAACACACTTATTCCAACGTTTTTCTAATAAAGCTATGCCTACAAAAAATATCTTTTGGTAATTCTTCAAAATACGACTCCACTGCGTTTTCCAAGTCATCATTCGATAAAAAGCGACTCTCTCTCAAATATGTTTTGAGTTTTGGAAAGAAATAATAGTCGGATGTGGTCAGGACTGTAAGGTGGATGTTGCAATTCGTCAAAGCCGCATTCATTGACTACTGCTTGAACAATTCGTGCTTTATGCACCCTGCAGTTGTTGTGCAGAAGCAGCATTTTCTGATCATAATTGTGGGGTCTTTTTTTCGCGTATAGCCGCTTTCAAGTTCTTAATTGTGTCTTTATAGACATGAAAATGTTACAGCAACTTGACATAAGAAAATTGTCGCGATAGCATATTGTTTTCATAGCTAGGTAGATAACATAAAAAAACTCCCCTCGTATAATATACTATTCATGAATCATTTTGTACTTTCTTTTTGAGTGTAATTAATACTTTTAATAACGGGCTACTTGCGTGGTACTGAAAATCCGATTTCTATCAGTATATACGTAATGTTATGTTTAAAACATATATAAAAATATAAATTTTATTTTAAAAAAATTATTTGTTTTTTAGTAAATTAAGAAAGAAAATTTTCTGTGACGTCATTTTATTAAAATAGAAAAGGACACATTGGCTGGTAGCACAAGCGTGGTTCTAACACCGGTGTTAACTAGAACCATGTCAACGATTTGACACATACTTCAGGTTTATTAACAAATCAAGTGCTGCCAATATATTGATCAAGTTGAAAATTTACTGACAGCCTTATTCAATAAATATGACCTCCTTATTTAAAACTGTTTTTCCTAGAAACAAGTTAAAAAACAAATCAAATTAAATAATTTTAAATAGTGTCGGCAAATTTATTGAATATGGCTGTCAGTAAATTTTCAGCTTGATCAATATATTGGCAACACTTGTTTTCTTAGTAAACCTGAAGTATATGACAAGTCGTTGACACGGTTCTAGTTAACACCGGTGTTAGAACCACTCTTGTGCTACCAGCCCATATGTTTAAAAATGTAACGTATAGATGGCATGCGTGCGAGAAAATTTTTATTTGAATTTGACATTAGTTTATTTTTTTCTCTCTCTGTGCTCTCAAATATATTAATTACTTCACAAATAAACACATAGGTAGTTACATGTAATTTAAAATATCGATACCAAGAAGACAAACTAAAATACTAACCTCCAAACTATTGTTGAAACGTCAAACAGGAGATCTACATTATCCGTACAAACAAACGCTATGGCTTTACGACCAAGCTTAAATGCTAATTTTACGTCAAAAATAATATTCGGTGATGAGGCAATTTTTACAAGTAGTATTCAACATAGATTTTCTTTAAATGTCTGGGCAGGAATTGCAAATGGTACATTAATTGAACCCTACATACTACCAAACAGAATGAATGGAAATAATTATTTACATTTTCTTCAAAATAATTTACCGGAATTATTAGATGTTCCTTTAAAGTGCGTCAACAAGCTTCATGCATGACAATGCACCACGGAATTTTACAAGAAATGTTCGGCAATATTTAAATGAAGTGTTTGAAGGTAGATCGCTAGGTCGCGGTGGACCTGTATCATGATCTCCTAGGGCACCAGATCTTAATCCATTAGATTTTTATTTATGGGGATATTCAAAATCTCTAGTTTATGACAATCAAAATGAACCAGAAACAGTCGCAGAATTGAGGCAACGTATTGAGAACTGTGCGGAAGTCATAAGGTAACAAAATTCATTGCATCGAGCCTGCGTGTAAGTTTGATACAATATACTGCATTTTGTATGGCTGCATGAGGAAGTAATTTTGAACAATTTTTGTAACAATGACTTGTTGCAAATTATCCTGATGTGAAATTTAAAAAATTGATATCCTCAATTTTATTTTTTCCTTGACCTACCAAAACAATCAAAACATTCACTTGTTCCTGAAAATTATGTAATACCTTTATTTTGATTAGTTTGGTTCATTACTAACATAATTATAAATATACGAAAACAATAATTTTTCTTGAGCGCAAAATTTGTAATCAATTCTTTTTTCCTAGGGTTATGGCTCAAATGCAGCTGTAGACACGTGTTTCGCTCTTACAAATTTTGCGCTCAAGAAAAATTGTTTTCGTATATTTACGTTTGGGGGTCCAAGTAACGGGTCTGGTGGGTGGTTATAAATCACCGCCGCTGTGACGTTGTATTTATCCACAATGTGTGTGGAAATGCTGACCGAGACAACATGGGTGTATTTGGCTGCTTACTAGTGCTGTTACACTGTGTCAGTTTTTTGATTACTACCTCTGGTTAATGTCCACCTATTAACTAGCTATGCTGTACTGATGAGCTCTAATAAGAGCGAAACACGTGTCTACAGCTGCATTTGAGCGATAACCCTAGGAAAAAAGAATTGTTTATAATTATAAATATTTAAATGTACTATCAAACCAGTGGCACTAAAAATGTTCGCAACGGATACACTGCCCTTATCTTTGTGAATTTAAAAAAAAATCTTTTTATTCTATAATCAGTATATCAAATTATACATGCCATTGAAGATTCGTGCAGAGGTATAGAAATACCCTGTATATATATATATATATATATATATATATATATATATATATATATATATATATATATTCGGTTTTCTAACCCCCTCAACGGGATTTAATCTCAATTACAGAGTGAGTTCACATACACAAACATCCATTCTTTAGTAGGGGATTCGAACCCAGAACCCCGAACGCTTTCATAATTAAAAGGCTTTGCTCTAACCATTGAGCCACCGGAGCCGGTAATAAAAACGAGAACCACATTTGTATATCTACTACGATGAAGCTTCCTCATTGTTGAGTAGTCTCTCGAGAAAGATAGAAATGAAAACTACAATATTGCAATGTTTATAGCATATCATATACATGATATCTATGATTGTTCTCCCAGTTTTATATCTAGAAGCTGTAGTGGCGGCAGAGAAACTTCATCGTCTCAGTGAAAAGAAAGTCATCCATACGAATACATATGATTATTATTGTAGGTACTGAAGACGCGGAGTTTTTTATGCTATCAAAGGTAAGAATTATAATTCGAAAAAAATACCAGAGGCACCTAATGGAATTATTCGAGTGGAACAGATTTTTATCGGCAACCCTGAGACCAAATATCATAATTTGAAGTATGTGCCTTTTCACCTTCCACAAATTGTAAATTTAATAGAAAAACATAAAAATTCCAACAGCATCATATCGATATTGGCAACTGTACAGAATGCTTCTCTACCATTATAACTTTTTTTTTTTAATAAAACGTTTTCATTTCCATTTCAATTGTAAAAGAATTTAGTTCCGACATAAAAGTTTTACAAACATTATTATTTTAATATCAGTAAATAATCATATTCACTATATAGTAACGATCATCGTTTTAGATCTGTTACGATTTATTTTAACAATACATAAATTTAGTTTGTATATATAAAGCATTTACACGAAATGATTACTTATTTGTGAAATGGAATATTTCGACTCACTCGAATTGAGAGGAATTACTAAAAAATAAAGAAGATTTGAGTTGTTGTGTGTATCAGAAAAGTCAAATATGTACAATACTTATATAGCCTAATATGGAAATGGCGAGATATTTTGTGCTGGCCATAACAGATTTTTTATTAACAACTTTTGTCTAAAATTAAGGTCAGTAACTACAGCAAAATGAAAAAAAAAATAATAATAATAATATTGTATTCCACATATAATGGATTGCAAGTAGGCACCTGATATGCTTTAATAATGAATATTAATAATGAAATAATATGATGTAATTAAAATACAGGTACGGGGGCTTTTTGTCATTGTGTAATATCACGAATATGAATTATTTTGATTGGCGACTGAGGACTGCTTACCAAGTGTATTAATAAAAGTGAACAGTGTAAGTATGTAGACTTATAGGCTGGTAGTGTGAGCTGGGTTTTAACTAAAACGCTGTTTTAAGAAATATAAAATTCAAATTTCAATATTTTTCAATATTTAATTTCATCCTTATGTTTAAAGAATGATTTTTAAAAAATTTTTTTTTGAATACAAACTGTTCTGCTTAAAAATCATATTTTGATAAATTTGATATTACTTATTTTTGTTAATAAATAATGAAATTTGACATTTCTTAAAACAGTGTTTTAGTTAAAACCGAGCTCGCACTACCAGCCATTGTGTTGTAATATTAAATTATTTTTATACGAGTAAATATAACATTGAAATATCATATTCTTCACGAATATTTACAAAAAAAAAAAAAAAAAACAGTTTGAGATGGAAACTGATATTCGAGACATCACATTTATGTTTTCGATTTCGGGGGGCCAAAATTTGCTTCTTAATAAGAATTTTCACTATATTTTCACCAAAAGTCTTGATATGGTAGTACGAAACTCTTTGGAAAATGGCATGAGTAGAACCGCAACTCGCTCAATCGTAACACAATCACTAACGCAAAGATCTCCATCTTCAGTATTATACATTTTGTTGGCTATAAAATTGTTGTGTCATAATATAATTTCTTCATTAGATATTTTAAAAAAGTTTTACATTTCTTTTATTTTATTTGATAAGCTGTGTTGTCTCACACAACCCCGCATACTTGAAAAGAGGGTGGGTCTTCACCTCCAAACGCGTTTGAAGTTATATTTTATTTTATTTTAGTTTTATAACAGATAACTAAAATAAAATATAACTATACGCGTTTTTTGACAAAATTTAATGTAAGATGGAGGTGAAGACCCACCCTCTTTTCAAGTATGTGGGAATGTGTGAGACAACACAGCTTATCAAATAAAATAAAAGAAATGTAAAACTTAGGTAAGTTTTTTAAAATATTTATTGAACAAATTATATTATGACACAACAATTTTATAGCCAACAAAATGTATAATGCTGAAGATGGAGGTCTTTGGACCTACGAAACGTTCAAATAAATTTTAAAACAAGGAGAATTGTGAATATGAATTATCCCTCTTCTCGACACCACCTTGAGTAGGCAAATAAAGTTCATCATAATGAAATGAATAAGTTAATTCAATACAATCACAAATTTAAATTAACTTTTTATAAATATAAATAATCTCTCTAATCTGTACACCTATATTTCTTCTTGTGTCCCTACCACACACTATAAATCTTGGTTTTTTGTTCACAAATTTTCCGAAAAAACCAGAATCTAAAGGCAAATTTCTACATGGGAAACCACATTATTTTTTGATTTACAGATAAAGTGCGAGCCCTATCTTATAATTTTTATAACTTAACTTTTTTGTTAGTCTAACTGTGACTTCATTTCATACTTTTGAGAGCAAGTGATTTAAAATCACCCACATTCACTATTGATAATACCGAAAGTAATTTTCTGTTAAACTTGACATTCCGCACTATTAATACTGTTTAATTGAAAAAAAAAAAATAGTAAATCAAGAAATCTCCATTGTAAATATTATTATTAATTATTAAATATTATTATTTTATGTATAGGAATTCACGCAGACAAACATCTACACAAAAAGGTAATACAAAATTATTAAATTCCTGTAACAGAACCTACCTTAAAATGTTTGTAATATAATTCGAATTATGGTTATATACAGAATTAGGTAACAATTATCCAAAACTTGTTGCACATATTATATGTCAATGAAAAGTTTGGAAATTGAATGGAAATATTATTTTGTAATTGGCAAAATTACAGGTATATAGCAGAAAGATAGTATTCCGTAATGTAAATATAAAATTTATCATTTCAAATTTGTCAAAATGAAAGGATTTCAATGTTAGGTAATCAGTTGAAAATATACAATGAAGGGCATCCAGTTGTTACATTTCGTTTCGACGGTTATTTATTACTTTGAAATTGATTTTCCATTTCTTCCAAGGAATTACATTTTACATTTCTGCATTACAGGGTAATTGAACACTTTGCGGTTCGGTATTGAAATTGTAAGAATAAAATAAATTGAAACAGAAAATACAACCACCATAAAATGGAAGACGCATCTAGCAATATTACAGGGCGATTAAAGAAGAACACTACTTTCATGTAGACATTTCTTTTTCGGGTAATAATATTGATATTTTACATCAACTTAAACTTCTCAGGAAATTGAATTTTTATCTTTTCGATAAAATTTTTATGCTATAAATAACTTTATAGAAATTGGGTTAAATAGAGGCAAGTATTTACTTATTTATAGTTTTTGTTGCCAGGAGTGCGTACCTATCTCATATTTACCTTACAATGTATAATAGCATTTACTAATCGATGAAAAGAGCAAAATTTACATTTTATGGGTATTGGTTTTTGCTGTTTCCATTGCGATATCGTGATTATAAAGTCTATTTACATTTCAGTTGTTATGATGACTTTTATGAAACCAGAGATTAATCTTCTGTTTCAGCACTATGTTCTGAATTTATGTTTTACCCCTGGTTATTTTCAATCATTTTGAAATTTGCACAAAATATTTATTTGGTTCGTCTTTCATTATATCATACAAAAATTTTGGTAATATATTCATTTTATTTTGTATACTATTGATTTTCGTGCCAGCAAAAATTGCAGGTGAACATTATTGTCACTTGAATTACTTTCAACAATTTATTTGTTATACAAAAAAAATCTGTTGTGGCCAGCACAAGAACTTCCGTCAATTCGATGTAGTTGCTACAAATCCCATACCAAAAGGTCCTTGGAACAGATTCTATATAATATCATGTAAAATTGAACACGAAGACATTATTTTTTACAAATTCTATACCAAAAGTTCATTTGAAAAGATTCTATAATTCCAATAAAATTACAACATAATCATATACTAAGTAAAATGCACTGGACACTTCCTTCTTTCTTCTTCAGCTACCCCGTATTTTATTAGGGGTCGCTGTTTCCTTTTCACTTCCACTCATTCCTGTCCAACGCATCTTCTTCACACAGTCCTTCCTTTCTCAAGCCTTCTGCTATACAGTTCTTCCATCTTCTCTTTGGCATTTCTGTGCATGTCACTTGCGAGGAACACTATGACATACCAATTTTTGATCCTATACTTTCCATATTTAGTTTTGCACTTGCAACTGACATCTGACAATTAAAATTTTTTGAATATATCAGCTGTTTCAATGATAAATAGCAGAGCTGACTAATTTTTGAAAATTAATTTCTTTGTAATGCTTTAAATCTACATCTATTGAATATCAAGGAAAATGTATAATCAAACCGTATAGAGAAGAGTATTTTCTTTAATATATATAATACAAAATGTCAAAAAACTATATTTAACTGCGTTTTTTTTAAGAAAAACTGTTATAAACTTCAAACAAGGGTACTTCCGGTGGATCAAGTATAACCAAAATCTAATCAACTCTTCATATGGATGTACTTAAGAGGAATACGAAAGAATTATAATTTTTAGAATTGTGGTATTGGAGTTATCGTCGGAGAAAAATTTGTCACACACGGACACACATACACACACGGTCACACACACACGGACACACACACACGGACACACACACGGACACACACATACACACACATATACACACATATACACACACACAAACATACACACACACACACACACTTACAGACATCATTTTAAAAATAGTAAATTCGTATTGTAGGAACTCTAAAACGTGCTTAGTGTTAGATACTACTTTTACGAATACTGTCAATAATGTAGAGCATTTGTGGATAAAGTGTAATCTCAATAAGCATATCCTTTGCTTTGGTGTAATATATAATCCAAATGAAAACTTTTATAAAGTTCTAGATATAGTATTAACTGAATTCATTTCTCAATATGATTATGTAATCTGCGCTGGAGACATAAATGTCGACATGCTGTCTAATAATTATAAAACAAAATTTGTATCAGATATAATATCCAATAATAGAATGCATCAAATTATAACTCAACCTACTAGAAGAATTTCAAAAACTCTTCTAGATATAATTCTTGTATCTGATGATAATGGCTGTAATAATTTGAGTCACCTTTAGGAAGGCTTTATTAAACTCAATTGAACACAACACAATGACAGATATTTACAATGACATTTAAGAGATAGATAACAAACACATAACAAAACAATAACAGCTAACTACATATATGATTTATATTACATTCACCCCTGCTCATAAAACTAACGAGGAAGATAATCTTTAAGGTAAGATGGGGGTTTTCTCAGCCTTGAACTTCGACGTAAAATTTGAGCTTGAGGATCCATGTGGACAGACTGTTGATTGATTTCGTTCATAGGAGCTGTCTCCTCATGTATTGGAATTGTTTCAGAGGACGCTTCGCAATCATTAGATGAACGAATCACATTTTCCTCTTGATCCCGATAGTCTGAATTTATTAGTTCTATATCAGTTGAGTTTTCTTTGTTATTTTCCTGCAAGGTCTTTTCATTCGAATTTCTTGGAACAGGAGCTAGATGACGAGTGGAGACAGTTGATTCTCTTCCATCAGGATATCGAATATGAGCATACTCAACATTACTTTCAAGAAGAGTGACCTCTGTGACTAGAGGGTCAAATTTGGAATTGCGTACAGGACGTCGTAGATACACTGGTCCAGACTGGAGTAACCATGTGGGTACAGATTGTCCATTATTCGTACGTCTAGGATGCCGAAACATTCTCTCGTGGGGTGTTTCATTTGTAGCCGTACACAGTAGCGACCTAATGGAATGGAGTGCATTGGAGAGAACAGATTCCCACTGTGTGATTTTCTTTCCTTCCGATTTAAGTGCGAGTTCGATAGTTTTCCAAATTATACCATTGTAACGTTCGATTTGTCCGTTGCCTTGGGGGTTGTATGGTGTTGTCCTACTCGTCGCAATACCATTAGTATTCAAGAAATTTTTAACTTCATTAGACATAAATGACATCCCTCTGTCAGTGTGGATGTACGAAGGAGTACCAAATAACGAGAAAATAGTTTTCAACGCAATTATAACAGTTTGTGAAGTCATATCTTGACAAGCGATTGCAAACGGATATCGTGAGTATTCATCAATTATTGTCAGTAGGTAACGATTGCGAGAAGAAGATGGTATAGGACCTTTGAAATCAATATTTAGGCGTTCAAATGCAGAAGTAGCTTTAATAAGTTTACCCTCATGTTTGAAGAATCGTGGCTTAATTTCTGAACAAACAGGACAATTCATTGTTACTCTTTTAACATCTTCAAGAGAAATTGCAAGATTTTTACTCCGAATCCAGTGATACAATCGAGTGATTCCAGGATGACATAAAGAATCATATAGATTCATAAGACGTATGTCATTAGATGTTGTAGCCGAACAAATGCGAGAGAACGTATCAGCAGCAGCATTCTCTGTTCCGGGCCTATAAATTATATCGTAGCTGTAGCATGATAATTCTAATCTCCATCTGAGAATTTTTTCGTTCTTTATTTTACTGGTAGTCTTTAAATTGAACATAAATGCGACGGAACGCTGATCCGTGATAAGCCGAAAATGACGACCCATGAGATAATGTCGCCACTTACGAGTAGCTTCAACGATAGCGTAAGCTTCTTTCTCCACGGAAGAATGTCTGCATTCAGATCCAGAGAGAGTTCTAGAGAAAAAAGCCACAGGTCTTCCTGACTGAGAAAGGGTAGCTCCAATTGCGTCATCTGAAGCATCTGTTTCAACCGTAAATATATCTTCATCGTCTATTGGAGCAAGAGCAGCAGTTTCTATATCTTGCTTTAAATCTTGGAAGGCTTTGATTGCCTCCAACGTAAGAGGGAAAGTACTGCGAGAGAGAGGTACTATCTTCTGTCCAAATCGAGGAATGTAGTTAGAGAAATGCGCAAACATACCAATAACTCTTTTCAGTGTTGAAGGATTATCTGGAGGTTGAAGCTCTCTTAATGGTTTAAGTCTGTCAGGATCAGGTCGAATTGTTTTATTGGAAATATAAAATCCTAGTAGATTGATTGATCTTAAAGAAAATGCGCTTTTCTCATTGTTTAGAGTTAAATTATATTTACGAGTTGCTTCCATAAAACGTCTTAGGTTTTCGTCGTGTTCTTTCTGGTCTTTACCACATATAGTGACATCATCTAAGTAGGCGTAAGTATCCGTCAAGTTCTCTAAACGTATGATGCTGTTTATCCCTCTTTGAAAAGTAGCCACACCATTAGTTACGCCAAAAGGAATCCTTTTAAACTGAAATAGTTGTCCACAGGCCTCAAATGCAGTATATGGTCTATCTTTTTCTTTTATTGGGAACTGGTGATATGCACTTTTTAAATCTATGGTACTGAACACTTCGTATCTTGCAACATTATTTACTATATCTTCTATACGAGGTAGTGGATATGCGTCCAACAGTGTAAATCGATTTATCGTCTGCGAATAGTCAATAACCATTCTTCTTTTATGATTATCTGATGATGTTACAAGCACTTGAGCCCGCCAGGGAGATTTACTAGCTTCAATTACATCTTCTGATAGCAGTCGTTCCACTTCGGCTTCAATAAATTTTGCATCGCTGTTTGTTTGTTTACAAGATTTTACTGCTATTGGTTTACATTCGGGGGTAAGATTTCCAAAAAGATCTGCTGGTTCCACTTTAGCTACTGCCAGACTACAAATATTCAATGAACTTTTAAGTCCTCCAAATTCGACATTGATACTTGAATGTTCTTTCATGATATCATGACCAATTATTATATCAGAGCAAAGGTTTTGCAGAACACTTAGGCGAGCCTTTTTATATGTGTGATCTTGAATACACAGAGTCACAACACATACACCAGCAGTGTTTGAGTGAAGAGAAGTAGTTGCCATTGATATCCGATCCCGCGAAGGATATACAGGTAAATTTAGTTCTTGTACACATCGATCGTTGATGAAGCTACAGGAACTACCAGTATCTACCAATGCTTGAATTTTAAAGCCATTTACTCGAGCAGGAATTATAGCTTTCTTTAGACTTGATGAAACTGAAGTAACACAGTTAGTAGCAACGATCAATGATGCAGTTTGTTTCCAGTCTGATTTGGTAGATCTACAAACTTTCGCATAATGTCCCTTTTTCTTACAGAGGTGACAGATGACATTCCTAGCCGGGCATTTGTTCCGCGGATGAGATTCAAGACCGCAATAGATACACCTTCGATTCGCCGCTGCAAGAGTTTCTTCTGTGTGACTCGCGACAGGTAAATTCTGATTAGTTGGAACTTGAGAAATTGATGTAGCATTCACCACGAGACTTTGATTGAAAGATATGGCTTGTTGTTGAGCTAATTCCAGAGATCTGGCCTTTTCATAGGCATCAGTGAGAGATAGAACTGGGTTTTCAAGGAGTCTTTGCCTGATATGAGAAGCCGATAGTCCACGAATAAAAGCGTCTCTCACAAAATCTTCACGGTTTTTCTCTGCAGTAACAGCTTTAAAATTACAATTTTTTGCTAAAAGATTTAAACTTTGCAGGTATTGATCGACAGACTCTTCGGGTAGCTGAGATCTAGTTGCAAGTTTATGACGACTATAGACTTCATTGACGGGCTTTTCATACAAACTTTTTAATATCGAAACAGCATCATTAAATGTGCCTGATGCACTTACGTATTGATAAACGGTAGGAGATATATAATTAAAAAGAAGTTTAAGCTTTTCTGAATCAGTTCTTTCCAATGAGAAGTTGAGAAATCTTCTATACCAATGTTCCCATTCGATGGACGCTGTCATAGAGTTCGGATCTGTGTCAAATCTTTCTGGCGTTAAAAGTCGCTCCATTTAGACTTTGATTTTATTTTAATTGAGTTTAATAAATTGTAATAATTTGAGTCACCTTTACATACATACATACATAAAATCACGCGTTTCCCACTTAGTGGGTTAGCAAAAACCCGAAAATAATAAGAAAAGGGATGAAAGCAAGAGCTCCACAGAATCACTTCTCTTTAAAAACATTCTTCTTCCGCCTTGCCCAAAATCATCATAACATTCATTCAAGAACATATTATTGTGACCGATTTTCGGTAGCGAATAACCGCATCCGGACCACAATAATAGTTACGAAACAATCATCCTTCGCAACACTTTCCTATCCATGCATACTTCTTTCACCACAGCCACATTCATAATCGTATTCATACATAATAACATATTAAAGTGACCGATTTTCGGTAGCGAATAACCGCATCCGGACCACAATAATAGTTACACAAAAAATCATCTTTCGCTACACACTCTTGTACAAACATACTTCATTCTTCTCGTCCACATAAAAGTTCAGCTGTCTCTCCATTCACACAAAACTTTCTTACTAACCATTCATCTTTACACCACAATAATTACGAAACAATCATCCTACGCCACACATTCCTATCCTGGCAAACTTCTTTCGCCTCAGCCACATTCATAATCGTATTCATACATGCTCTTCTTCTCTTTCCACTCGGAAACTTACGCTCCTTCAAAACACTACCAATCACATCCATCCACTTACACACTGGACGGCCACGCAATCGAACACCCTCAACTTTACCAACATATATGCGTTTTACAAGTCGTTCACTTATCATTCTCTCAACATGACCAAACCATCTCAACTGACTCACTCCAACTCTCTTAACTACATTCTTCCTAACCATACATTCTTCATACACGAAATTATTCCTCATGCGATCCCGTCTTGTATACCCACAAACACCACGTAAATACCGCATTTCCACAGCAGTCACTTTCCTTTTATGCTTTCTCGTCCATGCCCAACATTCACTTCCATACATCAAAGCAGGCACCAGCACTCCATTATAAACACTTAACCGAGCTTCTCTAGATACGTTTACGTTACGAGCAAACGTGCCCAGAGCACCCATTACCTTACATCCCGCACTCACCCTCCTATCAATTTCACGGTCAATTCGTCACCTTTAGGAAGGCTTTATTTAACTCAATTGAACACAACACAATGACAGATATTTACAATGACATTTAAGAGATGGATAACAAACACATAACAAAACAATAACAGCTAACTACATATATGATTTATATTACAATGGCTATATGGATTCAGGAACACTAGATACTAGCAACATTTCAGATCATGACTGTACTTATAGTACCTTGCACTTTCCTAAAAGTAGTATCATACCAAAAACTATAGCGTATAGAGATTTTAAAATTTTTAATAACAACTGCTTTTATGAGGACAGACTGGAACTTTATTTTATCTTTAACTAATGTTAAAGACAAATTGGACTATTTAAATAGTAGTATTATCTCCCTATTTGATCAGCATGCTCCCATAAGGACAGTAAGAATTAATAAAAAATACAGTCCTTGGATTACACCAGTCATAAAAATTATGCAAATAAAAAGAGACAAAGCATTAGTTCAATATAAAAAATCTGTTGTGGCCAGCACAAAACCTTCCGTCAATTCGATATATTTTGTATATATCCCATACCAAAAGTTCCTTGAAAAAGATTCTGTATATCCTATAAAATTGTAACACGAACACACTATTTTTTACAAATTCTATACCGAAAGTTCCTTTCCCTATTTTATTAGGGGTCGCTGTTTCTTACTCTTCTCTTTTAATCATTCCTGTCTAACGATTCTTCTTCACACAATTCTTTCTCTCTCAAATCTTCTGCTACACAGTCCTTCCATCTTCTTCTCTTTGGAGGCACACTATATCACATTCACACATAACTTTCTGACTCTATACTTGCAACTTTGGTTTTGCATTTGACACTGACATCTGTCAATTAAATTTTTCTGAATATGTCTGTTGTTTCCATAATTTTAACAAGGCTGACTAATTTTTGAAAGTTAATCTTTCTTAATGTCTCTATAACTCTATATCTATTGAATATGAACGAAACTGTATAATCAAACCTTATAGAGAATAAGATATTCTTTCATACTGATAATCACAAAATGTCGAAAAATAATATTTAACTGCGTTTTTTCAAGAAAAACTGTTAAAAACTTCAAATAAGGGTACTTCCGGTGGATCAATTATAACCAAAATCTAATCAGCTCTTCATATGGATGTAAAGAAGAGGAATACGAAAGAATTATAATTTTTAGAATTGTAGTATTGGAATTATCGTCGGAGAAAAATTTGTCACACACGGACACACACACGGACACACACACGGACATACACACGGACACACACACGCACACACACACACACACACACACACACATATATACAGACATCATCTTAAAAATAGTAAATTCGTATTCTAGGAGCCCTAAAACGTGCTTATTCATTAAAAACTCACCAACGAATTTTTTGACCAAAGACAATATCTTCCTTTTACGGAAGGTAAAAATTCAAACAGACGCTAAATTAAAACTATATAAAGAACTTAGAAATTTAACAAAATCTGCAATTCGTCGTGAAAAGCAAGCATTTTTTGATTATAATATTAATCAAAATATAAATAATTCCAAGGAGTTGTGAAATAATTTCAAACGTGTGGGGGTTAAAAATGAAAATAAAATTGAACTACCTGAAACTCTATTGAAACCGAATGAATATGGTGAATATACTATTAAAAAAGTCAATGCTACGGATATAAACTCAAAAACTTTGGACTATTTTAACAACAATTTTCATTCAAATAATAGTAGCACTGAATATTTCAATTTCAACTATGTTGATAAAGAAGAAGTGATAAAAGTAATTCAGTCACTTAAGTCAAATGCAGTAGGTACAGACGGCATTTCTCTTAAAATACTAAATATAATCATGCCCAAAATTATTGACCACATTACTCCCGTAATAAATACTAGTATTGTGGATGGATATTTGGAAAATGGCAATCGTCAAACCTATACCCAAAAAATCTGATGTGGCCAGCACATGACCTCCCGCCAATTCCATGTTTAAAATAGCAGTAAGCTTTACGTAAAGTATCACTTCCGGATGATCGGTTGTAAATAAAATCTAATTTGTTGTCCAATAAATAGAAAAGTCTGTAATACGAAATTTAGAATTATGTTTTATTGTTTATCCTCAAAAAACTGTTAGAGCTCCAAATTAAGTACCACATCCTATTTATCATAAATGGTTAAAATCTGATATGTTGTTTCAAATTATATATGAGTTTTAAATACCAAATTTGAGGAGTTTTGAATAATATTTTAATAGATTTTAAGGAAAAATCGTCACACACACATTCTTATAAAAATCAGCATCAACTTCTAGTTGCTCTGAAACGCAATCTTTGTAAATTCTTCGTCGTACATGATCCATTTCGTAAATATGTAGTTGTAAATTAATATTAATTTATAGTGCTGCAAAAATAGAAAAAATTCTTCCTGTACATCTAATGTTTATGTATGATGGAAAATATATTATTTTTACAAACCTTAATTTCATTAGAATTAAATATTTTACCATTATATTCCCTTTAACACGGTTTCATTATTAAATTTAATGCAATTTCTTCCTATCAGTGACTGACAGTGACATTCGTTTAAATATATCAAAATTGTTATTAAAATTATGTTTTTGTTCGACGCATAGGCAAGACGATATATGAAAATAAATTATATTATAAATTCATATTTAAAGTTATTTACTAAATGTTATTATCGTAGAATTGAATATTATACAATTATATTCAAATTTAATTAGTAAAAGTTACTAAAAAATTATATTCAAGGAATTTTTTAGAAGAAAAACTGTTAAAAGCTTGTATAAATGATACCTCCGGTTATCCGCTATACACTAAAAACTAATGAGCTCTTCCCACATTAGTATAGAATGGGTATGCAAAATTTCAAATTTTTCTGGTTGATAGTATTTGAGTAATCGTGTCCACAAGATCCACACACACACAGACACACACACAGTTACACACACAGACACACACACACATACATACCTACAGATATCATTGTACAAATGTTAAAATCGGATTCTGGGGACATCAAAACGTGCTTATTCACCAAAATCTCTATATCCGATTTTTAGCACGATCCCTATACCTCCCTTAGCTAGGGTAGCGGGAGGTAAAAAGATACTATAGCTTCATTTGACGATTTACGTCCTATAAGCATTTTACCTACCTTGTCAAAAGTTTTAGAGAAGATTTGCTGTGAACAAATTACTAACTATATACAAGACAAAAACATTTTACCACCCACTCAGTCCGGATTCAGAAAGGGTCACAGTACGAATACATGTCTATTAAATATCGTTGATGATATGATTAAAAATTTTGATAATTCTAAAGTAACACTTCTGATTCAAATAGACTTTTCTAAAGCTTTTGACATGGTAGATCATAATTTGTTATTAGCAAAATTGAAATACTATAGGTTTGGCTGGAGCGCGTTACAGTGGTGTTCGAGTTATTTATTAAATAGAAATTTTAAAATTGAAATGAAAAATACACATTCAGTTTATTCAGGAGTTTTCCCATCAACTCGAGGAGTTCTACAAGGATCTATTTTAGGTCCACTGCTTTATTTATTGTATGTTACCGATTTACTAAACTCATTAAAATCCTGCACTGCACATTCAAATGCAGATGACACTCAAATTATAGCGACAATAAATAAAAGTAAAATTCTTAATAATTTGAAGCTTTTAAACGATGACCTTGAAAACTTCTCCACTTGGGTGAAAAATAACGGGCTGTTAATTAATGCAAGTAAATATTCACTACTAGTATATGACACAAATGAAACACCTACAGTTGTTCTTAATGGCACAATGTTACCACGGAGTAGTGTGGTCAAGAGTTTGGGTATGCATTTTGATCAGAATCTCATGTTTCGAGAACACTTATCAAAAAAATTAATTTCTGCTAAACTAAAGCCCAAATGTTATACCAATATCGTAATTTACTTTCATCAGAGATAAAACTTCATCTTGTCAACTCGTTGATATTTCCTGTGTTGGGATATTGTGCTTGTGTTTATATACCTAACTTGAGTCAAGGAGATAAGCGCAAAATAAACCTTTTTCAAAATAGTTGTTTAAGATATATATTCGGCGTTCGGAAATTTGAGCATATCACTCAGTATCGTGTTGCAGCTAATTTAAATGTAATTGAAGATCGTTTAAAAATTCTTTTTCTCTGTCTAATACATAAAATAGAAACTACGGGATGTCCAAAATATTTGTGTGACAAGCTCGTATCAAAAGAAAATAATTACAACTTCCGTGGCAATGATTTGTATTCACTACCATTATTTAATAAAACGAAATTTAAAAGTTCATTTTCTTATTTAGCTCCCACATTGTATAACAGTATTTCTAGTAATTTAAAATCTCTAAATTGTAGTGCTTTCAAAAAACATTTATTACAAACCTTAATTATCTGGTTATAAAATAAATTTTCTCCTATTGCAATTTCAATTATTATAAAGCAAAACTATTTCTCTGTTTCTGTTTTTCTTTTCATTTCTTCATTTTTTTGGAGTGATTTTTGTATTACTATGCTAAGTACATTTATACATATGTAGTTGTTTGTATTATATTGTAATCTGGTTAGGTGGAAGATCACCCTTGGCTGAACCTCGCCATTGGGTTTATTTCTCAATAAAGTATACTATTATTATTATTTATTATTATTATTTATTAAAAACTCACCACCGATTTTTTTCACCAAAGACAATACCATCCTTACCTAAAGGTGACGGAAGGTAATAAACTATTTTCCATCGTATTATATAATTATATTGTAACCATTGTTTTGGGAGATAAAATAATCTAATACTATAGTCTGGAGCAAAGTTTTTCCTTAATGGCTGCAAGAACTTCTTGACTGGAAAGGTGATAAAGGGAAGAAAATTATTGGATTTCAGTCAAATAATACGTATATTTTCCGCCTCTACCGGTTTCGACACCCTTTTTCCTTAATATGTTGAAACAATGGACATGTAGTACTTACTCTTAGGACCGTTTTCATAATAAATTTTATCTTCACTTTAGCACATTAAATTTAAATTGAAGTTGTCTTCCTTTTCATAATATGACTTTATTACTTTAGCATTAATTTAAATGCAAGATAAAGTAATATTATTAAAAGAAAACGGCCTTTAATCAAAGGAGTTTAAACACTGATTGGGAGTAATTAATCAATAATCGTTTCTATTCGTAGTCATGGAAAGGGTACCACTATAATAAAATCACAACCGGTCATCTAACGTACTTACGAGACTCCATATCTAACAAAAAGTAGAGTAAAATAAACACATTTTGAAAAACGAAACTGGGGCTTTATTGCATGACGCGCAACATAAAGTCGTGAATAGTACATTTTTATTTACAGAATGAACAATATTTATTTCAATTTTACGTGTTCTGATATATCATGTGGTTATCAATAATATGAAAAAAATATAAAAAATAGCTATTTTCTACAGTCACCATAGAAAGTAGTCATTTGCACTCTCTTTTGTCAACGCAAAATGTCACTTTGCCGCTCATGCCCGACAAAGTAGAAATAACGCTCACTGTCCAAATTTCTAACTATACAATGTTGAGAAGTGCCACTTGTCTACATTCTTAATGGAAACGTTTAATTAGGAACTAATGGCACTGTAGTTACATACTTACCTCGTTCACAATTCAATTTGACATATGCTCTGTCGGTATATTACATAACCAAACAAAATGTCGCACTGTTGTGAAAATAAAAAATGCTTAAATTAGATTGAATCAACAGTGCGACATTTTGTTTGGTTATGTAATATACCGACAGAGCATATGTCAAATTGACTTGTGAACGAGGTAAGTATGTAACTACAGTGCCATTAGTTCCTAATTAAACGTTTCCATTAAGAATGTAGACAAGTGGCACTTCTCAACATTGTATAGTTAGAAATTTGGACAGTGAGCGTTATTTCTACTTTGTCGGGCATGAGCGGCAAAGTGACATTTTGCGTTGACAAAAGAGAGTGCAAATGACTACTTTCTATGGTGACTGTAGAAAATAGCTATTTTTTATATTTCTTTCATATTATTGATAACCACATGATATATCAGAACACGTAAAATTGAAATAAATATTGTTCATTCTGTAAATAAAAATGTACTATTCACGACTTTATGTTGCGCGTCATGCAATAAAGCCCCAGTTTCGTTTTTCAAAATGTGTTTATTTTACTCTACTTTTTGTTAGATATGGAGTCTCGTAAGTACGTTAGATGACCGGTTGTGATTTTATTATAGTGGTACCCTTTCCATGACTACGAATAGAAACGATTATTGATTAATTACTCCCAATCAGTGTTTAAACTCCTTTGATTAAAGGCCGTTTTCTTTTAATAATATTACTTTATCTTGCATTTAAATTAATGCTAAAGTAATAAAGTCATATTATGAAAAGGAAGACAACTTCAATTTAAATTTAATGTGCTAAAGTGAAGATAAAATTTATTATGAAAACGGTCCTAAGAGTAAGTACTACATGTCCATTGTTTCAACATATTAAGGAAAAAGGGTGTCGAAACCGGTAGAGGCGAAAAATATACGTATTATTTGACTGAAATCCAATAATTTTCTTCCCTTTATCACCTTTCCAGTCAAGAAGTTCTTGCAGCCATTAAGGAAAAACTTTGCTCCAGACTATAGTATTAGATTATTTTATCTCCCAAAACAATGGTTACAATATAATTATATAATACGATGGAAAATAGTTAATTACCTTCCGTCACCTTTAGGTAAGGATGGTATTGTCTTTGGTGAAAAAATTCGGTGGTGAGTTTTTAATAAATAATAATAATAATAAATAATAATAATAATATACTTTATTGAGAAATAAACCCAATGGCGAGGTTCAGCCAAGGGTGATCTTCCACCTAACCAGATTACAATATAATACAAACAACTACATATGTATAAATGTACTTAGCATAGTAATACAAAAATCACTCCAAAAAAATGGAGAAATGAAAAGAAAAACAGAAACAGAGAAATAGTTTTGCTTTATAATAATTGAAATTGCAATAGGAGAAAATTTATTTTATAACCAGATAATTAAGGTTTGTAATAAATGTTTTTTGAAAGCACTACAATTTAGAGATTTTAAATTACTAGAAATACTGTTATACAATGTGGGAGCTAAATAAGAAAATGAACTTTTAAATTTCGTTTTATTAAATAATGGTAGTGAATACAAATCATTGCCACGTAAGTTGTAATTATTTTCTTTTGATACGAGCTTGTCACACAAATATTTTGGACATCCCGTAGTTTCTATTTTATGTATTAGACAGAGAAAAATAATTTTTAAACGATCTTCATCAACATTTAAATTAGCTGCAACACGATACTGAGTGATATGCTCAAATTTCCGAACGCCGAATACATATCTTATATCGTCGGCTCCGGTGGCTCAATGGTTAGAGCAACGCCTCTTGTCATGAGTGTGCTTGGGGTTCTGGGTTCGAATCCCACTAAGGCATGGATGTTTGTATATGTGAACCTACTCAGTAATTGGAATTTAATCCTGTTGAGAGGTTTTTTTTTAAAAAAAAAAAAAAAAAAAAAAAAAAAAAAAAAAAAAAAAAAAAAAAAAAAAAAAAAAAACAACTATTTTGAAAAAGGTTTATTTTGCGCTTATCTCCTTGACTTAAGTTAGGTATATAAACACAAGCACAATATTCCAACACAGGAAATATCAACGAGTTGACAAGATGAAGTTTTATCTCTGATGAAAGTAAATTACGATATTGGTATAACATTTGGGCTTTAGTTTAGCAGAAATTAATTTTTTTGATAAGTGTTCTCGAAACATGAGATTCTGATCAAAATGCATACCCAAACTCTTGACCACACTACTCCGTGGTAACATTGTGCCATTAAGAACAACTGTAGGTGTTTCATTTGTGTCATATACTAGTAGTGAATATTTACTTGCATTAATTAACAGCCCGTTATTTTTCACCCAAGTGGAGAAGTTTTCAAGGTCATCGTTTAAAAGCTTCAAATTATTAAGAATTTTACTTTTATTTATTGTCGCTATAATTTGAGTGTCATCTGCATTTGAATGTGCAGTGCAGGATTTTAATGAGTTTAGTAAATCGGTAACATACAATAAATAAAGCAGTGGACCTAAAATAGATCCTTGTAGAACTCCTCGAGTTGATGGGAAAACTCCTGAATAAACTGAATGTGTATTTTTCATTTCAATTTTAAAATTTCTATTTAATAAATAACTCGAACACCACTGTAACGCGCTCCAGCCAAACCTATAGTATTTCAATTTTGCTAATAACAAATTATGATCTACCATGTCAATAGCTTTAGAAAAGTCTATTTGAATCAGAAGTGTTACTTTAGAATTATCAAAATTTTTAATCATATCATCAACGATATTTAATAGACATGTATTCGTACTGTGACCCTTTCTGAATCCGGACTGAGTGGGTGGTAAAATGTTTTTGTCTTGTATATAGTTAGTAATTTGTTCACAGCAAATCTTCTCTAAAACTTTTGACAAGGTAGGTAAAATGCTTATAGGACGTAAATCGTCAAATGAAGCTATAGTATCTTTTTACCTCCCGCTACCCTAGCTAAGGGAGGTATAGGGATCGTGTTAAAAATCGGATATAGAGATTTTGGTGAATAAGCACGTTTTGATGTCCCCAGAATCCGATTTTAACATTTGTACAATGATATCTGTAGGTATGTATGTGTGTGTGTGTCTGTGTGTGTAACTGTGTGTGTGTCTGTGTGTGTGGATCTTGTGGACACGATTACTCAAATACTATCAACCAGAAAAATTTGAAATTTTGCATACCCATTCTATACTAATGTGGGAAGAGCTCATTAGTTTTTAGTGTATAGCGGATAACCGGAGGTATCATTTATACAAGCTTTTAACAGTTTTTCTTCTAAAAAATTCCTTGAATATAATTTTTTAGTAACTTTTACTAATTAAATTTGAATATAATTGTATAATATTCAATTCTACGATAATAACATTTAGTAAATAACTTTAAATATGAATTTATAATATAATTTATTTTCATATATCGTCTTGCCTATGCGTCGAACAAAAACATAATTTTAATAACAATTTTGATATATTTAAACGAATGTCACTGTCAGTCACTGATAGGAAGAAATTGCATTAAATTTAATAATGAAACCGTGTTAAGGGGAATATAATGGTAAAATATTTAATTCTAATGAAATTAAGGTTTGTAAAAATAATATATTTTCCATCATACATAAACATTAGATGTACAGGAAGAATTTTTTCTATTTTTGCAGCACTATAAATTAATATTAATTTACAACTACATATTTACGAAATGGATCATGTACGACGAAGAATTTACAAAGATTGCGTTTCAGAGCACCTAGAAGTTGATGCTGATTTTTATAAGAATGTGTGTGTGACGATTTTTCCTTAAAATCTATTAAAATATTATTCAAAACTCCTCAAATTTGGTATTTAAAACTCATATATAATTTGAAACAACATATCAGATTTTAACCATTTATGATAAATAGGATGTGGTACTTAATTTGGAGCTCTAACAGTTTTTTGAGGATAAACAATAAAACATAATTCTAAATTTCGTATTACAGACTTTTCTATTTATTGGACAACAAATTAGATTTTATTTACAACCGATCATCCGGAAGTGATACTTTACGTAAAGCTTACTGCTATTTTAAACATGGAATTGGCGGGAGGTCATGTGCTGGCCACATCAGATTTTTTGGGTATAGGTTTGACGATTGCCATTTTCCAAATATCCATCCACAATACTAGTATTTATTACGGGAGTAATGTGGTCAATAATTTTGGGCATGATTATATTTAGTATTTTAAGAGAAATGCCGTCTGTACCTACTGCATTTGACTTAAGTGACTGAATTACTTTTATCACTTCTTCTTTATCAACATAGTTGAAATTGAAATATTCAGTGCTACTATTATTTGAATGAAAATTGTTGTTAAAATAGTCCAAAGTTTTTGAGTTTATATCCGTAGCATTGACTTTTTTAATAGTATATTCACCATATTCATTCGGTTTCAATAGAGTTTCAGGTAGTTCAATTTTATTTTCATTTTTAACCCCCACACGTTTGAAATTATTTCACAACTCCTTGGAATTATTTATATTTTGATTAATATTATATTCAAAAAATGCTTGCTTTTCACGACGAATTGCAGATTTTGTTAAATTTCTAAGTTCTTTATATAGTTCAGTACAGCTCAAGAAAAATGGAAAATAACGATAAAATTTAATTAAATATAAAATAAATTGTGTGAACAAATTTATGTTTAGTAATAGGAATGGTTGTACACGGATGGCGGTAGATGTATAGTGTAGTTACGAGATATATAAAGTACCGCAATTCATTGTACCAATGTGTTAGAGAGAGAAGAACGTTTATAAGACACAATATGGCTGAATCAGGGTCTAGTAGTAGTTGGCTTTGCCTATAAAAGTCACTATATCTGGTGACTTTAGCGTCAATGCTGTCATCGTGTCAAACGACCTGAAGAAAATTAACCTTAATTGTATTTATTTTTTATTATTTTCTTTATAATTTTGATCAGTTATGTTTTGTATTTATATGTATGCATATTATAAAAATTATGAACATAAAATCAATATTAATTAATTACCTTCACAGATTTATTTCACCTCCGATTATTTTTCTTTGTAATAACCCACTCGTTTCAAGATAATCTATTTTAAATTTGGCGCCTAATAGCCGAGATAGACGACAAAAATTAATGATCATTAAGGGTCAGATATAGTATGCGTACCCTAAGGTGACACTGTTGACAGATGTCAAAATTACATCTATTAACAAACCAGAAAATATTGACTGTAGTCAGTACGTGTTACTTGTTGTTTTGAATTGTATGAGTACAATACAATAAGTAACACGAGCTTACTACATTCAATATTTTCTGATTTGTTAATAGACGCAATTTTGACATCTGTCAATAGTCTCAAGTTCACTTGTGCATACTATATCTAACCGTTAATGATCATTAATTTTGTTGTATTTCTCGGCTATAAGCCAGAGACAATGGCGGCCAATTGCGGTACTATATATATATATATATATACCGGGAGTTTATTTTATCAGTAAACATAGGGTATATCATTGCCATAGTTACGGTATGAATGTTTGACAGCAATGTATTGAAGCGTTTATTTTATGAGTAAACATAGGCGTTTCACATGGGAAGCAGTTTTTTGTAAATAGAAAGTGTTCGGCGAAAAATCAAGCCATGCTATTGAACGTAATAATAGTACATTACATCTTGTACATTATTTAATATTAATTACTTTAATAATATTGCAAAAATTGCAATAAATTACAAAAAATGTCAAATAAATAATTGTTTCAGTTTTTTATTATGCAATATGAAAAGATTTCCGAATGTCTCCGTGGCGCAGTGGTCATAACACTAACGTCTCAAATTTTTGTTTGGGGTTCGATTCCCCATTGGGGTAATTATTTAATTTTTTTTACATAAAAATTGTTGAACTTTTAAAAATCAGTTTATATTTCCATATTACAATCATTTGAAAATAATAATAACATTGTAATAAATATAGAGATAATGATTGAGAATAATTGATTACAATAATCAAAATATTGATGAAATAACAATGCATTGTATTTTATTTGATAAATACAGTAAAGACATAATATTTGCACAAATTTATTATATTTCAGTTATTTTTATTAATATCAAAGGAAATACAATGCATTGTTATTGCATCAATATTTTGATTATTGTAATCAATTATTTCAATTATTTTCTCTTTATTTATTATAATGTTATTATTATTTTTAAATGATTGTAATATGGAAATATAAACTGATTTTTAAAAGTTCAACAATTTTTATGTAAAAAAAATAAAATAATTACCCCAATGGGGAATCGAACCCCAACCAAAAATTTCAGACGCTAGTATTATGACCACTGCGCCACGGAGACATTCGGAAATATATTCATATTGCAAAATAAAAAACTGAAACAATTATTTATTTGACAATTTTTGTAATTTATTGCAATTGTTGCAATATTATTAAAGTAATTAATATTAAATAATGTACAAGATGTAATGTACTATTATCATGTTCAACAGCATGGCTAGATTTTTAGCCGGATACTTTGTATTTACAAAAAACTGGTTCCCATGTTATACGCCTATGTTTACTCATAAAATAAACGCTTCAATACATTGCTGTCAAACATTCATACCGTAACTATGGCAATGATATACCCTATGTTTACTGATAAAATAAACTCCCGGTATATATATATATATATATATATATATATATATATATATATATATATATATATATATATCTAGTGACTTTAGTATTTTGGCGACGATAGTTGCGAGTCGTACTGTGACATTTCTCAATTCGAGTTTACTTTATTTATTTTGATTACAATAAAGTTATCTTAAATAATTGCGAAAAGTCAGTCAATACACAAGGTAACATACATGTCTATAAATAAATAAATATATCATCACGGCATATTACCCATTTCTGGGTGTGCCAGTATCTACAACACATGTAGACATCGGTAATGATGACGATATATTTTACCGTGTAGGCGCTTACCAGGCGTCACCTCACGGGCACTCATAGTCTATATAATCACAAAATCCTGGAAATATTTGTTAATTTTTTCAGTGTGACAGGCATGACAACTAACGACACATTGTGCTACAAACTCATCAAATCATCACAAATCCGTATTTCCTCGCTCTAATTTTGGTTTATTTTATGGAATAGAAGGCTAATGTAGCGATATAATCATTTAAAAGTATTTTGAGTTTAAACCGTATCTTCTATATTAGCCAATACAGAAATAGCTATTCATTAACATGAAACAGTAATTTGCGCTTAATTTAATATGCAACTTGGGGCAAAAGCTATATGTATGTGAGAGGAGGAGGATGCTACATATTGTTTACTTTTTATTATTTTATAAATGCTAATAAAGAAGCTAGGTGTGAAACAGTTTCAATTTATAAAGTTAAGTATCCAGATTGGTTTTATTACCTGCACAAATTTAGAAATAAATGTTACAATTAAACTTTTAACATAACCTTATAATTAAGTTCAAATAGAAACAAGTTTAGAAATAAATTTTATTTATCAAATTTTATGCTCTTTTATACAACAATGAGCTAATATGTCAGTTTTTTTTTGCATCAATACGGTAAGCTCTGATAACATTTTTTTTTATCTTGCAAATGTTGAATTTAAACAGAATCAGAAAAAAAAACATTGTGCGTTATTCGCTCCAAATCGTGTTTTCATATGAGTGCGAAAATCATCATTGTGTAACTACTCACGTAAATAACTGTTTTGTACTTCCGTCCAGTAGTTTTAATCTCTTAATCGTTCAGAAATATTTTGTGCTGGTCTTGTCCGACAAAAATTGGGATTTTTATGGTTATAAGTTGACATTACTGCTGCTGAATTGAAAATATTTGCCTGTTTTCAATAAAAGAATTTTAGCACTAAATCGTTAATTATAACTTAAATTAACAGGTTAGTGTTAAAAGCATTGAACTTTAATTAGTTTAATAGCTTTAAAAGTATTATATTATGCTTCAATTCCGAATATTATTTTGCGACCAGCATTATACTGAAAGTTGAATTATGTGAATGGAAACAAACGTAGGTACAAGGAAGTATATAATTAAAACAAATATCTGTACAATTTAATAACTCATTATCCTAACAAAGCAACGTTCATTGTTTTAAGATTTTACAGTACTGCATATTTTAAATTAGAAATTTAAATGCGACTCTTTTGTATGAAAAGGTCCTGAACTCCTCTGACATTTGTATCTTTAACGCTTTGATTATTTTTATTTGCTAAAGAATTAAGGAGAAAATATTTGATAAGTATTTAAATTGAATTTAATTTTACTTTTTTAAAATTTAACCAATTCCACAATTAATATACAGGTTGTCTCTTAAATAGGGAGACATGGCTTAACCACATATTCCTGAGGCTAAAATAAGACGATTTAACTAAACTTGCTTCTACCGGAAAGTGTACCATTTAGCCAGAATTCTGCTTCAAAGTTCTTCGAAAAAAATTTAATTTTGCTTATAATGACAGGTCATATGGTTACAAGTTATCTTTTAAGGTGATACGTGTTATTATTAGTGAACCACTAGTGTATGAAATTTAGGTGTTCCAACATTGATTAGACCGTAACTTTTTAATGGCTACTCCGATAATATAAAATTATTTCTTTTCTGAAATATACAGTCAATAGTAAACTTTTATCTCTCTGTTTAATTTGCGATATCTATTAAGGTTCAGACAGAAAAAAAAATATTGCGAAGGAATTTTTTGACAATCCATAAACAATTGTTACTGTCATTAAAAATTAGGTGTTTGACATTTGGATAAACTGCTAGATTAAATTTATTTAAAAAATTCACGATGCAGTCACTCAGGTTTTATTTTTTTCTGTCTTAACCGTGAAAGATATCAAAAAATGTTAGATAATTTTTATACTGCTTTTTTTTTAAAGGTAAAATAACGTGGTGATTAGATATTTTCAAAATTTAGTGATATTTGAGACATCATACAAACATCATATTTTTTAAATAGGAACATTGTTAAAAATAGACAATTATACATTCTTTTGTTTAAATGAAACTTGAATTATTTTTTTTGGGTGAAAATATGAAATTCGGTAAGTAACAAATGAAAAAAATCAATTGCAGATCATCATTTGTTTATTTTAATCATATATCTATTAATTTTATTCTAAAAATTCTTTTTAGTCATTTTTTTTGTTTCGTTAATTCATTTTTTTGTTGGCTTTGAACGATTCCAAAAACGTGGAAAATATGCTTTCGAAATTACATAAATTAGGATAATGAGAAAAAATAATTAAAATAGCATTAAAAAGAAACAAACCATGATCTGTAATTGATTTTATTATTTGTTTCTTAATAAATTTCCTTTTTTTTCACACCAAAAAATTTATAAAGCTTATAAAATAAGTTAAAAGATGAGGCTATTTTACACATATGTTCTATTTACAAATATGATGTATTATATCTCTAGCATTATTAGGTTTTAAAAAAGTCTAATCACACCACGTTATTCTACGTAAAAAATCTGATTTGGCTACCGCTATTTAATTTTTATTAATTTAAATACATACATATTTACCAACGCTGCACGCTATATATATTAAGTTCCTTTGCATATATCTATTGCTTTATTTACTATTTTCTTTTTAAAATGTCAATATTATTAATTTGAAGTGATTAGTATTTTGACAGTGACACTTCTCTGTCAATTACATACATTTTAAATATGAACTCTGTAACAAAGGAATCTTTAAATCATAGGCTCTGAGATTTATAAAAAGATTATTTTTTAAATTTATCTGTGAAACATAGAGAAAAAGTATTAGTGTATACCTGTGGAAAGTTCAATAATCTTTAATTTCTATAAAGACATAAAATGCGAAAATGTAACATTTAATGGTATTTTTGAGGAAAAACCATTATGAGCTTGAAGTAAAGTGCCATTTCCGGTTATCCGATTTACACTCAAATATAATGGTTTCTTTTCATATTAGAATAGGGTGGAAATACAAGGTTTCAGAATTTTCTGAATGATAGTATTTGGGTTAGAGCGGAGACAAAATCCATACACATACACACACATACATACATACATACACACACACACACACACACACACACACACATACAGGCATTATCGTGATAATGTTAAAATGGATTCTAGAGACCTTAAAACGTGGTCATTTACCAAAATTTCGATATCCGATTTTTAGCACCATCCCTACACCTCCCTTACCGAGGGTAGCGGGAGGTAAAAACTGTACAAAAATCATTTATACATTTTTTCTGAATCTCTGATATTAAGCGAGATATGTCCAATGTATTCTTGATAAAAGTTTCTGGATGTCCCGAAACGGCCAATTTAGTTTTAACATTTTCAAATTTTCTTTTAGTTTCAGATAAAGACGAACGAATTTACCTAATTCAATGCTATGGCAAAGGTAATAAAGCGATCGTTCGAGTTGTCAAAGAATTTAACAACGATTACATAACATCTGACTACCTCATTAACAATTCCATCTTTGCAAAGGAAGACTACTATTAAGGATTTGGGAATATTTTTTGACAATAAATTGTTATTTAATGAACACGTAGACATTTGTGTTAAGCAATCGTACCGAATACTTGGATTTATATTCCGATCTAGTAAATATTTCATTAACTCTAATTCATTAATATATTTGTTTAATTGTTTAGTTCGATCAAAACTGGAATATGCATCCACGGTTTGGAACCCATACTATAAAAATAATATTAATTTTATAGAAAATATTCAAAAAAAAGTTTTTCAAAATTTTAAATTACAAATTTAATTTAAACATGAGTAACTACGTAGATATGTTGAAACATTTTAATATGCTCTCACTGGAAAGCAGTTTCTGGACGTGTGATACACAAGATTTTTTGTGGGCACACAAACGACCAATAACTTACCTGGAATTCGAACTCGGATACCTTGATTCATGAATTGGCTACGTTGTCCATTACACCATCATCGCTGAATTAATTTAAATGACAAGTATTTACCAACATAACTTGGAAAATCAGGAAACATCTTTTATTGGTTTGTAAGTTGAAATATAAATGCTCGCAGTTAGTTGAAAATGTGTTTATTTAAATTACAATTAATAGTAGTAGAAAATAAAATACTTATAAACTGACATTTCATTAAAACAATACCAACTTATAACCTTAAAAATCCCTATTTTTTGCCAATCGAAGCCTGTATAAAACTGTTTCTGGACGATATGGAGTCATGTAATCGATCGGAGGCACAAACATTTTCTTACCTACTCTTCCAATAATAGTTTACTAAATGTTTGCAGTCGGTTGCAAATGGTTGTTTCTAATAATAAAAGTTGCAAAGGATTTTCGCATTGTCTGTATCTACTTTGAGATTTTCTCTATATAGTGAATTGCAGAAATTGTGATGTCGCTCGCCTAGCAAGATACGATATTAGTGAGAGTAGAGTAGAAAGACAATCCTGTCTTAAAAGAAGTAAGTTTAAACAGTAAGAATATACCAAGCGAAGTTTATAAATATTTAAAATATGTAAACCTTCTCTAACTTGTCCACTACATCAAAAATGTAAATAGCGATTTTTAATTTTAATTTTGTTGGTAAAATAATAGTGCGCTTCTGGGTAAACTCGAAACCTGTAAGATCTGGTTAAGGCTTTGTTAATCACACGTACTAACTCTAAAAACAACAGAAGTTTCCTAAGCTACACGTGAAATTCTATTATTTGTTGCATTTCAAATTTTCCAAGAAATTTTGTCCAAAATTTGAATTATACTTAGAGATAATAGAAGTTTTTTTTTTGAGCCCATTTTAAACGAAAATACCAGTATTTTGGTTTGTCCAGTAACAAATACCGAGTCTTTATTTTTTTTTCTAAAATCCTAACAATATTTTCATCAGATTAATAGTATGTTGCAGGGATATGACTAAATTAGTTGTTTGATCAATTACCTATGTCCGGTTTTAGTTCATGTTTTGGTTAAACCCCGAGGGATTTGATCAAACAACTAATTTAGTCATGTCTGATGACACTGAATGGAAACGCAAAGTGAATTATTTTTAATGGCATTTTCAAGTAAGTAAAGTCCAATGACGCCACCTGACTACATTGCGCACAAAACAGCAACTTATTAAAAAGGGAAACAGAACATCAGTCTCGCAAATAATCAAAAAATTTTGAGACGGAACATATGGCAAAGTTCATTAGAAAAGCTTCAGATTCATCATGTTTTTTAATGAAGGTATTGATAATTGTTCTGTAATTATTTCATAAATACTCGTATTTATTGATTATTACGTTTCGATGTATGTAGTATGAATAATGGATATTAATGGAGCATGCCGCCGGGAAGAATTATGTAAAATATCCATAGATGTCATTAAATTCAAAGCAGATGTTGTATTTGTAACTGTACCGGAAACAAGGAATTATGTTTCCCGTCGCTTTGCACTAACTGGTTACGTACATTGGAATGCTCCTAGGATATAAAGAATACATCAAATTACCGTACGTAATTGAAACACATTTGGAAAAAATCTGATGTGGCCTGCACATGACCTCCCGCCAATTCTATGTTTAAAATAGCAGCGAGCTTTAAGTAAAGTATCACTTCCTGTTGATCGTTTGTAAATAAAATCTGTTAGAGCTCCAAATTAAGTACTACATCCGATTTATCATATATGGTTAATATCTAATAATTATGTTGTTTCAAATTATATATGAGTTTCAAATACCAAATTTGAGAAGTTTTGGATCATATTTTAATAGACTTTAAGGAAAAATCTTCACACATGTATTCTTATAAAAATTAGCATCAATTTCTAGGTGCTTTAAAACGCAATCTTTGTAAATTTTTCACCGTACGTGATCCATTTCGTAAATGTGTAGTTGTAAATTAATATTAATTTATAGTGCTGCAAAAATAAACATATTAAATCAGATCATCCTGTACATCTAACATTTATGTATGATGGAAAATATATTATTTTTACAAACCGTAATTTCATTAGAATTAAATATTTTACTATTATATTCTGCTTAACACGTTTTCATTATTAATTATAATGTAATAGCTTCCTGTCAGTGACGTTTGTTTAAATATGTTAAAATTGTTATATTATATTATATTATATATATATATATATATATATATATATATATATATATGTTATATTATATTCATATTTAAAGTTATTTAGAGTTATTTACTAAATGTTATTATCATTGAATTGAAGACTATACCAGTATATTCAATTTTAATTAGTATAAGTTGCTAAAAAAATTTTTACAAGAAAAACTGTTATAAGCTTGTATAAATGATACTTCCGGTTATCTGATATACACTAGACACTAATGAGCTCTTCCCACATAGAATGGGTGTACAAAATTTCAAATTTTTTTGATTGCTAGTATTTGAGTAATCATGTTCACAAGATCCACACAGACACACACATACACACACACACACACATATTCATATATACCTACAGACATTATTTTAAAAATGTTAGAATCGAATTCTGGGGACATCAGAACGTGTTTATTCACTAAAATCTCTATATGCGACTTTCAGCACAATCCATATACCTCCCTTACCTAGGATAGCGGGAGGTAAAAATCCTTACAAAATTGCTGGATGCCTTAATTTAGACAATCCTTGTCAATATACAGGTCAATTCTTTCACAGAAGCTCTGCTACTCTCCTTGCCAACCATAGAAAAGATTTGCTGACCCTTAAAAGACATGACGGGTGGAAGACTTCGACAGTAGCTGAGATAAGTAGAAAACTCTATCCACAGTCAGAAAATGATCGGAAATAAACTAATGCAGGCAGGGCCATCATATGTAACTGCATCTTATGATAAACTATGCAACCAGAACCTTCATTCGTAACTGGAACTTATATACCTGAATCGGCAAATGTCGCACAATTTTTATCAGTTGCAAACCAAGCTACTCCAGGAATTTCGATTTCTAACTGTCAAAACATTACTATAGATGTCTATAATAACCTTTGCAACAGTTGTGGCCCTTCCCAATCAAAATTATTATTCATTAGTTCAAGTTCATTTATAGAGGATTTGTCGCTTTTTTTATTAAGTCTTAAGTTAAGATGTCGAATACATGGCGCTGACCCAAGCAAATTTTTCGGAAGAATTTTATTAATTTACTCTTGTATGTTTAACTTTTAATAAAGGCAAATCCAGGGAAGTTATATTTTATAAACTAAATATAATTATTATCAAGACTTATTTATTTTAGAATGCTCCAAAGGGCCAGTGTTTTTGCAGTTTTAACATTTGAGTCGATCGGGAAACAGTTGTTCATAGTCGAGTGTTGCAAGCGGGAAATGTCATTTTGAAGGTTACAATTTCAAAAAGCCTATAAACTAAACGTATTTTCCCGCAACTGGATATTTTTTTTTTAATTTACACAAAATGTTAAATAAGGTTTCTTGCCCGGTTACTGTACCAAGGTCTATCTTTTTTCACTGTCTATTTCGTGGACGTAGTTATTAATTAAGCACAACTTTGGTTCTTACATTTTCTGCTCTACAATATATAGATAAAAGATATCGCTAATTAAAATTGGAACATTGTATTCGCTACATTCCTGACAAAAGATAGTCAACCGGTTTTTTTTTTTCATATTTATCTTACAAAACTAATATACTGGCTTTATAACCTCTTTTTTAAAAAGGAACCTATTAATTTTAGTTTATTTTCTCTTCGACCTGTTTATGTACTGAATTTAACCAGAATTCCTTTAACTAATTTAAAAAATAACAAGCTGGTAACAATACACTTCTGAATAAACCGCAATTCTTTCTGATGTTGCAGTTTAATAGCATAAAAATTCCAAGCATATACAAAAAATACTTTGGTAAAACAAATTATCACGTGTAAACTTCTTAAGTGGAAATATTTTCAAATTTAACAAGTACATTGCAAAACTTTGTTTCAGCTTACAGAATAAATAAAAAGGCATAAATTCTCTTAATAAAGTGAATTATTAAAATTTTTGTTTGGAATGCGAATATTATTGTACCAAACACTTTCTGGGGAATGAAATTTTCATTGCAAATATTGTTTTTGAAATACGAATATTATTGTACCAAACACTTTCTGCAGAATGAAATTTTTTGCTTTGACATTCCTATAAAATTATTATAAAAACAATAAAAATAACTCTTACAAAAACGTAAATAATTAAAGTTATCAAGAGACTGTCGCAAAAAGAGGAACGTCCTGCAGCAGATTTGTTTCTCTTCTAATTTTCTCCCTTTTTACACATCCGGGTGCTGTAAAAAGTATATAAAATGAATGAATCCGACAACAGTTAAAAGTAAAAGTTTCGTCGACGGTGCAGATTCGTCTACAGGGACAAATCCGATGCTGTAGTTGTAGCGAAGTTAGAGTGGAGCGCGAAATTCCCTTGACGTTTCTTTTAGCTGAAATCACATGTTTTTTCATGTTTATGTCCATTGCTGTACACATCTACTACTTTCTCGTGTCTTGAAAAATTATTTCAAAAATGATAAATATGCTGTTGACTTCAGAGTATTACATGTATGTGTACGTTTTCATTTTTCGCCAAACAAAAAACAAGAGAATGAAAGTTTCGCAAGATTGGAGATACGATATAAAAAAAAAAAAAATATGGAAATGTTATAGAAATAAATGTTTTGAAACAATATTGTACATAAATCTATTCGTTTAATTTTTACGCATTTATTTAAAAAAATCTGAATCATTACCAACAGATAATTCCAATTTTATTCTGCCCTAGGAAACACACACATATATGATATATAATTATCAAGGAGAAATCACAGCACAATGGAATTGTAATGTGATTTATCCTTGATAGTTATATATCATATATGTGTGTGTTTTCTGGGGCATAAGTATTTTATTTATCAATTCCAGCATATTGATGTAATATACAGAATATTCTGGATACTTAGTCAAAAAGTGCTACTATTACTAAATTTTTGTCACTCAGATGGCAAGAAATCGTAAGCATTACATAAACATTTTTTTTTATTTACAATATTTGTTAAATATTTTCATTACAGGTATTTTTTGCTCGTCAATTGTGTTAATAGCTTTTATTTGTAATCTGAACTAAATCGCACAAAATCGTCATTAAAAGTTCAGAAATCGGCTCTAAAGTAATCAATTATACGACGGTTTCAAACAAATACTGTGTTGCCAACTTTATAATAATTATTGTACACATAAGATAATTTGGGTAGTATACTTGTACGTAAAATGATAAAAAAAATATGTGCAAGAAGAACGAACTAAACAATTCCGATGAAGACGATAGAAATAAAATATGATTTTGAGCGATCTTTACAAATACCTCAATATTCGGACGTGAGCAACATTGGGTGTTAGACTAACAGTTACAAAAACATAATCTATAAAAATAAAATATTCCTCTCATCTTTACAATTTTTAGATTTCAAATAGAACTTAATATGCAACTCGGCACTAAAGTTCCATTTTATCCCTCATATGGTTTATTTTCCTCGGCCTTCCGGTCTCGGCAACTAAATTCCATATTTGCGACAAAAAGTAGAACTTTACATAAATAACTATTATTAAACATTTTTCTTAAATTTAAATAAATTAATATTGAAATTTGATGCTTCGACGAAGCGATGAATAAAGGGCGGATTCAGGATGACTTTTTGAGAGGCGTCAAACGCAACATAAAAATTATAAGAAATAACATAAGCTTTAATTCTTAAAAACAAAAGTGTACATAATGTAGTAATTTAATTAAAATAAAAAGTACAGGTACAGTCATACAAAAGTCTCCGTACGACAATAAATTTAACGTATTTTAGGAAAAATAGCAGTCTAAAAATCAATAAATTTAAACATATTGACAGTATTCATAATATCATGACAAAAAAGTCTGCGTACGATAACCAAAACATTTACAGCCCGATTCACAAAATAGTTTAAGCTAATCCTCATTTTTGGATTAGTGAATTCTATTCTATTCCGTTATTTAAAATTTAGTTTTCATGATATCAATAAAGGTAGATACTAGGAATACGTTAGACTATATTTTAAGATATAAACTGTCAAAATTAGAGTAGAATTCGCTAATCCAAAAATGAGGATTAGCTTAAACTTTTTTGTGAATCGGGCAGTTAAATAATAAACCTTTTATTTATGTTTCGTAAAGAAATATAATATTTCCACCAGTAACTAAGCGATGAGTCATTGAATATACCAAATTTTTGGTCACTGATGACATATTCTGTCATTTTTCTTGTAATTTGTTTTAAGTTCTTTTCTGGTTTATATTCTTATTTGTTTTAAAAATTTTCCGCATTTTCTCAATTTGTGTAAAGTCCGGAGACCTTGGAGGGTGATTAAGCATAATTATACAGTAAGCATTCTCTTATAAGACGCGAATTATTTGTTGAATTTTTCTGATGCATGAAATTAAAATTGGTTGTTAAGGCCCTATTTTTCGGCACTTTGCTTTTCAAATATCTAGGTAACCTTTGCTATTCATTGTTGTCATAATTACTCATTTTTGTACTGCTGATGAATAAATATAGCCCCAAACATAATGGCGTCACCGCTGTATTTAACTTACATTTTGAAGGTTTAGATTATCTACTTTTAAATTAAAAGTTTTCATTCTTTATTAGGTATACTGGTAACGCATAATACATACAGATTAGATAGAAGAAGGTAAAAAATTGGAGAAAACCTAAAATTTAAGGCTTTAATAGTATTAAATACGGCGGTGACAGCATTATGTTTTGGAGCTTATATTTATTCAGCGGGAGTACGACAATTAGTAATTGTTGCTGCAATGGAAAGCAAAAGTTACCTGGATATTTGAAAAGAAAATTTAAAACAAAGTGCCGAAAAAGGTGCCTTAATAGCCAAATTTTAATTTCATGCATCAGAAAAATTCGACATATAATTCGCGTCTTATAAGAGAATGCCTTCTGTAAAATGTTAAAAATATGCTTAATCAACCAAATTGAGAAAGTGCGACAAAGTCTTAAAACAAATAAGAATGTGAACCAAAAAGAATTTAAAATAAATTACAAGAAAAATGGCAGTATATTATGGCACCGGTGACCAAAAATATGGTAAATTCAATGACTCATCGCTTAGCTACTGGTGGAAATACCAAAGGAAAACCATCCAAATATTATGTTTCTTTATGAAACATGAATAAATAGTTTATTATTTAAATGTTTTGGTTATCGTACGGAGACTTTTTGTCTTGAAATTATGAATTTTTTCAATGTTTACCCCATTATATAAATAAATTTAGTATGTTATATGTTTATTTTATATTTATAATACCGTAGTATACTGCGTTTCATTTTGGATTAAAAAAATTAAATATATTGAATTTAAATTATTTTTCCTAAAATACATTAATGCCCGTATTCATAAAACTCAATATAACGCTTCGTTGCAAAACGAGCCGTAATATTTTTACGATCGTTAAATTTAACTGAGTATTCATAAAAAATAAAAACAAAATATAAAGCTCCGTTTTGAAACGATAGAATTCCTAGTGATATTTGATATTAAATACTAATTTCAGACCATACAAATATAAAAAATTAAAGCATACAGTAGTTTGTGAAAAAAATAAAAATTACAGATTTGACAGTTGTTTACATTGTGTAACAATATTGTAATCTTGCGGTTGAGATGAATATGAATCTGGAGAAGAAAAGGACAAAAGGAAAAAATTTCTGTGATGCAGAAATTGCAATTCTGCTAGATTTAATAGAAGAAAATGTGGACGTTATTGAAAATAAGAAAACAGACGCAGTAAATGTCCCCGTGGCATAGAATCTTAATGTAATTAAGATTTTTTCCATGGAAGTTAGAGCTTTATTTCCTAGTGTAGGGCTTTCTAAATTTTGACCTATTAGTTCACATACATGCAGAACTGTAATTTTGTCTAACCGAAATCGATTTTTAAATTCCATTTCATCATATATATCGAATGGATCGGTTCTATTTCTAAAGAGTCGAGGTCTTGGCATAATTACAATTACATTTTCTGTATAATTATTGTCCGAATCAGAAGATGATGTTAATAATATTGAAGAAATAGATGATGTCGATAATGATGATGATGACGATGTAGATGATAATGATGACATTGTCAAATTCTAAAATATATTTCTATAAATTAATAATATCTAATTAAACGTACCTTATGACAATTATAACAGATCAAAATGTACACTTGTCAATGTCAAAATTATATGCAACGAATTTCAACAAATGAATATATTTAAATTTAATGGCTGTAATAGGTATTACAGCCGAAATTCGAGTCGTTAAATATTACGATGAATTTTACGGTTGTTATGGATAACGAATGTTTATGAATAAAAAAATTGTTCTTTTACGGCCGTTTTGAATATAACGAAGCGTTACCTTCGTTACGGACGTTTATGAATACGGGCATAATACTATTATCGTACGGAGACTTTTTTGTATGACTGTATATGCTTTGTTAATATTCATTTTTAACAAATTTGTATTACATAATCAGTTCTTCTTGCTTTAGAATTTGAAAATGGATCTGTTATATTATTTACATTAATTGTTATATTCCGATAAATATGTAATAAAGCTACGCTAACCTAACTACAGTCCTTCTGTCTATTGGCGATGCCAGACAAGCGTTCGCTATCTAGCGGCGAAATTTAAAACTATAATATGTGGTATTAGTTCTAGGCGTTAGCGAGGTACGAAGTGAAATTTTCTTAAATATTTTAAAATTTAATGTTAAATACAAAACGTAGGTGAAAAAACAAGCCAATAAATCAACAAATGCTATCATATGACATACAGGGTGGAAACAAACTTAATATCATAAATTTAAGGGTGAGTAGAATGACATGTGTAGATTACGAAACTGAAAGAATTTTTTTAAAATTCGAAAAACGAAAATTCGACTTTTCGCAAGGAAACTTTTTTTTAATGCTGTTTTAATTCATATTTCATTAAAAACATGTTTATCAAAAATACCTACATTCAAAATTAGTTGTATTATTAAAAATTAAATTAAATTATTCTTAATAATTAAATTAAATACCATTTGCACCGAAAATAATTGTGTAATAGGTACATAAAATATTTCATTATTCTCGGAAGTGTTAGTGACAAGTGATTTTTGCTGTGCTCTTGTTAAAAAAATGTATTCTAAATCTGAATTAGTGGATATGTTGTTGATTTATGGTGAAGTGGGACAAAACGCGGTTTTAGCAGCAGGTCTGTATGCCGAACGGTGTCCTGGAAGACACCAGCCTGATCGCAGGATGTTCATCACCGTCACACAACGTCTTCGCGACACAAGCAATTTAAGAAGAAATAATGGACGAGATGACGGCGGTCGCAGACTAAACCACAACATTGAAGATGAAGTCTTAGACTTGGTGCATGCTAACCCGGAAATTAGTAGCAGAGGAGTGTCTCGTGTTGTAGGAGAAATATCTCACACGAGTGTTTTGAAAATTTTACACATCCATACCATTTTCAACGTGTTCAAGGATTAATGCCTGCTGATCACCAAGAAGCCAATGGATTCTGCAACAACATGCTGCAAATTTTAATTTTACTTCACTTATAATATTTAGTGACGAAGCAATTTTCACACGCGACGGCGTCCTTAATATCCACAACATGCATTATTGGGCTCAAGAAAATCCACATGTTGTAGTAAGAAGTAGTTTGCAACACAGGTTTTCATTAAATATTTGGGCTGGTATCTTAAATGGAAATTTGCTTGCACCATACATACTGCCCAATAGATTGAATGGTGACCAGTATTTGGAATTTTTACAAAATGTTCTACCAGTATTATTAGAAGATGTCCCCTTACTCCATCGTCAACATTCATGGTTTCATCATGATGGTGCTCCACCTCATTTTTCAAGAAATGTGCGGCAGCATTTAAATAATACCTATGGGAACAGGTGGATAGACTATACCACGACATTTTTTTAATTTTTTTTTCTTGAAATACATAAAAATATAAGACCAGATATGAAAGTCCGAGTTAAAAATTCCTCCTAATAAGCGAGATATTAAGGTCCGAATTTTAAATTTCCTTAGTAACGTAGGTAATGTGGATATACCAGAAATAAACAAACAGTGGTTCACGAGCCACGAAAAAATGTTAAACAAATTACAAAATAATGTATATTTAAATTGTAATATTATAATTTATTATTAGAGACATAAAATAAATTATTATACTTAATTTATTTCACTTTTTTCTTATTTTATATAAACAAAGAAATTAGAACGTCACCCGAACAGCAACCGAACAGATCCGACACACCCGAAGAAGTATATTCTTAGTTAGGGCAGGGCTTCTCAAAATCGGAGGTCATATTGGATCCTATTGGCTCAAACACTCGTGCACATTTCCTGTATCATCAAAAGCAAAAAAAAGGAATAATTTATAATAAAAAAAAAAATATTGTTTTCCTTATCCTTTAAATATTATCGTTCATATATTCAATAAACTTTTACTATTTTTGATTACTGTGGAATAGCCTGCCACCAAGATCACCTGACTTTAATCCCTCAGATTTTTATCTGTGGGGTCATTTGAAGTCCTTGGTGTATGATAATCAAAACCCCCCTGAAACTGTTGAAGAATTGAGGATGCGGATTCAAAACTGTGCTGAAATTATTAAACAAGAAAATCATATGAACCTGGCATGTAGTGTCTCATTAATTCAACGTAGTGCATTGTGTGTAGCTGTGGGAGGTGACAATTTTGAACAATATTTATGACTTTTGTGTGTATTCTTCAATTGATTTTTAAGGTAAGTTTTTTTCATATTAATATTGTTACATGAAAAGTTTCTAGTATTGTTGCTATGTATCAGTTAATCCATTCTGTTTTTTTTTCTTTAATAAAAATAATTCTGCGAAGTATTAATATTAATCTTTGATAAGGTTCATTGAACTTTCAAAATAAATTACGTTAGAAATAATTAAGATTTGATTATACAGAAACATTACGTAAATTAATTAAATTAATTTCAAGTCTTAAAGTTGTCAGTGGTCCAGTGGTATAGTCTGTTCGCTCCTAGCTGAAACAAGCCGATAATTTATTACCCCAATAGTTATTACCACAAACCATAAACCACTTTCTTGAGCCTTTGTTCATCAAACGGCGGTAAATGGAGTGTTGAACAAGGATTGTATTCAGTTCGTTTTGATATATGCGTTTGTAAATTTTTAAGAGAATTTTTTGAAATTATATTGAAATGTATTTACAGCTAGGTATTATCACTGAATAGGTATAATTAAGAATTACCTGGAAAGACGTTTTCGGCTAATGACATTGTTTTCGGGTTTGGCCATCATCATATTTTCTAGGAATTATTTAATCTACTATTCATTTAAGTCACCCTTGATTGAATTTCGTTCCTTTATAATCCCGGTTTTCTTTCGTCTTAACTTAATTTGTATATATTTCCCTGACAGTCCTAAGCCTGTAAAAAGTGTGAAGGAAAGTTGCCATTATTTGATTATTTTATGACGAGTATAACTGTGTACTTGTAATAATGACATTTTCCCTTACTTATGCAGATTTCGAATACGTCCCTGTTCCACACTACCTGAGGATTTTCTATTTGTTTGTGGTAATATCTATTGGGGTAATAAAATATCGGCTTGTATCAGCTAGGAGCGAACAGACTTTACCAAAAATGTTAGTTTAATGAGAACTATCCTTAAATATGCGAATTTTAAAAAAAAATCTTTCTGTTTCGTACTCTACATATGTCATATTACTCACCCTTAAATTTATGACATTAATTTCGTTTCCACCCTGTATATAACAATCCCCCGTCGTAAGGTTCAAATATTTTCTCATGAGCGCTGATATCTATCGTGACATCGCCAATTATACTCGAACTTTATTAGAAGTTAGTAATATTATTAAGATAATATTTATTTCTTAAAGTATATGGCCAAATTCAAACTCTTTTGTTCTAATATCTTGAGCATATGCAATGCTATGCCACCATAGATGCCAGCGCTACAGTGGAACATATTGGAACGGTGTAGCTAGGTATTGTGTGTTATTCCTTATGCAAGCAACCATTGGCTTATCAAGCTTTCTGTGTTACTTATTTAATGATTAAAATGTATTTTTTTATTTAGAATTATTATTAGTATACCTTAATTAGTGTTCTATATATCGAGTAAATTGAAGATATTAGTTTTAATAATTAAAGTGATAAAGTATGATATTCTTCTTACACATAAATGATTTTAATTGTTTTATAAATCATAAAGTTAGGATTACCTACTTGACTATTTAAAAATTTAGAAGGTGGCAACTCAAGAAGTGTTACTGAGAGGCAATAAATGCTGGACATACAATTTTGTGGAGTCGTATACTCGTAGATAATTCTAAAGAAAATGCAATGCATATTTTTTCTTTGTGCTTGCAAACTAGTAACTAGTGTACGTTCCTCTAATCCACACGAGATTAATGGGGTTGGAACTTTTTTCCTGTACGAAGATTTAATGCTCAGGCTAGATGTTTATCAACTTTTTCGTCTATTCCTAATCGGTTAACAAATGATAGTTTCCTTGAGTTAGGTTTAGGAATCTGAATTCTTTTTCGTTCACGAGTTACACCCAGGTACACGACAACATAAGTTACTCACTTTTTGATTTTATCTATGTTAATTTAGAATTCAAAGGAGAAATAATACAAAACACGAGTAACACACAGTGTAAACAATAAGAACAATACCAAGCTTCAAGGATTCAAATTTGTATACCAGATAGAGAGCGCTTGGCTGGCATCTCGAATACTTCATTACATGTATTATGAAAATAGCATTAGTTTATATAGGGAAATAAATTTTGCCCTCTGATTGGTTAAAATGGACACCTAGTTCACAAAAGCGAAAAAAATATCAAATGTCGTCTGTCAGTTATTAAATAAAATCGACTTAATTATAATAATCAATTTTTTTAATTTCGGCTTTATAATTTTGAATATTTAGGTATGGGACATTTTTGTATATAAATTATCAACATTTGGTTTTAACAATTTAAATTATTTATTTAAAGCATGTAAAAACAATTCAGTGAGAAGAAGATAGGACTAATTTGATCAACCAATCAGGTTGTTTAAAATGGCGGGAAAGTTTACACCTTAGACCAGGAATAGAGAGGAGACAGGGAATTCTATGTATTTCGCCGTGAGAAGACTTTCCAAATCATCTTTCGACCTTATTGTAACGTCAAAATCTGCTGCAACCGGAAAGTCGGCCAGATGTGTTATATACGTGTGCAGTCGAACGAATAAGTTTTCAATTTCAACAAGCGTAACCCACCGTTATCAATCACCATTTTGTCTTCTGACGTATTGTATACATACGTGTTTAGTTTGATTCATAGTTTTCTTAGTTTTAAATTATTTTATTTATGTTATGGATAATCAAGTATTTATTTATATTTGGTCAACTGTAACATAGCAGTATATAACTGGTTGACTTTCCGGTTCCAGCTGATTCTAGCATTGTAATAAGGGTCAAAATCGCACAGATGATTTGGAAATATACGCTTGAATATGCCTTGTCACCCCTCTATTCCTGGTCTAAGGTTTACACGATGTAAATAACTGCTATATTTATAGTGCTTCTGTTCGAGTGTAAACCTAGTCTATCTCTAGTCTAACTTAGACCGGCGAAAAAAGCTATTTATAGAGGCAGTTTAGGGCTAGTACAGGTCTAACTATAGACTAAAATTTAGACCTGCGCGTATATGGAACGCCGTTTTACTTTTTATTCCATCATTTTTCCTTGACTTTAAATAATGTGACATATCCTTAATTGAATTAAAGACATCTTAAATATAATTTCAGATATCTATAATTCATTTTGAGATATCTCTAATTTGGTTACATTTAAGATATCTTAAATTCAATTTTAGATATCTGAAATTCAATTCGAGATATCTGAAAATGAATTTTAGATATCTAAAATTCAATTAAAGATATCTCAAATTCAATTTACATGCTTTCCTATATGTAATTTTAGATATCTAAAATTATTTACAGATATCTGAAATCGAATTTCAGATATCTTAAATACAATTTAAGATATCTTTAATTCAGTTTTAGGTATCTAAATTTGAACATATCCATAATTCAATTTCAGATATCTGTAATTCATTTTAAGATATCAGTAATTAAATTTGAGATATCTTGAATTGAATTTGTGTTATCTTACAATGAATTATGAATATGTTCAATTTAAGATATCCACTATTCTATTTCAGATATCTTAAATTGAATTACAGATATCTAAAATTTAATTACTGATATCTTAAAATGAATTACAGATATCTGAAATTGAATTATGGATATGTTCAAACTTAGATATCTAAAATTGAATTAAAGATATCTTAAATTTTATTTAAGATATCTGAAATTCGATTTCAGATATCTGTAAATAATTTTAGATATCTAAAATTACATATATGAAAGCATGTAAATTGAATTTGAGATATCTTTAATTGAATTTTAGATATCTAAAATTCATTTTCAGATATCTCGAATTGAATTTCAGATATCTAATATTGAATGTAAGATATCTTAAATGTAACCAAATTAGAGATATCTCGAATTGAATAATAGATATCTGAAATTATATTTAAGATATCTTTAATTCAATTAAGGATATGTCACATTATTTAAAGTCAAGGAAAAAAGATGGAATAAAAAGTAAAACGGCGTTCCATACGCGTACCCTAGTTTAATGCGGTATTAAGTCAGTTGACAGAAATATGAAAATATAATTTTGTGTGTTTAATGCAAATTAAATACATAATTACTTAATATAATATTTTTGGTAAGTAGTATGTTATAAATATTATCATATTAATGTTTATAATGTAACTTTGCTATGTATTCGTAACTTATATTATTTCATTTTTAGGAAGTTCATGATGGATAATGATCTTCAAGAAATTTTTGAGCATATTAACTATGTGGAAGATATTAAACTAAAACATAGTTGAATATTGGAGAAGGATTCAAAAGGTTTATTTTAAATTATATGAATCTAAGAAATTTATTATAGGTTAAGTAGTATTTCAGGAAATGTTCAGTTGTTTAAGTTGTTGGTGTTTTAAAGAGTTTTAAATTTGAAGATCAAAGAAAGAAAACTACAGAATTTAATCAACAGAATAATAGAATAGAAAATGCAAACAGCAAGAAAAAGCGACCAGTTTTCCCAAAGAACAATTATTCGTATTGGATTTGGAATTGTCAAGAGCTAACGCTTCTCTTTTTATAACATTATAACAATAATTATGATCACACCATAATTTATATTGATTTTTGTGCTTCATCCAGCTAAAGCTATTACATCAAAGCTCATATTGGGACAATAATAATACTGCATAATATACCAGTGGACGAAAGAGTGAACTGTATTGAAGGAATTTTAATATATAAAATATTGTAACATTATGTATTATATTATGTAAGCGACAGTGTTATGTATTACTGTTAAATGTATTCAATATTTGAACAATTTTTAAGAAGTCTCATCTGAAGAAGTTGCATGTGTTGTACGAAAACCTTCGATTAAAATAAATATTTGCCTGCAATCCAGTAATATTTTATCATTATCTTCATTTAATGTAATTTATTTTTCATCATTTCATATTCCAGTTTAAATATAAAATTGGATCTATTGGTTCTGATACTAATATTTTTTTTTTTTGGAAGTAGTTTGAGCGTTATTTTTGGAGAACTGCAAATTATGTTGTCTAAATTTACATCATATCCAGAAGCATTTCATTTTTATTTCCATATTCCCTTGCAAATACAGGTATACTAAAACCATCAATGTGTGTTACCGCAATCAAGGTAAAAATTAATTGTATTAATTTCTTCGTTAACAGTAAATAAAAATTGTATGTATGGGCATAGCCGACTAGATAGAATGGTTTAACTTCGATTTACTTAGACCAGGTTTAAATCAGGTTTAAGTTTGACTATGAATAACCATTTTTAGATCTGGTTTAAACCTAGTCTAAGTAAATCGAAATTAAACCAGGTCTATCTCAGTTACTATGAATACGGCTGATAGGCTACGTGGTGATTATTAATGTAATGCTGCTTGTAAGAGGATGCTAAATTATAATACAGTTAATTACCAATAAATATAATATATTTTTTAAATGTAATTAATTATACTGTTTTAAAATGAAAGTTTAAAATCATTCAACTGAAAGTATATTTTTGTTCGTACGCCCATGTTCCTTTGTGCGAGTATATATTATCTGATTAGTAGTGAGGTTAAACAAATTCAATTCCGATTGTTTCATTCTGCTCTCAATTTTGCTTCATACGAGTTTAAGACTATTTATCTTTCTTTTTTTTATTTTTTTGCCATTTGGTGTATAAAAGTGTAGTTTTCAATATGAACAGTAGTTGCATTTTTCAAAAGAAATGAAATACTAACTTTGGATAAACTATTGCAGGTAGATAATTATTGTTCCAACAAATAAAAGATAACGAATTTATTTCTTCTGGGTTAGCAGAAAGAGCTAATATTGTATTATAGTGAGTACAATATTTAACCAAAATCTAAAAATATCGACAGGAAGTTCGAGCTATTTATTACCTGGTCAGGAAAAATTGATTTCCAATGTTAAATGCCTATGTCTCACTCTTCAATTTACACCCTGTACAATGTACACATAAAGAAATGTAAAATATAAAATGACATCCAGTGTCGGGCGCATTGATATTTCTTGCATAATTTGCTATTTGTTTAGAAGAACGATAATCCTTTCACTAAGTTGGTTGTTGCAGAATTAACTCAAAGTTAAAGTCAGTGGTCAGCTTAACCCATTTTCTACATTTTATCTCATTATTTTTGACAGCTAACATTTTCGTCACCAAATTGTATATTCAAAACTGACATAATAACAATCGATATCCGCGGCAGCACTAACGATTTGAATATCAAGTTTGACCAACCTAACTTTAAGATCATAGTTCTTTAAGACCAGCTACTTATCTTAAAGATCTATGCCCGTATTCATAAACACTCGTAAAGTTTCAAAACGGCTCGTTATAATTTTTGACAAATAGAATCAAATATGACAAATAAAATTTTGATTTTTCTTTCAATGTCGACTGTTTTTATTGGATAAGTATTATAACGAACCGTTTAAAATTTTTACGAGTGTTTATGAATACGGGCACTAGTGTGAAAAAGGCAAGAGGTACAATATGTTTTCATGGCAACAGAAGAAGGTAAATTGATAATTATTTAGTTTTCGAAACTAAATTGTTTTCATTTTAGCACTCTCATGCGCGTATTCACCAACATCAAATAAATCCTCGAATAGTTTATTCATTGATTAAGAGAAAAATATCGCATCGATACCATAACACAAATGAAGGTATTTATTCTAGCTGTCATATTTTAATGCGTTATTTTTCTCTTATTCAACGAATAAGCTATTCGAAGATTTATTTGCTATTGGTGAATACGGGCATCAGTACAGTGCAATTTTTAGTTTAACCTTGATATATAAATTACTAAAAGCTATGAGGAAAGTTATGCTTTTAAAATGTAGGGTTGTAGAATAAAACGTTTGTTAGAAACACAAGTTTAAATTAAATGCAATACCAGGTAATAAAACTATTTCTATTGCTGAAAGCTAACAAGTCCTTTGTACACGGAACTTCAGGACAATACTCATTCCCTTTTGTTGTTACTGTCAGACAGTATGTTTTATGCGCTCTGTGATAATATAATCCTAAAAACTCTTTAATATTAATTTCATATAAAATATCAGATTACCTGATATCAATGTTTTGTATTGCAGTTGTATTGTTTTGTTTATTTATAATCTGTCAGTGTGTCAATTTAGTTCATTAAAACCTAATATTAAACGGGTAATTCTTACTACAATTTAATGAACTAAATATATACTACTAATATGGATAAATTCCTACAACCAACGAAGTTCGAAATAAGTCCTCAAGATACAAGTGGAGATAACTCATCTAAATGGTCACATTGGAAAGTTACTTTTTCTAATTTTACTGAGAGTTTGGGAGAACCTTTTCCTGATGAGAAAACTAAATTAAAACTTCTAGTAAATTATTTGTCTCCAGAAATATACACTCATGTCAGTGAATGTAAAGACTATAAATCCGCGATATCTACTCTCGATGAAATCTATTTGAAACCCAAGAACGAAGTATACGCTCGTCATCAACTCGCCTCTAGACGTCAACTTCCCGACGAAACTGTTGATAAATATTTGCAAGCATTAAATCTGTTAGCGAAAGAATGTGAATTTAAATCTGTAACTGCAGATGAACACCGTAACTTAGCTATTCGTGATGCTTTCATTTCTGGTCTCACATCGGCTAGTATACGCCAAAGAATCCGAATACAGAACTCTACCATTTGCACAAAACCCTTTGCCACCCTGGTATTACTCGCATGACTCATTGGGTAAGAACTAAAAATTTACCATTCTCTACAGAACAAATAAGAAATATGATTAAAGGATGCCCTACCTGCGCTGAGATTAAGCCTCAGTTTTACCGCCGAAGGGATACTCCAACACTCATAAAAGCCACTTCACCTTTTGAGCGATTATCTATCGATTTCAAAGGACCTCTTCCTTCCAACACACGAAACAAATATATCTTAACTATTGTAGACGAATATACGCGATTTCCTTTTGCATTCCCTTGTCCTGACATAACAACTTCTACTGTCATAAGCCGTTTGGATCAGATTTTTGTTATGTTTGGAATGCCATCATATATTCATTCCGACCGTGGTGCTTCTTTTATGTCTGTTGAATTTCAAAATTTTCTTCAAAAAAAGGGTATAGCCATGAGTCGAACAACCGCATATAATCCACAAGGAAACGGCCAAGTAGAAAGGTACAATGGCATTATTTGGAAAACGGTTCAACTGGCTCTAAAAACAAATAAACTTACTATTGAAAGATGGGAACTTGTACTTCCAGATGCCCTACATTCAATTAGATCGCTGCTGTGCACAGCTACTAATGCTACTCCACATGAACGCATGTTCCGTTACAACCGGAAGTCTACTATAGGGACCTCAATTCCTACTTGGCTAGCACAAGGTGGAACTGCTTTTCTTAAATCCCATAATAAAAATAAGAATAATCTCGTCGAGGAGGTAGAAATCCTACAGTCGAACCCTAATTATTCATTTGTTCGTTATAATGACGGACGTGAAACAACTGTTAGTAACAGGCATTTGGCCCCCAGAGGTAACATAAACTTTGAATCTGACGGAGAAGAAGAGACTGAATCTATACCTATAACTACATCTACACATATACAAGAAAACCCACAACAATTACGACCGCCAGTACCGGACCTAGAGACTGAATCTACACCATCTCAAAGATTAGATTTTTCAGAAAATCACCAACAAATACAACAACCGTCGCTGGCTCCGGAGAACCTAACCAGTGAAGGAACTCGACGATCAAACAGACAACGTCGGCAACCTACATATCTACAAGACTACATTCAGTACTGAATTTAATGGCTGGAAGAATGTGATAATATAATCCTAAAAACTCTTTAATATTAATTTCATATAAAATATCAGATTACCTGATATCAATGTTTTGTATTGCAGTTGTATTGTTTTGTTTATTTATAATCTGTCAGTGTGTCAATTTAGTTCATTAAAACCTAATATTAAACGGGTAATTCTTACTACACGCTCCACAAATTGAGACGATGTATTTATTTTGGTTCAAATGCAACTGCTATTGCGCTTACTCTCTTAGAGACCCATGATACCAATATAGTTTAAAATATAAGTTATGTGTTGCACTAGCATAAAGATATTGTTTACATTACAATAAAATAGTGACGAAAATAGATTTTTCCTATTTCGCGTTCACAAAGTGAATTTTGGGACACTTTTTTTTTCTCAAAAACAGTGTTACAATGAATAATTTTGTCCAACTATATTTGGGGATTTTTATTTGTGAAGTTGTAACTCATGGAAAATTACTGCAGTCAGAATTTTTATAGTAAAATAAAACAGTAAAGCACTCAAATATTAATATTTGTAGGTTCATAATATAATAAATATAAATTTTAACTCTGACCTAACTTCAAAATAATTGTTGTCAAAATGTCAAAACAAATTAAAATTCAAATGTTTTTTAAAACTGGCTGTATTATTAAAGTTCCTATTTTAGTATTTCTTTGAATAATAATTTTAAAATAATAATAGTTATTTAACTATAAAGTGTGTTAATCACTGAGATTAATGATGGAGACATTTTTGTTACCATTAATCGTCTAGTAAGGAAGGCATAGTCTTTGGTATAAAATACGATGGGGAGTTTTTAATGAATAAGCACGTTTTAGGTACTCCATAGAATACGAATTTAATATTTTTACGATGATGTCCGTATGTAAGTATTCTCTACACGATTTAATATTTTTTTTTTCCTAATATTCATTGCACCTATTTAGACATGAAAGAATTATAAAGAAAAATCTTGCAACCCATGCTGCTAAAAATTGCACCATGCAAACAGTGATCTGTTTACAAATTCAAATATTACTAACTGACAGATGTCAGTGTCAAATAAAATTTACATAATATCTTGAAATGATTGTACTGGAAATATAGAAACTTACTGTGTAAAACTTGTACAAAATACGTTGACGGAAGGTAATGTGCTGGCCACATCAGAAATTTTTATTATATTTCATTGGGTATACAGACCCTCGCTGCCTTAAGAAGGTTGTAAATTAAAAATATCTGGACCGTATTTATACAATTTCTGCTATTTTAAAATCAAGAAAAAAATAAAAATATTTCTGCATCAATAAGCTTTAAAAATACTTATTCATAAACTGGGATTAGTAAATAAAAAAATATTAAACAAAAATATTTTAATTGAAAATAAAATTGTGTATCTATTTACAAAACTTTAAAAATGAATACGTACGAAGACATAACTACATAAAAAGTATAGGTACATAATAATAACACAAAACCACAATTTACATTAAAACTGTTCCTATTATATACTCTTCTGAAGATAACAGATCTCATTAAACTTTAATATGGTTCTAAAGAAATAACATTATATCTCTTGGCAAGTTTAGAGTAAAAAAAATTATTTGTAGTAAATACAGCCCTTTCCAATAAGTAGCAAAATCTCATGCTGCGAAGGGATAAATAACCATTCGATTAGTAAGTCAACTCAATAATACTAAACGTTGGCACGGTATCTAATTCCAGCAAAATAAAATAAAAAATAGCATTGTCTGTTTAAAATCTGTTATATGGGGAATATAACAGATTTCAAGTAGACACCCACGTACCTACTTATATTGTAATGTATAAAAACCAAATATTTTATTATAACTAAAATAAATGAGAAATATTTTAAATGCACCCGTGTCTTGTTATTTTGCTATTGTGCACATAATGTAGTCATCCATCTATTTTCAGCAAAATATGCTGATGTAATTTTGGGAAATACTAGTCCAGTATTTGAATGGGTAGGTAACAGAATACATAAAGGTCAGTTTCCTTTCAAATTCGTAGCATACGACAAACTGCTCAAATGAAACCACATCTATAAAATAAGTTAAATGTCAACTTTCATTTGCTAGTCATACCATAAGCATTATGATGATTTTACGTATCACTCAATATTAAAATTAATTAATGATTATTTTTTTATTTATTTAAATTTTAGCAAATATCGCCAGAATACACTTCACACGTCTAGTTACGCCGGTTACTCATTTAGAAGATATAAAATAGATGAACCTACCAGCCGAAAACACATGTGATCGTATGAAATGGCACTTCAAAATCCACACGGAACAACCTTCATAAGGACACCAAATAGATCGCCTTATATATATACAGGGTGTAAATTTTAAAACGGGTCATAGGGCTATAAAATAGAAAAACAGTTTTTAGATGCCAAAAGTTTCGATATCAATTTATTGAAAAAAAAATTCGTGCATATTATAAAGAAAAAAATACGATTTTTTTGATACCAAACACATTACATTTCTGTTTCATATAAAGCAAGAAAATAAATTTAAAAATTTGCACAATTAAGAAAAAATATCAATAGCCGTGAAACTGGCAGAAACAAAACAAAACAAAACAATTGTTGACTTGAGACGCTCATTAATAAACGTTTCATACACAATATTTGTTAAATTATTATTATTTTCGTTTTATTAAGAAGAAATCATGGATAATTTGTCTCAAGAAGGAAAATTCCAAATTATTAAATGGTTTTAATTGTTTCTTTGTAGAATTGCAGTTTTTCTCGTTTCTTATAACTTATTTCATTACTTATTACATGTAGATCATCTTTAATTTGTAAATACCTATTACAATAAATAATAATAGTTTCTTAAATAAATATCATAGTTTTTACTTTATTTTGTGTTATTTTGTATTAGTAAATTAATAACTTTAATCTTTAATTGTCCCCTATCATGTTAGAAAAAAATGACAATGTTTTGTTACTGTCAGTTTCATGACTAATGATATTTTTTGTTAATTGTACTAATTTTTTAATTTATTCTCTGGCTTAATATGAAACAGAAATGTAAGGTGTTTGATATTAAAAAAATTGTAATTTTTTCTTTATAATAGACATCAATTATTTTTTCAATAAATTAATATAGAAACTTTTGGCGTCTAAAAAACTATTTTTCTATGTTATAACCCTATGACCCGTTTTAAAATTTACACCCTGTAGGGTGTATCAAGATAATGGAACAGTGCATTTTATTCGTGTATGTGAAAAGATAGAGAAAAAAGTGATTAAGATATTTTGTAAGGCATAGAGGGGGACACATTTTAGCATAAACTTTATTATTTTATATCCAGTGGTACTCAAACTATAGGGCAATATTATATTTTTTTAAATGGCATTATATGTATTTTATTAACTCATTAAATAGAGAATTTTGTTCTGAATTCAACGATATAATAATATCATACCCTTACATTGCGAAAAATTTGATAAAAATTAATTCAAAGTTAATATTTCATTTCTACTTTATCTAAGTAATCTGAGCAAACATTCAATCAATAAAACAAAATAAAATTTATTTTAGTTTTATTACATTCAACTAAGCTACGATTTTGGCAATAAATTCAACTTTTAAAATATTTTTTTTTTGTTTTATTGATTGAATGTTTGCTCAGATTACTTAGATATAGTAGAAATGAAATACTAACTTTGAATTAATTTTTATAAATTTTTTCGCAATGTAAGGGTATGATATTATTATATCGTTAAATTCAGAACAAAATTCTCTATTTAATGCGTTAATAAAATATACATAATGCCATTTAAAAATATATAATATTGTCCTATAGTTTGAGTACCACTGGATTTATGATAATAAAGTTTATACTAAAATGTGTCCCCCTCTATCCCTTACAAAATATCCTAATCACTTTTTTCTGTATCTTTTCACATACATGATTAAATGGCACTGTTCCATTATCTTGATACACCCTGCATATGTTCAAGAAATATGTAATCAATATGAATAACTCGCCCGGATATTCCAAATAATCAAGAATTAGAAAAAATGCTTTTATTATAAAATATTATTTTGTTTAAATAATTTAAGTTGTACATATAATAAAAATTAATGGTGCTATTCTGTAACTTTGCTCTATAACACTGTAACTCTATACGCTCTGTAAGCTATAGAGCTCTATAAGATCACACCTTATAGAATAGTAAAATTACCTATTCTGTAACTCTCTCTGTATCAAGTCTGGCTATAGAGTTGTTTTGGTTGTTATTCATGTCAAACTGTCAAATATTCTATAACCATATTTTTGACAAGACGTTTTAAGGAATCATGTATAACTCTAATAATATGTAAGTATATATTTAATTATATTATTAAATTAATGTTTATTGTCATATACATTTTGATTATTGTAATTGTAATTCTTGTTGCTGTTGTGATATAAATCACGGCGTATTGCTGGGTGGGCCAATATGCTTTATATGCAGATATCGGTAATGATGATGACATATTCGTACCGTGCGGTCGTTTAAGATTCGAAATAATTTTGGCTTCGCTTGGGATCGAACCCGGTTCCCCAGATTCGCTACCCGACACTTAGGCGCTACGAGACCCCAGTTATTATTAATTATTAAGACATCATTTAATTCTTATTTTAAATATTCTATTAAAACCAATGTTGATTCCTCCCCTTGTCTTGACCTTTCTAATATAATATATTTTGTGACAAATATAGCTACGTAAAATGATTCAATTTTATCATAGAAAATGTTTTAAAATCGTTTAATTTTTTATGTAAATCTAACACGAAACCAAAAAGGATTCCAAACACAAGTGAAGAACAGTATGTCATTTTTTTAAATGAAATGGAAACTATGTTTTTCGGAGTGGCACAACAAATTCTTTCATTTTCCATTTCAGTATTTCGTAACATTTGACAATATTTATTTAATATAAATATTTTTGACGTTTCACTATGCCCTATAAATACTTTACAGTCAAGATTTTGGCGCTGTAAGATTTATAGAAATTTCTATAAGACTATAGCCCTTATAGTACTGTAACCTAGTTACAGAATATCCATTTTCTTACATACTATAACGTCGGTTGTTTATAGAGTCTATAGAACTTATAGAACGTTACAGAATAGCACCATAAATTAATTTTTGAGTATTAACAAAATTAAGTAATCACTGTATAATAAACAAATGAACGTTGACATGTTTAAATGACATATATTGATAAGTATTCGACATATGTCAACAGTAGTGTGCCAAATATCACCCAGGGAGCAATAGTTCCGTGCTGCCTACTTGATGCATTGACTTGCACTCCACGTTTACTTTATTGTTTTGTGAAAAATATTATGATAAAACTAAAAACACCTATTCGCGTAATTAAATAATATGAACGAGCTGCCATAAATAATAAATTAATAAATTTAATTAACTATTAACATACTATACCTAGAGAGAAAAATATTTGAAATAAAATTTTTATATATTATGCATATATCAACACAGTAATAATTAATTGCGCAGCACATATTTCACATGCATTTTTTTAATTTCGCAGATTGTTTCATTTCGTTAAAATACTTGGTTTTTAATTTTTTATATTATAGCGCAGCCTAGTTCTATATGCAGTTTTTAATTAAAAATAATTTTAATATAAAACTGGAATTTTTAAATATGCAGGATTTTTGGGATGTAAATATAAATATATATTAAATTGTACGTGTTTGTAATGTATAATCAATAATACGCGTATTTCGATATTCCTTTAAATTATGTTTCGAAATAACAACAAAAATAAATGTACATACCTGTATAACAATAACGAGCACTTAATTCTTATAGTCGTTTACGGTCAATCGGGTCTATTCTGTAAAATTAGCGTGTACGTTAAACTCGAAGGTCACCGTTAAAATTTTAACGGATTCTTTAAGTTTGAATTTTCTATTCAGTAAGTAGACATACGCTAATATTTTAAAGAAATCGTTAATTCAACGACGTAAAATCACGAAATTTAACGTCATTTTGATACATAGTGTTAAAATTTTAAAGCAACGTTAATATTAAAAATTGCTTGCAAATGTAGTTATAAGTGTTCTTCTATTGGAAGAAATTGAGAGATTGAATGAAAAATAAGAATATTAATAAATTTATTTGAACTAATTATTACTTATAATAATAATAGCCTTTATTTAGACTCCCCAGAATTACAATGTTAAATAAATCTGAAGTTAAATATGTATTATAAAACTAAAATGGAGTCTTAAGGTAAAGTTATAACTAAAGAAAAAACCCCTTAACCTTAACAATAAATTTAAAAACTATATACGTATTTCGAGAACTAAGTTCTCATCATCAGTACTTGTCTTACTGATGATGAGAACTTAGTTCTCGAAATACGTATATAGTTTTTAAATTTATTGTTAAGGTTAAGGGGTTTTTTCTTTAGTTTTAAATATGTATATTTATAATATTTACAATTAGCTAATTTAATGAAGGGATGGGTTTCTACATCCAATGTTGAACGAAGGCCTCTTTCATATTCTTCCTTATATGTATATGAATAAATTATGATTAATGAATGGTTTTACTTGTAAGTTTATGACACATAGGTAAGGTACACACTAATAATTTTAAATTGTATCCAAAATACATTTTATCATTTTTGGCTCTTACGCAAGACTTCGTTTTCGAAATCTTCGCAATACAAGTAATCTATCCCATTTGCCCGATTATGAATTTATCAGAAGTTCTAGTTTATCAAAGCACTGTGTTTTAGATGTAATTACTGCTCTTACACACTATCACTATATGAGGAATCCAATAAGAACCACTGCAATACCTATCACTACGGGTTCGGGTAATAATCTTTTAATAAATTCATATTTAATATTACATTAACTAATTACTAGTTATTAACAACTTGTATATCTTTTGGATTTAATATTCCAGCAAGCAGAATTTTGTTTTCTTAACAATTCACTTTGCTTTGTTTGTTGCCCATGGACCTCTTTTCTTTGATTCTGCAATTAACTTATTATTGAAAATATTGCAAATACTTATTTGAATATATGTAATTACCACTGTCGGACATTATATTTATAAATAGTTATAATTATTCATCAATGTAATATCCTTTTCACACTTGACAGGCGATTAAATTAAGTTAGGACATACGTTTTCCAGTTTAATTTCGTCATGTGGAACTCACTTCACATCATTCATTAGCGCATACGCTAAAAAGTTAAATATTAACGGAATTTTTAACCAGTGCTTTAGTGAATAACATTTTTATGAAATACCGTTAATACTGACGCTAATATTTACTTTTTAGCGTTGCATATTTGTACGCTAAAAATTAACGTACTTTTTAGTGAATAGACCTGTATGTATGTGTATTATTATTATTTTTTTTCAAGTCTTTGAGTTGTTTGGTTTTTATATACATATATATACAAAACTCTTCTCTAATCTTTTATACTAAATAATTTAATTCACTATCTATATATATATATATATATATATATATATATATATATATATATATATATATATATATATATATATACAAAATTAACCTCTAATGACATCTTGTCAATATAATAGATAACCGCTGAGCTGAATTTTCCTATAAGTTACGACCTGACATTTAATTGACAACAATGTATTTGCCTCCCTCATTTAAAACATAGGGAATGAATTTGACAGAAGTATTATATTTAAATATTGTCAGAAAATCACTCGGGTACAAGGAGGACACAATATTTTTTTCCGACGACCACTACGAAAAGTACATAAATTCACACACTAAACTATTACGGAAAGTTGGTCATTGCACATCACTCCAAAGCTGTGTGAAATGAAAGCTCGTTAGCCAATCAGATGCGTCCGCAACTGTGTGATATGATTTTATTACACGCTGCGATAACTCAGCGAACTAACCTAAAAATTTGTATGTAAAAATTTGACAGTTGCAAATAATTTGCTGAATTTACACGGATTAAGAAGGCTGGACACTGATTTATCAGATTTTAACATAATTTTTGGTGAATTCTGATAGCAATGATGTAAACATAATCTGTTTTAATATTTTTATGAAAATTTTATATTGTTTTATTTTTTGTGGTTGTCGGAAAAATATCGTGTACAAGACGTGCTGAAAAGGTATTTCACACTCACGTGATTAAACCACTCGCCTTCGGCTCGTGGCTCAAACTTCACATTCATGTGAAATATCCAACTTTCAGCACTAGTTATACAATATACTATTCTACAACTAAATTTAATTTATAAAGCAGGTATTATTTAAACAAAATTATCCTCTATTGACGTTTGACATCTTGTCAAATGTCATATTTGTTCCCCATGTTTCATTTTAAATGACACAGGCAAATACATTGCTGTCTATCAAATGTCTAGTCGTAACCATGGGTATGACAAATTCAATGTTTCACCACAGTTCCACTTTGAAAAATCTGATGTGACCAACACAAAACCTCCCGCTATTTAATTTTTATTAATTTATATACATACCTATGTATTTAGTAATGCTTCAAACTATATTATGTTCTATTGCATATAACTATTGCTTTATTTGCGATTTTCTTTATTATTTAATATGTCACTATTATTAATTTGAAGTGATTAGTTTTTTGACAATGACGTTTACCTGTCAGTTACATTCATTTGAAAAATAAACTGTGTAACAAAGGAATTGTGTTTATCTTAGGCTTCGGGATTAAAAAATGAGAAATGATTTTTAAATTTATCTGCAAAATATATAGAAAAAGTATTAATGTATACCTGTACAAAATTCAATAATCTATAATTTTCCAATGACATAAAATGCGAAAAAATGGCATTTAATGGTATTTTTTGAAGAAAAACCATTGTGAGCTTCAAGTAATGTGCCATTTTCGTTTATCCGATTTACACCAAAATCTAATGACTTCTTTTGGTTTTAGAATAGGGTAGAAATACAATGTTTCAAAATTTTCTGAATAATTGTATTTGAGTTAGAGCGAAGACAAAATTTATACACATTCACATACACACATACATACACACACACACACATACACACGTACAGACATCATCATGAAAATGTTAAAATTGGATTCTAGGGACCTTAAAACGTGGTCATTTACTAAAATCTCGATATGTGATTTTTAGCACGATCCCTTACCAAGGGTAGCGGGAAGTAAAAATACTCACGGTATTTAAAATAGTATTTGTATATTCTATATATGGATCAACCTTCCACAGACAACAAGTGCCAATATCTCAATGATTGAGAAAATTGTAGACAAATAATACTCTTTAGACCGGGAACTTATGTGTACTTACATTGAACATTACACCTGGTGGTTGGAATAGAACTAAAATGTAAATTGGGCAACCCGTTTTTGAATTTTATACAAAATATTGTAGTTTTGTTTGTTGATATAAATGTATATTGATATTAAAATGCATGTGAACAAATTTAATATTTAATTATACTTTTTCATTTATACATAATAAAATTTTATTTTCAAAATAGATTTATGTCATCTTTATTGAAATAATTGTAACGGTTTAACAAAACACGAATTGAATTAATTATATGAACTTATCAACACATAAAATTCAATAATGTTACATTAAAAACTTGTCCAATAGATACACAGATGTTACATTGAATAATCAAAGTGAATTATATAGAACCGTGATAGAATCGAAAACACAATTCAAAATATGTCAAATTCATAAATTTACGTCAAATTCAAATGTTTCACAGGCATCCTTATTTCCCGCCTCAGAAAAAATACGTGGACCAATAGTTGCTTAGCAATAAAAATTGCAAGTTCTTAAAGCGACATATATTGACTGGAATTGAGTACTAGGGGCAAAGGCCCTGCACTTGCCATATACGTTTCCAAAGGTTGGAGAAAATAAACACATTGCTTGTCAGTGTTTAAGTATATTTCTTTAAGCTATATGCTTGACCCTATCATAAAATAACAAGTGTATTTCGAATAGATAATGAAAGAGTAGGGTTAATTAGAGAATTGAGTTGCATCAGGGAGAGAGGGTACGGCAGTCAGTAGAGAGTAGTGAAGTATTACTAGCGAGCAGGAGAGTGAATATTTAGATTAATAAGAGAGTTACCCAGTGGCGTAACTATCATGCGGCAGTTCGAGGCAAAGCCCGGGGGCCCTCGCGATTTTAGGGGCCCATTCGGAACATCTTTGTTACGAAAGCTTTAACATACAATGTATTTAATTTATAGAAAATAAAATTATATTAACTATTTTATATTATTTAACCGAGCTTGGCGTGCTAGTGTCACACGAGCATGCTTGAGTACAAGTACAAAATTAACCAAGTCCCGTCACCACGCGGCCATTGACTGAGTGTACTACAATCACTCGATATTGTAGTTACCTGTCCCCCACATTAGAGTATAGTACGACTTATCTGTACCCTTTTTTTAAACTAGTGCATTCAAAAGTCAGATTTACGGCAATAAAGAAATAGATAAAATGTTTACAATAAATTTTAATTATTGAACATTGTCTAACTAATATGATATTACACACATAGTTTTTGTAAGAAATGTCTGCACTAGTTACATAACAGAATGTCAACGAGAAAATTATTTGAATTAATAATTAAAAAATATGGGATTTTTGAAAGTGATTTTTACCAGATCTCTATGGCTTTTTTTACTATTTTTAACATTACCCGTGACAGTGTAAGTCTGGAAAGGTCATTTAGTAAATTAAAAATAATAAAATACTACCTGAGATCGCAAATGGGTCAAAGTAGACTTAGAGCCGGTTTTTCAATTTCTAGTTAAAATTATAACTAATAGTTAAATAAACAACATTGAAAGGAAATGAACTGTCAAATGACAGATTTATCATTGCTGTCAACAAGACGATGCAATATTGTTTACTTAACTAGAAGTTAAAATTTTAACCAGAGATTGAAAAACCGGCCCTAAGTGGACAAGTTTTACTTTTCATAGAATCAAAAGCTGCTTCGGAAGTGGATTTGACCAACGTAGTCAACGAATTTGCAAACAAAAAAGCTCGAAAAAGAAACTTTTAAATTTAAAAAAAAAATTCAAAATGGCATAGAATACTACGTTGACTTCCGTTGTATCAGTAGGTAATATTAATGTTTAATATTTGTTTTGTTTTTTTTACTTGTGCTTATGTTATAAAATAAAATATTATCAGTGAAAAAATATATTCTTATTTATTTTATTTCAATTATTAATTTTCTTTGGGAGAGGGGGCCCAGGTGATTATTTTGCCTCGGGGCCCCAGGCGGTCTTGTTACGCTACTGGAGTTACCGTATTAATAACGTTACGATTTCATTTTATTACAGGTTTATTTGTCAGACTAAATACTCAAAGGGTAAGTCAATTAATGAGAAATATAAAAGTGAATTAGTTGAAATAAGGAAACCAGATTTCTTGTAGAGGGTTAGTTGATCTAAGGAAACCAGATTCCTTATGGTGTGTTGATTGACATGAGAAAGTCGAATTCCTTATGATATGTTAGTTGTTATAAGGAAACCAGATTCCTCATCGACAATTATCAGATTATCAGACCAGAGCTATAAGCTGTATAGTAAAAGGATGGTTGTAAAGGAAGGTAGGAGGCCACTAGGGGGTATTTAGCCCAGAACTCAATTTCTCAGTTAGCTCAAAGAGCCACTAGACGAATTGATTTAATTAGATATCAGTTTATATTTAATTTCAGCAATCATGTTTGTGGCACATATAATATAACATTTAGTGAATATGTATTTTTTTTTTTTCATTGTAGCTCTATACTCTATATATACTCTATACAGTGGTATTAATATACAGTATGTCCACGGATCGAGTTCCAAAGAGTCCTCCAGCTTAGTAACAAGTTAGAACATGGGCCAATTATAATAAAATTAGACGATAAAACTACACAAAAGAGTGAAAATTTACTCTATTCTTAATTCTCACTACTTTCAAGCCTTTTGCTATCACATTTTTGAATTACAGAATCCCTTTTCTAGAAGATACAAGTAAATACGAGTAATTGCAGAAAATAACGTAACAATGGAAGAAATAGTCCAAATTATTTTATTTAGCTAACCTAGTTAACACATGTATTTTGCACAAATCCTTTACCGAAAGTTGCTTAGAAAAGATTCTATATATCCAGTAAAATTGTACCACGAACATAATTGGTTTCTACAAATTCCATACCGAAATTTCCTTGGAAAAGATTCTATATATCCAATAAAATTATAACACGAACATATACTATTGAAATTAAACTTGAAACTGACATCTGTCAATTAGAATATTTGAATACATCACCCGCTTCCATGGATGTAGCATAAATGTCTTGTTTATGCAAGTCAGTTTCTTTAAAATTCTTTAACTCTATATTTTTTTATTGAATATGAAGGAAAATGTGCATTCAAACCGTATAAACAATTAAATGTTATTTCATTTTTATAATAATATAAAAAGTTAAAAATTATATTTAACTGCGTGTTTTCGTTGAACACTGTTAAGAACTTCAAATAGAAATACTTCCGGAGTTATCATCGGAGAATTGTTTGTCACACACACATACATACAAACACACTCACAGATAGACAGACAGACATCAAGCAAAGCTGGTATAATCGTGTTCTAGGGACCCTGAAACGTGGTTATTCATTAAAAACTCATCACCGAATGGTTTGATCAAAGACAATACCTGCCTTACATATAAAGGTGACAGAAGGTAAAAATTATTTGTGTTTTGGATAATTCGTAGATGAGCAAAAAGTTATAATAATAGTTTAAGCAATAATCATATTACTTCATTCGTAAATACTTGTATATGTATTATCTAATAACTGACTATTTTTTTACCGACTCCACAATTTTTGTAACACCAGAAAAGAGTCCTCTGCAAAACATATATTTCATTATTGAAATCAGAACATAACTCTAATTATGGATTAGACATATTGCAACAGGTTAAATTTGACATATATTGTTGAGAGAGAGTTGAGTTGTGGCAGGCAGTGAAGACGGTTGTGTCGATCGTGCGGCAATAGTCAAATTCGATATACGAAAGATATCACGCATTAATTCGCGGCCATAGGAAACAAATAAACTCTGGTGAAATAAGATAGTGTTGTGAATAAAGAAAGTGGAGTGAGAAGTGCCTAGAAGCTCTAAATTAGAGTAAAAAGTGTATACAGTGGCGAGACAGTAGCCAAGGACATACAATACAGAGGTAAGCAAGCGTAAGCGAGTAGTGGCGGAGCAGCTAGAGCGTGCAAACAAGATAAAATTTAGTCAGGCCCGTACTCAGGAAAGTTGTGCGAATATGTCATCGGATAGAGAAGATTACACGTCGGATGACAGTAAAAGGAAGAGAGAGAGTACAGATGGCCAAGATATAACAAAAAGAAGTAGAAAGACTATGAGAACACCGGACAAAAGTAACAAAGAAGAAAGTGATAAAATAGAACTAAGAGATTTAATGAAAATTATATTACAAATAAAGAATGATACAAAAGAGATAAAACAGGATCAGAAAGAATATCAAGAAGAACTATTACGAATGAAACAGATAAATGAACAGCTGAAGGAAGAAAATATAGAGATCAAAAAAGAATTGAACGACATGAAAGAGAGAATCGAGAGATTAGAGAAAGAAAAAATCAAAAATAATTTCGTGATTGTAGGGCTAAGAACAGACTCAATCAACAGAAATGACCTAAAAAACACCGTAGAAGACTTCATACACAAGAAAATTGGAGTTAATGTACAAGTGAAGGAAGCACTAAAGATAGGAGAGAAGACATGTAAGGTACAAATGGAAAATTTTCAAGATAAACAAAAAGTAATGGCGAATAAAAAGAACCTACGAACTTTAAAGGACAAAATTTTCATAAACAACGAACTAACAAGAAACGAGCGCGAAATACAAAAGGAAATAAAAATGTTAGCGGAGAAGAATAAAAAGGCAGGTGACATATTGAAGATAGGCTATCAGAAAATAACAATAAATGGAAAGGAATGGAAATGGGACAAAACAGAAAAGAAGCTGATAGAGGTCAAAGAAGAAGGAGGTACTGCGCCAAAAAAACTAAGGGAAAAACGAGGAAAATTGCAACAAAAAGGAAAGACGTCGCAAGCAAAGGAAAAGGATACGATAAGGAACAACAAAACATATATAATTAAGTACGGGAAGGGCAAAATAAAAAATAGAGTAAATAAACCAAGGAAAATAATAAAATTTGGAACATGGAATGTAAAAAGTTTAACAGGGAAAGAATATGAATTAACAGAAGAACTGGCAAAAATGAATATGGATTACGTGGGTATAACAGAAACAAAGAGGAAAGGCAAAGGAATCACAAAGACACAAAATGGATATTGGATGTACTGGGTAGGAGTATCGGAAAAGGAAAACGCCAAGGCAGGGGTGGCAATTTTAATTAAAGAGGATAAGATGAAATATGTTTCCAAAGAAAACCTATTGAACGAAAGACTACTATCAATAAATGTTAAGGAAGGAGACGAAAACGAAGAATACACGCTAATTGTGGGCTATGGACCAAACGAGGACGCAAGAAAAGAAGAAAAAGATAACTTCTTTAAAGAACTACAAGAAATAGTAGACAGAAGTGAAAAGAGAGTAATAATAATGGGAGACCTTAACGGGAGGGTAGGAAATAAGAATGATGGAATAGAGTGGTGCTTAGAAAGGAATGGAGAGAATGTGATGAATACAAACGGGGAAAGAATAATAGAGTTTTGCCTAGAGAACGAGTTTAAAATCGGAAATACACACTTCAAGCACAAAGAAATACATAAAATAACTAGACAAGTTATAAGCAGAAATGAAAAATCGATTATAGATTATTTCCTAATTAACATAGACAGCTGGAATAGAGTAAAAGACATAAAAGTAAAAAGAGGACCAGAGATTGGAAGCGACCATTTCCTTGTAACAATGATACTAAAGCAAGAAGTAATCACAAAGAACGAAATCAAAAGAAAGATAGTAAATAAGAAAATAAAATGCCATGAACTTAGAAGACAAGAGATAGAAGAAAAATTTCAAAAGAACGTCAACGAAGAGTTTAAGAAAAAAGCAAAAGAAAAAGAAGGAAACATAGAAAAGAAATGGGAGAACTTCAAAAAGACAATACTAGAGGCAGCAGAAAAAAGCTGCGGCACGACTAGAATAGTGAACAGAAACACAAACAAAACTAGATGGTGGTCGGAAAGGGTAAAAGTTGCAGTGAAAGAAAAAAAGAACAAGTGGAATAAATATCTACAAACGAAAGAACCTATTGACTATGAAAAATATAAAGAACAAAGGAAAAAAGTAAAAAGAGTAATAAAGGAAGAAAAAGAAAAAGCATGGAGAGAATTTGGTGAAAAAATGAAAAACGCATACAATGAAAACCAGAAATTATTTTTCGGAACACTTAAAAATATAAGACAAAAGAAGACAGCAACAATTACGAACATTAAAGATAAGGAAGGAAAGACGATAGCAGAAGAAGACAGAATAATGGACAGATGGAGACAGTATTTCATAGAACTACTAGAGGGAAGGGATACTAAAGATGAAGAACAACAAGAAAGTCATCGCACACGAACAAAGGAAACAGAAACAACACAAGAAGAAGAAATAAGCTTGAAAGAAATAATAGAAGCAATAAGAAAAACCAAAAGAGGAAAAGCTCCCGGACATGACAAAATAACAGCAGACATGCTGAAAGCACTACCCGAATCAGCACTACAAGAACTTAAAGACATAATGAATGAAGCGCTAAAAGGAATAACACCAACAGAATAGCAAATAGGTATCATAACACCAATATTTAAAAAAGGAGATAGCAGAGAGTGCCAGAACTATAGAGGAATTACCCTAATAAGCACAGTGGCCAAAATATATGCAAGAATCTTGGAGAGTAGACTAAGAACAGAGCTGGAAGAATCGTTAGAGGAAACTCAATTTGGTTTTAGACCAAATAGAGGAGTAAATGATGCGATATTCATACTAAGACAAATAGGGGAAAAGGCAATAAAAGAAGGGAGAAACGTACATGTTTGCTTCATTGATCTAGAGAAAGCGTTTGATAGAATCAATAGAGAAGACATATGGAAAACGCTAAGAAAAAGGGGAATAGCAAATACGTTAATAACAGGAATTCAGAGCCTATATTCAAAGACTAAGAGCTATGTAAGAGTGAAACAAGAGACCTCCAATACATTTGAAACTACAGCCGGAGTAAGACAAGGATGCATTTTGAGCCCGCTTCTGTTTACGCTAATTCTTGACGAAGGAATAAAAGAGACAAAGAAAGAAGTAAAGAAATACTACATAGGACATTGGAAATTGAGAAGAGTGGAAATAGCAGAACTATGCTATGCAGATGACATGGTCATCATAGCAGAAGACGAAAAAACCTTAACAAGGAATATAGAAATATATGATAAAGCGCTACAAAAATTAAACATGAAGATCAATAAAGAAAAAACGAAAACCATGATACTAGGAAGAAATGAACAACACCACACGATACAACTAAAAAATGAAAATCTACAGCAAGTCCAAAAATTTAAATACCTGGGGTCAATGATCTCAGAAGATGGAAGATTTGATGAAGAAATAAAAGAAAGAAGAACAACAGGAGGCAAAATATTCAATAGCATCAAACACAGCTTCTTAGGAAAGAAAGAAATACCGAAAGAGACCAGAGTACAAATATTTAAGAAAGTAGTGACGCCTATACTCATACACGGAGCTGAAACATGGACATTAACGCAAAGACAAAAAGAAAAAATTACGGCTATCGAAATGAGGTTCTTGAGAAAAATAGAGGGGAAAACAAGACTGGACAAAATCGAAAACACAACCCACAGACAAAACTTAAAAGTAAAAGCAATAGAAGATAAGATAGCAGAAGGACAGATGAGATGGTATGGGCATGTAGAAAGGATGGGAGAGGAGAGAATAGTTAAAAAAGTGTTTGAAGCAAAAATTGGAAGAAAGAAACCACGAGGACGACCAAGAAGAACGTGGCTGGAAGAAGTAAAGGAGGCAGCGCAAAGAAGAGGTTTAACTTGGGAAGAAACGAAGACAGCAACACAAGATAGAGCAGAGTGGAAAGAAATATGGAGAAGACCAACGAACCAGAACTCAACCCCCTCCCCCGCAAGCCGGGGGAACGCCTTACACCCGTGAGGGTAGAAAGGTGCAGGATTAAGTAAGTATGTCCACGGATCGAGTTCCAAAGAGTCCTCCAGCTTAGTAACAAGTTAGAACATGGGCCAATTATAATAAAATTAGACGATAAAACTATATAAAAGAGTGAAAATTTACTCTATTCTTAATTCTCACTACTTTCAAGCCTTTTGCTATCACATTTTTGAATTACAGAATCCCTTTTCTAGAAGATACAAGTAAATACGAGTAATTGCAGAAAATAACGTAACAATGGAAGAAATAGTCCAAATTATTTTATTTAGCTAACCTAGTTAACACATGTATTTTGCACAAATCCTTTACCGAAAGTTGCTTAGAAAAGATTCTATATATCCAGTAAAATTGTACCACGAACATAATTGGTTTCTACAAATTCCATACCGAAATTTCCTTGGAAAAGATTCTATATATCCAATAAAATTATAACACGAACATATACTATTGAAATTAAACTTGAAACTGACATCTGTCAATTAGAATATTTGAATACATCACCCGCTTCCATGGATGTAGCATAAATGTCTTGTTTATGCAAGTCAGTTTCTTTAAAATTCTTTAACTCTATATTTTTTTATTGAATATGAAGGAAAATGTGCATTCAAACCGTATAAACAATTAAATGTTATTTCATTTTTAATAATAATAATAATAATAATAATAAGTTTATTTGCCCAACAGTTTTACACCAATTACAGGACAAAACAAGAAACAATGAAATAATATGTAACAGTACAAAGAAATATAATATTGAAACATAAAAAATCAAGCACAATAGGTATATAAGTATTAAAAAATAAAATTATAATGAATGCAATGTTTTCAAAATTGTATTTATTTTATTTGGCGGTGTCGTGAAAATGTCAAATTCATTTGCATAAATATTTGCATTTTTACACATCACGTACACTGGAGATTTGGTTAAGATATTTGTTCGTGCTTTAGGACAATAAAAAGTGTTAACTTGGCGAGATGCTGGACGAGGTATCTGAAAATTTATATTTTGCAATAAGAAGGCGTTATCTATATTATATTGAATTAATTTAGATAGGAATATAATTGATTGAATGTCTCTGCGACAACTAATTGATTGGAAGTTAAATCTTTGTAACAAATTATTATAATCAATACCTCTATCTGGATAAATCCCATCACGTTTGTACGATAAATATTTTAGGAATCTTTTTAGAACTTTTTCAATTTCATTGATATAATGCTTATAAATTGGGTACCATATTAATGATCCATATTCCAGTTTAGTTCGAATAATGGAATTGAATAAAATGACGAGGGTATCTGTATTATTAAACATTTTGCAGTTTCTAAAAATGAAACCTAGAAGTTTATACGCTGCACTGATCATTAGTTCTATATGCAAATGAAATTTAAGCTTGGAATCAAAATGAATTCCTAAGTCTTTAATGACAAGTGATCTTTCTAATGAAATATTATTAATATCGTAGTTATATGTGATGGGATTTTTTGTTCTGTAATATGATACTACTTTACATTTATTGATATTGAGTTTCAGATTATTGTTTAAGCACCATTCTACAATTTTGTTTAATTGTAACTGAAGCAAGTTACAATCAATTAAATTATTAATGGAAGAGTATATTTTTAAATCATCTGCAAAAAATAAATGATTATCCTTCAGTAAGAGACTCAAGTCGTTAATAAATAATATAAATAGAAAAGGGCCGAGTACGGACCCTTGAGGTACTCCTGATGTAGGGATAAAATAGTTTGAACTGTACCCATTAAATTTAACAAATTGTTTTCTTTCATATAAATATGACCTGAATAACTCTACTAGGTTGTTGTTCATACCAAAAGACTCTAATTTTTTAAGCAATATATTTAGATCTAATTGATCAAAGGCTTTCTGAAAATCGGTATATATAACATCCACTTGACCGCCTCTATCCAGTGTATTTGATATGTATTGTGCAATAATTGCTAAATTTGAAATGGTTGAACGTTTTTCTACAAATCCATGTTGAAATGAAGAAATAAAACTTTTTAATGGAGAGGATAACATCTTATATAACACAGATTCAAAAATTTTTGAAAAATTGCACAATATTGCTACTGGTCTATAGTTTTTTATATTAGAAGTATCCCCAGATTTATGAATTGGACAAATTCTAGAAGTTTTCCACATTTCTGGGTAAATATTCGTATTCAGGATTATCTTAAATAAATGTAGGAGTGGTTCAGTGAAAGTAACAGCACAATCTTTTATAATGAAACTTGGTATTTGGTCAATTCCTGATGTCATTTTATTTGGTAATTTTCGTATGGCTTGCATAATATCGGACTCAGTTATATGGTTTGCTGAAATATTTGGTAAGTGATTAATAAGATTAGGTTCGACATGTACATTACCATTATTAGATTTTATGTATACACTACTGAAATATTCAGCAAAACCATTTACAATTTGCTGAGGGTTCTCCAAACAATTATCATCAAGATACATGAAGCCAGGTATTCGAGAACTATTCTTTCTATATTGTACAAAAGACCAAAATTTCTTCGAGTCCGAAATAATACCTTGCTCTATGGATTGCATGTATGATTTATAGGCACTGTTGATTTGTTGTTTAATAAGTTTACGTAAATTTTTGAACTCTAGTAAGTCAGTTTGATTGTGATATGATCTAATTTTTTTACGCAAAATATATTTTCTTTTAATATTTGATTTGATATCTGAGTTGAACCATGGGGGGTAGTGGGTATTAGATTTATTGTTTTTATATATTGGTACATGCAAATCAAAATGTTCCTCTAAGGTATTATAAATCATATTACACACTTCCTCCGTTGAACTATAATTTTTTAAAAAAGACCAATCTATTATGCTTAAACTATTATATAGAGCAGGATAGTTTGCTTTTTTAAAATTGTAATTTTTTTCTTTGTTCGTTGAAGGGAAGTTATGAATTTTGGTAACATTAATTTGAACATTTATTTGCAAAGGTGGATGTTGAATGTCAGATGTAACTAGATTTACATCAGTAGATAATACCTCACATTTTATATTTCCTATAACTAGATCTAGAATTCTATCATTAAAATTACGAATATGGTTGTACTGCATATAATTTCCAAATTCTAAAAAATTATTGAAAACCTGAGTTTTTCTACATAAAATATTTTCATTAACTAGATGCGGTATATTAAAATCACCAATAATAATGACATTGTTATCGTTAGTATCATCAAATGTAGATAGACTTTCAAAAAGGTTTTCATACTCACACAATGGCGTGTTAGGCGGAACATAAATTGTAAATAAATAAAACTTCGAGTTAGAAGTTGTAATTTTACATCCAATCAAATCGATGGAAACAGAGATAGAATTATTTAAATTATAAAGATTTATATGTGACGCACTTATATTGTCTCTACAGGCAATAAGTACTCCGCCTCCTCTGCTAACACCCAGTTCATTCATTCGGCGATCACGTCTAAACACTTGATAATAGGGAGGGAATAGTTCGTTGGATGACACCTCATTCGACAGCCATGTTTCAGTGACACAAATAATGTCAAATTCTCCATCACAAACCGCATTGAAAAAATGTTCACACTTTGAATTTAACCCTCTAACATTTTGATACAACACTAGACACTCACAACAATTAGACATTTTAATACTGTTGGGCATTACTGGTTTAAAGAAATCGATTTTTTTACAATTGTTGGTTTGGAATTTATATATTTTATTTTGATATCTGTTTCACCGTTATCATATCGCATATCAAATTCTTTTCTAAGCTGTTGGAGGTAGTCCAATTCTCTTTTTGTTTTATCAGTAGTTATGAAAATGTTTTTAAATTTATCAGTTGTTTTTAATTGTTTTAATTTATAAGCGTTTTTTAACGTAGTACTGATATCACTTGTTGAATTTAATACTACTTTTAAAGGTCTCGGTTTATCTTTGGCTTGTTTGCCTATGCGGAATATTTTAACGTCTTCAAAATTTATGTCTTTATTAACTGTTTTTAAAATCGTTTTACTATTCTCTAAATCGTTATTAGCATTACCGTCTTCTAGGCCGAATATAATTAGATTATTTTTTCTTTTATCGCGATCTCTAATTTCCGCAATAATTTCTTCAAAATTAGTTGCTTCGTTTGGTGTTTTTTGCGAAGAAGTGAATGCGTTTATATCTTCCCGTAATTTTACTATAGCTGCTTTTAATGAATTAATATTGTTTCCCAGATCGGCACACGGATCACAGGACCAGGAAATACTTTTTTTATTATTAATAATTTTAGTATCCGTATTTGATATACCGACACAAGAATTTTTAAAACTTTTATTACAAACGCAGCAAATCAGAAGTTGACGTTCCTCGATATTTGCATTGCAACATGCACAAGTTGAAGCCATGGCCGGGGTCGACGACACGAAGTTGACAGGTTTAACTATGCACAAATTAGCACTATTTACTTTAACTTAAGTAGGTTTAAAATATAGTACAAAATCTGCGATTACTCGCATTTACTAACTGGATTATTAATTTCACGCACACTACTTCAAAGCCAGCAAAAAGAACAATTCACTGATGCCAAAAATTAAAACAAATTTTGAATAATAACTGCACAAAAACACATAAAAACTGGGAGCTCGATTTACACGTCTGTTCTGTATAATAGTTACTTAGTATATATTTTTATAATAATATAAAAAGTTAAAAATTATATTTAACTGCGTGTTTTCGTTGAACACTGTTAAGAACTTCAAATAGAAATACTTCCGGAGTTATCATCGGAGAATTGTTTGTCACACACACATACATACAAACACACTCACAGATAGACAGACAGACATCAAGCAAAGCTGGTATAATCGTGTTCTAGGGACCCTGAAACGTGGTTATTCATTAAAAACTCATCACCGAATGGTTTGATCAAAGACAATACCTGCCTTACATATAAAGGTGACAGAAGGTAAAAATTATTTGTGTTTTGGATAATTCGTAGATGAGCAAAAAGTTATAATAATAGTTTAAGCAATAATCATATTACTTCATTCGTAAATACTTGTATATGTATTATCTAATAACTGACTATTTTTTTACCGACTCCACAATTTTTGTAACACCAGAAAAGAGTCCTCTGCAAAACATATATTTCATTATTGAAATCAGAACATAACTCTAATTATGGATTAGGCATATTGCAACAGGTTAAATTTGACATATATTGTTACCGATCACCGCGTATACATTTCTAACATAATACAGTAATTCATAACGAAAAGAAAATATTATTTGACAGGTTTTTATATTACACATAGGTACATTTATTTTTGAAGTAAAGAGGTTTATTTTTCCTTAGCGAATATTTCAAGCACGTGTAAATGAGAAAGACCTTATTAAAGTTTTAAAGTGACTTTATATTACGCCATACACTTCATTTCCTTTACTAAGTAGCTTAGAGTTGCTAATATTTGTCACAAAATAGTATTTAACTCAATTTATTTGGTAACAAACCTAATTTAATCGTAAATGAAACTTCTACACTCATTGGGCGACGCTGTCGGTATAATATGCAATTTCCGGGGATCTAAAGGACTTCTCGGAGCTGTGCATTACTCAGTGGCGTAGGGAGCATCCAGGCGAAAGAATATTGCATCCTCAATCAAATCCTGGGAGAGGACGGCATTGTCGTGAACAGGGAATTATTCTTACATCTGGGGAAATCAGTACAATTTATCTTCAGAAATATTCAACTAAACTACCTATAAACGACTCAAGGAAATATTTGATTAAAATATATTGCTCTTATGAGATGAAAAACTGTGATAGTCTGGACACGTAGATATTAATTAACAAAACTCGTCTAATTTTTTTAAGAAGTATTTTAATTGAGTGTACCCAATTGACATTCATGAAGTTTGTTTTAATTTTTTTTATTATGCAAATAAATTTTTCCGGGATCTGTGACAATGTTCTAGGCAAACTTATATAAACATTTACCACCCATGAGGTGGAAGCGTGATTTGTCATTTTCCACCCAAGAGATTGCCATTGTAGTTAGGGATGACATATTTCCCAACCTCTAAAAGATGAGGAATCGACATATTTCTGTAATGATTGTGAACAAAATAATTTCCCATATTACATATTTAAAGTGAAGTAAATATTTCACATTTTGACAATAATGATTATGTGGTAAAATTATGAGGATTATTAATTTTCATTGTCTAAATATTATGTAAAGCAATTACAAATTTTCGATTGACTAAAAAGGGTAAAATAAATAGATTAAAAATTTCTTTTTTACATAAATATATTTATATTACTCTACGTATTTTCCTTTTGTTGACCGTTGTTGATATCAGTATGTTAATAATATCACCGTACATATCCAATTAAAGTGAAAATATTTAGACAGAAGACGCACGTCAATAACCTGAAAAAAAACCTTATAAAATGAAATATAACTTGTACAAATTATTAGGTGTTATTTATTTTTAAAAAAAAGGAGAGGAAAATACTAGTACTAAGAAACATATATTAATAAAATTTACAATTACTTCCAAGTCAATCCCTATTCTTTTTACGGAAAATAAAATTATTTGTAATAATAGTACTTGATTTTGATACCATATATTGGCATGGCCATATTTTGTTTACACTGAATTTTATTGCAATCGAATATCGATCCTGTCACTTGATTATCAGTTTTCTCTCCGTTATGTATTTGTGACTTATGTCATAGTATTGCTAGTTTGTTTCGTACATCCAAGATCATGCCTAAAGCTTTAATAAAGCAATCTCAAAAGCTAATAATGAATGTTGTTAACTATTTCGAACGGTAACTAACCAACGCCAACAGTGGGCAATTAATTCCGTTCAAAACCCGTGCGAGAGGTAATTTTTCTCAAATATTTCTTTTCTTATCAACCTTTAATTGAATTATGTACTTTTAGGGGGCAGCAGATGCCCTGTAAATAAGCAAATCAGTTGTAAACGTAGTAGTATATGACGTCATTACGGGATATTATTTGATGACGTGCGTCTTCTGCCTAACCATTTTTACTATATTACTTAGTTACCAGCCTACTTTGTATATGTTGTAACAATGTTCTTCAGTATTATTAGTTTAATTTGTAATTAATTGTAGTAAATAAATAATTCGGCAAAAGTCATTAATCTAAATTTTGTTGTTGTTGGTCATTATCAAAGACTTAATATTTAAAGTCCTGTTTGGAATTTTCTTATAACAGACATTGTATTTGCCGAATTATTGTTATCTCGTTGATTGGCAAACATCATCGGTCTGGTTCTCATGGGTCATGAGAATGTGAGTCATCTTGATCTTGACAAGGGTTGTTTCTCTCGTGATGCTTCTGATGAACGCGGTACTTGATTGGTGCGCTGACGTCAGAATTGACCAATAAGAATCCAGATTGGTGATGTAGTGTCAAACAATGGGATAATCATGGACAATAAATTGACGATCAAAAAGTTAGTCAGTTGTTTAGTCGGGGTTAGTCGGAGTAAGAAGCCGTTAGTTAGTCAGGATGTAAGTGTAAATATTCATAGTTGTGTAAGTTAATAATAATATTTTTCATAATGTAACTTTTTCCGCTCTGTTTCTAAATTGTGTTATAAAATTCTACTTGTTTTTATTTTATTGTATTGTTATCTTCTATTTTAATTATATTTTGTTAATACAGTTATTTAATAGAAAATCGTTTAATCATTATATCGCCTTGCCCTCCAAACAAATAAAATTATAGTTTATATCCAAATTCAAAATTGGGTTTTGGTTATTTACCTATAAATAACCTGGTGGCACGCTACCAATAATTTGGATTATTTAATTGTTGTTTTTAATTCCAAATTATTTAATTTAGATTCTCGCGTTTTCCCCTTTTTAAATAGTCCCGTTAATTTTAAGTCCGTCGTCGTGTTACAATGTAAATAAAGGCTTAATATCCTGGAACCGGTAAAAATGTAAATAGTCTTGCCCTATATGAAAAGCGAGGCAGAAACTTTGAAAACACCATGAATAACCAATATTTTTCATATAGATATAGTTCATTTCTAGTGTTATTTTCTTTATTTTTACTCATTTTTCTAATTTATGTACTTCAGAAAGCATACTAAATCACAATTTTATTTACCACTTAACTAATTCGAGAATAATTCACTTGAGAAATTTAGTTAAAAGATATATAATCAAAATAAACAAACGATAGTCTGTTATTATTTCCGTTGGTTCTTAATAATTATAATTTTTTCACCCCAATAGATTAATAATTTATGTTTTATTCATGCGTGAAATAAAAGAATGTAGACTTGTTATACATCGTTCAAAACTTGTAAAATAAGTAAAAAGTCTGTTGTGGCCAGCACAAAACCTTCCGTCAATTCGATGTGTTTTGTATATATCCTATACCAAAAGTTCCTTGAAAAAGATTCTATATATCCTGTATAATTGTAACAAGAACACACTATTTTTTACATATCCATACTGAAAGTTCCTTTGAAAAGATTCTAAAATCTAATAAAATTTTAATACGAATACGAACGTACATTATGTATTGCACTTATCACTTCCTCCTGCTTCAACTTTGCCCTATTTTATTAGAAGTCGCTGTTTCTTACTCTTCTCTTCTACTCATTCCTGTCCAAAGCACATTCGTGACACAGTTCTTCCTCTCAAATCTTCTGCTATACAGTCCTTCCATCTTCTCTTCCCACCGGCGAGGGACACTCTGTCACTTATATCACTTTCAGATCATATCCTTTCCACTTTGGTTTTGCACTTGCCACTGACATCTGTCAATTAGATTTTTTTGAATATATGTATCTGTTGTTTTCATAATTTTTGCAATGCTGACTGATTTTCGAAAGTTAATCTCTCTTAATCTCTCTATAACTCTATATCTATTGAATATGAAGGAAAATGTATAATCGAACCGTATAGAGAATAAGATATTCTTTCTATTGATAATCACATAAAATGTCGAAAATGATATTTAACTGCGATTTTTCAAGAAAAACTGTTAAGAACTTCAAATAAGGGTACTTCCGGTTGACCAATTATAACCAAAATCTAATCAGCTCTTCATATGGTTGTAAAGAAGAGGAATATGAAAGAATCATAATTTTTAGAATAGTAGTTTTGGAGTTATCGTCGGAGAAAAATTTGTCACACACACACACACGGACACACACACAGACACACACACGGACACACACACACACACATACAGACATCATCTTAAAAATAGTACATTCGTATTGTAGGGACCCTAAAACGTGCTTATTCATTAAAAACTCACAACCGAATTTTTTGACCAAAAACAATACCTTCCTTTTGACGGAAGGTAAAAATATGAGATCATTTTCAGCATAAGTTCCAAAAATATTATGTTTGTGTTATACGTTGATAATTATTAGTTTTGAATAAATATAATTACACCACGTTGTTCTACGTAAAACACCTTATAAAATCTATCTGTATATCTATACATTTTTACCTTCACATATCCAGATTTTAGTGAATAATCACGTTTTAAGGTCCGCACAATTTGATTTTTACGATGATGTGCTTGTCTCTCTCTCTCTCTCTCTCTCTCTCTCTCTCTCTCTCTCTGTGTGTGTGTGTGTGTGTGCGCGCGCGCGCGTGCGTGTATGTGTGCATGTGTGTGTATGTGTGTGTATGTGTGTGTGTCTCTGTGTGTGTGTGTGTGTGCGAGTGTGTGTATGGATATTGGAAGTTGGAATACTATAAGACTTAAGACATGTTTAACTACGGACTCCTTAATCTAACATTAATGGGAAGAGCTGATCAGGTTTTGTTAATAATTGGACAATCGGAAGTAGTAGTTTCTTAAAAAATCTAAATATAATTTTTTTTTTAATTTATGTTATTATAAATACTAAAAATTTAAAATTCTCTATCCGATACATTTAACATTTTTATTAGGTGTATCTTCTATAGAATTAGAGAAAAAGAATTATAAGTACATAAAATAATCCGTTGTAATGAAACTCATATGGGTAATATGCCGTGATGATATATTTATTTATTTTTATTTATAGCCCAAACAACTCCATAGAAACCAGTTCAAATATGAAAATATAATTGACAGAAAAATGTCACTATCAAAAATCCAAAGACATTACTGAAGGCTTTTTCTGGGAAGTGCATTTAATATTTCTTATTATATTATTAATTAGAGATTCATAAGTGCCCTGTTTTTCGTTAGGGTTTTCTCTCCGTTTACAAATCTCCAGTTGTACAACCATAACTTGAACTTTCAGGAAACGTGTATCCTACGACATATCGTATTCCATAACCATATAAGAAGCAAGTTTTGGGGCAATATATTATCCAGAAATCCGAAAACCTGAAACATTTTTATACTATAATCTGCCGCCGATCAACATGTGTTCATGAATTACTTACATTCAGTGGCGCATCCAGGAATTTGGATAGGCGGGTGCACTATAAAAAGGGCAAAAAAAATTATAAGCACTACATATATTAAATATTAAATACCCCAATTGCAGAAGGCAACCTGTTCCAGCACGAGTTAGAAATTTGGACACGATTGGACGAACGACCTAGTGCTTGAATAGCTTCCTGTAACGAGTGTTTTATAACATTTTCTCTGTTTCGGCTTTCAATTTATATTGTTTATTTATAAAAATACTTGACAATGTCCATTATATGATATTTTTTACAATACGCCGAATACAATTTTGGCTGAACTACTAAATACCGAACTTAACCGAATTCCACAGAGGCCGAACTGAATATTTATTCGGCCTCTTACAATCATTTTCAAATAAATAAAACTACATATATGGCTAAATATTTTTGTTTTGAATGAATTATTAATTCCAGAAATAAAAAAAGAAAATACCGAACGCTCGTACGTATAACTGAATAAGTGGCCGAATATGCCGAACACAGAATAATAACCGAATATCCGGCGCAAATTTAATATTTTTGGTAGAATAGTTAGATTGGTGCCAGTGACTATTTTGTCTTTTGCTTAGATATTTTGTGTATTTAATGCAGTCACACCAATTACAATAAACAAAATGTCGCCAAAAATCGTTTAAAAATTAAGCTCATTCTACCATTAATAAGTATGTTGGAATATGTCCGAAACGGGGAAAAACATTTTAATATAATAAATAAATCTTCTTTTTTTATTTTGCCTCCGTGAGAGGAAATAGACCGCCAAAACGCATTCAAGTTCCGCGGATCCGCTGACGAACTAGACACCGCTACTACTGGTAGTGCGCGAGAAAACCACTGTAATTGACTGTCCACGCTTTTTATCGATAGTAAGTTCGAGCCGCTGCGTTATAATTAATTTGATTCATGAAAACCGTCACAGTTGTCGTAATTCAGGGAAAACAAGGGTTATAATTTTCTTTATGATTGTTACTTATTTCAACATTCTAATACAATAAGCTCTTAGTTAAGACAACTTTCTCATTTCTGTACAAAATCCCTAACCCTTACTCCACAGAGCTACCTAGGCCGTCCTCACAAGCTGTCAAAGGCGCTCGAGCTACGAAGTCACCGCTGCCCAAAAAGAGGACGTATGTACGCCGTGTAACAAACCCCATTTCTTTATTCATTACAACACCCATCAGAAATACCGTCAATCTCGTCAATAAATTTGAAGAACATTTAGAAGAGTAGGAGGAACTTGTTCATAGAATGAATTAAAAAATATAAAAGATAGTATAGATGTAATGGGGGATTACGCCATTTTTTTTTTATAATTTCATCTGAAAATATTAGGAAAACTAAGACTATTGATGAAAATCCGGTGAAAAAATTCCTATTAATAAGCGAGTTATGGTTTCCCGAATTTTGAAAAGATTGACGTGACGTCACATTTATGTGTTTTTATATCAAACTGTTTTCATCATGGACCTAAATGTTCATGAAATATATGCTATTTTAAGTTATATTTACATAAAAATAAATGAATATTATAACACTGTATAAGTCTACATACTTTATAATTACAGGTGTATTTAAATTATTAAATTTAATGCAAGAAATTTATGTTAAAATAAAAACTGTTTGGAAACTGTAGTACAGGAATGTTAGCCCCTCCTTTCAAATTTGAATTTCTTAACTTCCATTGGTAGTAATCCCCACCTCTTAACACGCTATTTGTAAGGCTTGTATAGGCGGTTTCTCGGTCGCCAATCAAAATATTTTCATATTAGTGTCGAAGCGCTATAACAAAAATCCCTTTATTTCCGAAATATCTCTATTATACCATTTCATTATTTTTATTAATATTCGTTATTCAGCATATACATTCGTATTTTTTTACTATTTTCCTTTAATTCGATTGAGCCGTAATTCCCCATTAAAATTTTTCGTATGAGTCAAAAATGTTAAATACAATTGTGTACTTCACATGGAGATAGGTTTCTAAGTGGAGGAGATTACAACGCCAATAACTTCCTATTAGATTACACCGAAAGGCAGGCAACTTGTAGCAGCAAAGAAAATCGACAATCCTAGCTACCTTTCTACTGGAGAGTCAACATATTGACCAAGTGACCCACGAAAATTACCAGATCTTTTAGAATTATCACTAAAGGTATCGACAAAAAAAAATTTTTAATATACAGCAAAAGAAGAACTTATTGGAAATTATTCTGACAAATATTAGACTAGCGTGTTAGCATAGATGTTCCATTAAAAACTGAACTTGACATAGAGGTTGCAGTTGATGTACTTAGTAAAACAATTCTAACTGCAGCCTCATAATCAACACGGGGCAGAAACGCATATCAAGGAAGTAGTCCCAACAAATTTTCAAAAACTAAAAAAACAAAATTACAAAATATTAAATCAGGTACTCAAAAAACTCAAAAATTAATCTATTCAAGAATACCTAAATGAGTTAGATGCAACACAGGCGATTTACCAATATCTGATATGACTACCATTGCTACATTTGCAGATGATACTGCTGTCTTAGCATCGCATAACAATCCCATCTTAGCCACACGAGAACATTTACACGACATTAAAATCTGGTTTAAGAAATGTAATATTATTGCAAATGAAGACAAATCGTTGCATGTCGTTTTTACCATGAAAGAGACACTTGTCCTCCAGTAACACTCCTGCAACTAACTCGAGCCGATGACGTCAAATATCTTCATCTCCATTTGGATAGAATGACAGAAGAAACATATATTCACCAAGCGGAAACAATTGCGAATAAGTCAGAAAAATGTATTGGATTTTAGGAAGAAAATCGCGAATGTCGTCAGAAGTATGCCGATGCCTATTTGAACTTATGAGACAGAACTATGGAGTGCAGCAAGTAACCCAAACATAGAAATTCTCCATAGATTTCAAATGAAAGTCCTTCGAGTAATAACGAATAAACCGTGATATGTACCTAATGCAGTTAGTTAGTTAGTGCCATTAGTGCGTCTCGAAATCAAAAAGTTTATAGAAAATAACAATGCAAAACTTGAAAAGCATCCCAACGAACTTGCTATCGCACTCGTAGATAACGAGGATGAAGTACGACGGTTAAAGAGATTCAAACCATCGGATTTTCCAATCAGATTCATTTAGAATATCCATATTATATTTACTCTTGGAATAACATAGATTAAAATTCATGTACACAACGTTAACTACTAGTTACTTTTTGTTCTTGTATATTGATGAAACAAAATACTAATTATCCACATAAGGATAGATTGTATAAAAATTGAGTTAATAAAAAAATATATTTACTGTTGTTGCCAAATATGGAAATGGCGAGAGGTATGGCACTAGCAACAACAGATCTTTATCTCTCATAATAAGCGAGATTTGAGATATTTTCAAAAAGAGCGAAAATATTTTTTTACCTATAGCTCAGAAACAAAATACGACCGAAAATTCCTGAGATGTCAATTAATATTGTGTCAAAAAGGAACTCTACTTTGTCTCATTTTGTATCGTGACCAGCGGCAACCGCTAATAATGGATATGGGTACAAAGTACACCTCTCATTTAACTAGTATGGTCGAAGTTAGAATACACCTATTGATAGCTAGTTACCACGGAGAAACGCGTGGGACCTTGTTTTGTATCGTGTTTGTGGCTTCCTACCGTGAAATACGTTGCACAGCCTATCACGATCTAATTAAATGGCCGAGTGTCTGGACACACTAGTAAAACTCACGGTGAAACAGTTAAATTGTTGTTATGTGTTGTCGCTCACTATTCAGCTCGTAAAGCTTTCGCCGATGTATGAAACAATAGCTATGCTAATTAGACTATGCCCTCAACTGTGAGCTTTGCTCCAACAACTGTATAGTTGGATGTTTCATTTCACGATTATTACAACTCGTGTTATGACATTATGTTTTCTATCCAAGTACTACGAAGGGTATAATGAATAATAAATGTTTGAAAAACAACATTTTAAATCAAAGTTTTCACATAAACAGGAACTTTCTACGTAAAAGTTTAATAATATTCGTTTTAATTCACATACGTTCCTTTCTGTAGTTAGAAATACAGATGTGTTATTTTTAACTAATTATATTAATAACACGATATATATATATATATATATATATATATATTCTCTAAATTTGATTAAAGATTCAGGTAGAAACAATTATCTGGATAGTAAGATTTAGAAATTAGAAAAAAAATTGTGCATATTACCTCTAATAACTTTTATGATACGATTTCGAAAACTTACATTGCAGCTGGTATCTCTTCATGTAATTCTTTCATAAAGAGCTATATTTTTTCTTGAATAGTTTCTGGATTGAATCGTAAGTACATAACACGATGCCTTAACCTGTCTTATATTTTAACGATGGAATTAAATTGAAAGCTGGCCACCAAAGTAACCAAATATTAACCACTTTTAAATACTGCGTTACTGTTGCTACTAGGTTAACTTGCGGTATTGCATTGAAAACCATAACATCAAATTTTTACTAAAAAATAGAAAAGGGGATACTACGAGGACATTTAAGAAATCGTTCATGTTCCATATTGCCGCCAAAGCTATATATTATGAGACAGAAGCTCACTATGGCCATATATTGAAGTAGCAGTCTAGATACCTATTTTACACTCCCGCCAATTCGTTTGAAATTTTGTTACAGAGATAACAATAACAAATAAGTAACGGTTAAATTCAGAATAGCACCCTTATAACACAGGAATAGTTTATCACGAGCTTAACCTACGATTTTATAATAATACATATGGAATAAAACATAATTCGATAATAAACTTTTCATAAATAACCGCTGTTAGAATTATTAATTATTCTTCTGTTATTCTTTTACACTCGTTCTTGTTCAACTTGGGAACAAAGGCAGATATAGAATTAATCTATGAACAATATAGATCTACATGAAATACTGTTGCGTCTTCGTATTTCAGAGCAAAAATAGTAGTTAAATAAGGTAGGGTAGAATGAAAACTGTGGAAACAGTAAGTGTACTAATAATTCATATTTGCACAATCGTTGGATAACAGTTTATGGTATGTTCCGATTTAGTAGAACAAAAATAGCTATAAATCGGTTATTGAACGTGATCTTCTAGCTCTTGTCTTGTAGTGCATTTCTCAGTTTGGCAATAATATCAGATTGTATATTGGATGGTAAGTATTTTCAGAAATATTGGATGTATGGTTACCAGTAGTTCAAAAAGTAGTTCTTTTCAATATTAGCTTATGCCGAGAAATCGAGAAGAAATATATGCATATTTTCAATAGTGAATACAATTGATTATTGACTATTGAATTTTTCAAAATTGATATTTTTAAATTTTTAAAGACATTGTTTGAAATACGGAATTACCAAAACTCTTAATTAAAAAATCTGTTGTGGCCAGCACAAAACCTTCTGTTAATTCCATGTATTTTGTACAAATCCCATACCAAAAGTTCTTTCAAAAAGATTCTATATATCCTTTCTCAAATCTTCTGCTATACAGTCCTTTCATCTTCTCTTTGGCTTTTCTCGTACTCCCGGCATTATAAGTTCCTATTTTGGGGCGAGGTCACAACTGTAAGTCACTTGCGGGGGACACTCTGTCACTTATATCACTTTCAGATCCTATACTTTCCACTTTGGTTTTGCACTTGACACTGACATCAGTCAGTTAGAATTTTTTGAATATATCTGCTGTTTTCATAATTTTGGCAAAGCTGACTAATTTTTGAAAGTTAATCTCTCTATAACTTTATATCTACTGAATGTGAAGGAAAATGTATAATCAAACCGTATAGAGAATAAGATATTCTTTCATATTGATAATAACAAAATGTCGAAAAATGATATCTAACTGCGTTTTTTCAAGAAAAACTGTTAAGAACTTCAAATAAGGGTACTCCCGGTTGACCAATTATAACCAAAATCTAATCAGCTCTTCATATTGTTGTGAAGAAGAGAAATACGAAAGAATCATAATTTTTAGAATTGTAGTTTTGAAGTTATCGTCTGAGAAAAATTTGTCACACACACACGGACACACACAGACACACACACCCGCACACACACCCACACACACATATACAGACATCATCGTAAAACCAGTATAATCGTATAGTAGGGACCCTAAAACGTGCTTATTCATTTAAAACTCACCATCGAAGTTTTTGACCAAAGACGATACCTTCCTTACCTAAAGGTGACGGAAGGTAATAACAATTTTCCTTTACAAATATTTATTTTGAGCCTTTCTTTTAATTTTTGTACAAATTATTGACGATTCCGGAGAATGGAAATGCTATGCAAAGATCTAATAATAGACACAAGTTTTATTTTTACACATACAAAAAATCACATACACAACAACTTTTTTTTAAAAAATTGACATAAAACCGTTACATAGCAATAACACAAACTATAAAGGAAAATCACTGTTACTAGATATTTTTATCAACACTCCCCCTTAACATTGCATTTTCTTTCACAACAATTTCTTAAGCCAAGACTATCTCTATAATTACAAAACATATTCTTACTTTTAAAACTTTGTTTTTATAATCCCTTTCTATTTCTAGTCCTAAAAAGATTTTAATTGGTCCTAAACAGACTACGTCAAATTTAGAGCTCAGTTGCTTTTGAAAGATACTGATAACATTTTTATTATTATGGAAAATCAAAATATCATCGACATATAAAATTACATAAAATCTTGGATCATTAACTTTTATACACAAGACCTCTCGCCATTTTCATTTTATGTTATAGTTATAATTATTGTATTGCACTTCGCTATCGAACCATCGTTTTGTAAGAAAAAAAATTATAAAACTTTACCCAAATATTGATTTAATTGTATTTAACATGTCTTCTGCACACACACAATTCTAATTATATCTATTTTTCATTGTATGAGGAAGTTCCCAAATGTCAGAGATTCTGCCAATTCATTGACAAGATTGGCGGTATTTCTGATGGATATATACATTTTACCTACAATTTTAAATATTTAATTAATACATATAACCAAAAGAAAGATTAAATGTGCTTCGCAGAAAACGCTTTCAGAATGTAACTAACACTTTTAATTTTTGACACTGACATCTGTCATTTACAAATTATGTTATAAACATTTGAATTCGTCCACTGTTTCCATAGTGCAGTTTAGCCTACTCGACTTATTACATCCCGTTATTCTATATATTATAGCGTCTATCTCTAAATTTATAGAATATATATAAATGAGATGTATTACATTAGATTATTTTACATATTACAGTGCCTTTGTCTCTTAATCTATACAAGATATAATAAAAATTTGAAGTGTATTAGATGTAGAATTTTATGTTCTTCAATATTAGTAATATCAAGAATTTTCAAAAAATAATATTTAGAAGATTTTTTTTAGAAATTACTACTTCCGGTTGTATAATTGTTACCAAACAGCTCTTCCCAGGAATATCAGATTGAGGAATTCATAGTTAAACAGGTCTTAAGTGTTATAGTTTTTGAAAAATCATCCCCCCAACATCCTGAGATACACACAAACACATATACACATCCACACCCAAACAGACATCATTGTAAAATGTTAAAATCGTATTCTAGTGAGCTTCAAACGTGCTTATTCATTAAAATGTGGATAAGAGATTTTTAGCATGATTCCAATACGTCTCTTAACGAGAGGTCAAAAGCAAAAGATTACATTTCAGTATCGATAAATAAAAAAAAAAGATCGTATATTGTTTCTAATTTCACTAAAAATTACTGCTCGAACTATATTTTTTATCACATTTTAAAAAATACGCAATCAGTAATTATTCACTACTGACCTCGCAATAAGCAATACACAGTGCCGTATTATCCTACAAGCCCATGAAGCCCGGGTTTGTGACGCAAAATTTTACAAGGGGCGCAAAGTGAATGCCGTAATTATTGGCGCAAAAATTTCAGAGGCTTGTGGCGTCAAACTAGGGCAATACGCTACCCACAATATACCAAAACTTACTAACTAATAATAAAGGAAGAAGTGTTATTGAATTTGTAATATTTACAGAGAAGCATTGCGAAGATTTTTTTCTTCCACGACAACTCCTATATCAAACTTTCAAAAATTTCTATTTTCCGTATTTAAGCTTTCTGCATTATTATAAAAAGTTTATTAGATTTTGAGTAAAAACTACTATTAAAGTATAATCCAAAAGGTAACAACATATTAGATTTTAGCAAAATTGATAAACCGGAAATGAAAACTGAACATATTTTCGTGAGAACTATATTGATATAATCCAAAACTTTTCAAATTTGGTATTAATGAGAACGACATATTAGATTTTTCCTGGATATGCTGGATACTGCTATAAACAGATTTTCTTGAAAAAATATATTGAAATATGATCCGAAACTTCTCAAATTTGGTATTTAAAACTCGTATATAACTTGAAACAACATATTGGATTTTAAGTACATATGATAAACCCGAAAAAATACTTAATTTGAAGCTTTTAACAGATTTTCCAAGAAATACATAATAAAATCCAAAATTTCGTACCTGCTAAAGAATTTTCTATTTTTTGGAACAACAAATTAGATTTTGTTTGCAAAAGATCAACCGGAAGGGATACTTTACTTAAAGCTCATTGCTATTTTAAACATGGAATTGGCGAGAGGTAATGTGCTGGCCGAATCAGATTTTTTTTCTAATCGTACTGTACATATCAATAGTTCATATCTTAACAAAAATATCATGAAGCCAAAAATATTTTTTTTTACAAAATTAAAAATAAATTGTGCCTGATTTTTTGTGCACTAATGTAAGGTATATTACTGTTATACAAATGTAATAACCTGTATTTTAAAATGATGTATACGGGTAATACTTTTTCATAAAGTAAAACCATCCTACTGGAGTTTTCATTCGCTAGGCTGATCATATATTAACACTTGTTACAAATTTGAACTCCCTTGTTACAAATTTCAACCAAACTTCTTAGGGATAATAATCGTTAAAGTTACACTAGCTGAAAGCACAAGTTAACAAATATTTCAATAGAAATTAAGTGAAGTTAGCTTGTTCAGTACAAGTATTGCTACCTTTAGGGACTTCTGAACTTCAATATTTCACTCTATACCTACTACCTACTTTTCGAATTACAATTCGTCGGATTGCAGAAGGCTGGACTAACAACTGTGTGGACTATCGATATTATACTGCACACTCAATATGAAAAGTAGGTATCTGAAGCCATTATTTTTTAATTACATTAAGAGATATTTTATTGTTACCTATTTAAGTTTCACAAACTTTTTTAATGACTTTTAGTGTTTTAGTCTACCCTGAAAACCAATAAGTTGCCATTGTTTACTTAGCATGTAAGTAAACATGTCATGCATTTTTCATTTGACTTTAATAATATAATAATAATAGCATACATTTTCTGTTTCGAAGGTTTACTTGATTACCTTTGGATTTTATATTTAATTCTGCGTCAAATTTTGAAATAACTGGAGCGCACGTTTGATCTGCAGTGCTTTATTATTTGAATATTTTCCAGATTTTCCTTATCTTTAAATATCAGAACAACGAGTTGCTTTACAAAAAGCAATACAAAAGTAAATCGGCTGTATGAACCGGAATATAAATGAAACAACTAACCAGCATAATAAATTCATTGATGAATTTCTTTAAAGAATTCAACGGAAGTATTATGAACGTTCACAGTTAAAACAAAATTCTAAATTGAAAATTTTCGGTATTGAGTTAGAAATATTTTTGCGGTTTTTGTCAAACAAAAACTAAAGTCTTGTAAAAAGAAAAACTTCGAGGTCGAGGCAAAAAATTTTATCGGTCAAGACTCTACAACTCTAATCTATTGAATATAAAAAAAAAATCTATAAATAAACCGTATAGAGAATAAGATATTCTTTCATATTGATAATCACTTAAAAGGTCGAAAAATTAAATTTAACTGCGTGTTTTCAAGAAAAACTGTTAAATCTTCAAATAAAGGAACTTCCGGTTAATCAATTATAACCAAAATCTAATCAGCTCTTCATATGGATGTAAAGAAGAGGAATACGAAAGAATAATAATTTTTATTTGTCGTTTTGGAGTTATCGTCAGAGAAAAAATTGTCACACACACACACACACACACAAACACACACATACACACACACACACACACACACACACACACACACACACACACACACACACACACGGACACATATGGACACAGACACATATATAGGTACTGTGACGAAGTCACAATTTTCCGCCATGAAAAATCCAGCACGCCATCATCCATAGAGCATCACCGTCCACTTTGGGGCTGTATCACAGCGTTTAACCGTTTTCCAGACGCAGCTGTGACACAGAAACAGAACTCGACAGTCTAAATTGTTCTAACCATGTCCGTAACTTTACCTGCAGCACGTGGTGAGCAAACGGTAACGGCCAACGAAATATCCTCTAGTTTCCAGCGTGCCACTGCAGGGGTTTTCGTGGCCGGCATTCACTTTGTACATCTCACGGCTACTCCAAAAGCAACCGTTCACCTCGATTTCACAACTAGAGCACGCATTCCAGACCTGTCAAGACCGCAGCGCTAATGCAGGCGGAATAAACTAGAACTTGAGATATTTGTTAATTTCTATTTTATTGTAATATTATTTTATATATTTTACCTGTTAGTCTGGAACAAGAAAAACTAGTATTTCACTTTTTCACTTGCGTATAGAATTTTCTAGAAATGTTTTAATAGCCAAGCCTCACGACCAATAGAAAGCCATGTCTTTTCTCCCACTTGGCCAATCAAATACGAGAAAGCCCCTTCCATGTAAACCGCGCGCGTTTGAACGAGAATTGCTAAAATCCGGCTATAAAAGGCGAAGCACCAGCCCCAGAAGGCAGATTCTGTCTCTGGCTAGCTGTTCTAGCCAGCTGCAGAGTCCAGAAGACCTCTTACAGCTGTTCTGTAGGATCCAGTCACCGAGCGTCGCTGTTCGACGTGTCTACGTTTTACCGAATGAATATTACTCCACGTTTGTCTTGAGAGTAAGAATATTTCACGTTGTTAAGTTGCTCAGAGTTAATATTTCACGTACTAAGTTTTACGGAGTAAAGATTTCACGTACAAGTTCAGAGAGTATATTATTTCAAATTTGTCTAGAGTATAAATAATATTTCGCGTACTAAGTTCACAAAGTTAATATTTTCCAGTTTTACTTGATACTAAAATTCTCAGTAGTTTGAATAACAATGGACACAGTTTCTCAGTCATTTATTAAATTGTACATACATAGTGTGTAAATAAACATAGTTTTAGTGTACTGCATTTTTCACTGCACAAAAATAACCTAAGAATCTTGGCCTACACGACTAGCTATCCGCAAAACTTCCTCATCCTTCTCTCAGTTACAACATGGCACCCGAGCAAGAAACAACCCCGAAAGTAGCGATGAAGAGTGAGGATGACGTCACCAAATGGCGCTCGAACAATGACGTCACAATACATACATAATCGTAAATCTCATAAAATCATATTATAAGGAACAATTTTCCTTTGCAAATATTTATTTTGAGCCTTTCTTTTAATTTTTGAATAAATTATTGACGATTCCGTAGAATAGAAATGCTATACAAAGATCTAATTAGAGACACAAGTTTTATATTTACACAAATAAAAAATCACATACACGACAACTTTTTAAAAAATTAATTGACAAAATCGTTCCATAGCAACAACACAAACTCTAAAGGAAAATCACTGTTACTGGATATTTTTATCAACACTCCCCCTTAACATTGCATTTTCTTTCACAACAATTTCTTAAGCCAAGACTATCTCTATATTTACGAAACATATTCTTACTTAGAGATTTGGTTAATATATCAGCTTATCAGAATATGCTTGTTACAATATCTCCTCTCTTTATTGCATTTTTAATAAAATGGTGTTTCAGGAACCCACAGCTTATAACCGTTATTACAATGTATAACTTCTTCGATTTTTCCGACATTTTATTTTCCCTCTATTCTTTATTTATATATGCATAAGTTTCTAACCCAATTTTTTTTAATATTTCATAATTTGGTACTTCATCATTACAAATTTCTGTAGGTATTTTTCTATTTATTGTAGGAAGCCTGTTAACTAAATAAGCAAACGTATAAACTGCTTCTCCCCATATTTCTTTTTTAAATTTTTAATCAGATATTAATGGCCTAGCCTTTTCTAATAATGTTCTGATTAGCTTTTACCTGAGTACCTTCTTAAAATATTCTTGAAATGAATTATTTATGTATTCTTTGCCGTTATCGCATCTAAGTCTGGGTATTCTGGAATTAAACTTAGCTTCAACCAACTCTGTGTAATTTTTGAAACAATTTAGAACTTATGTTTTACTTTCTAGCATATAGACAATAACGACATGACTGTAGTCGTCTAAGAAAGTTAACATGAATGTCTTATTGCCGTTAGTAGCAGGGTTTATCGACCCACAAGGATCGGAATATACGTGTTCTAGTTTTCGTTTACTATACTGATATTCTATATTGAATGGTAATCTTGTTTGTCGGCCTTTGATACATGGTTGGCATAAAATTTGTAATTCGTAAGTTTCGCAATTTATTAACTTTCTTTTCTTTAATTCTTTAATTTTCTCCATGGATGCATGACTAAGTCGCCTATGCCATATATCAACATTTCTAGGTACGAAATATGCATTCTGCGCTGATATTTTCTTGTCATGAATACTACTTCACATAAATTAGTCTTCTTGTCGCCTTTAATTACTTCTTTATTTCTGTAAATTATTACTTTATTTGATGGTCAATACAATACTTATTGTTCCATTCTATTTACCGGCAGTAAATTAATTGTAAGTTTAGGAACATACAAAACATTATTTATTGTATATTCTTCTGTCAAAATACCTTTACTGCTATTAATGATTCCTCTTTCTTTGCAATATTTATCCTTAAAGGATTCTTTATTATTTGCTTCTTTGCTAAAATTGAATTCTGATTTTTTGGTCTAAATTTACATTCTGATTTTTTGTGGTCTTTCTTCCCACACTTGTAACTTTCAAAATTGAAGGTTTTCGTTTCTGTTTTATTATATCTATTTCTTTTATTAAAAAAGCCTTGCAAATTCTCATTTTCATTAACTTTTAGTCCTTTTCTATTAATTTCTTCTTCGATTAATCTATTCTTGATAAATTCTATAGTGAGATTACTACTGTCTATTGTTTCTATTGCGGTAACATTGTCATACGAATTTGGCATTGCTAATAACAAATAGAAGATAATATCACTTTCACTAGGTTTTTGCATCAGATCCTTTTAATTCTCTAACATGTTTGTCAAACTGAATAAAAAATGAATTAAGTGAATTTCTTCACTATATTTTAATGTCAACAATTTCTTTCTTAACAATAACTGAGACGCAATACCTGTGCGTTAGAATGTGGATGTTAATTTTATATAATATCTTTGGCTGTGTTGCATATTTTAATTATATCTTTGCATTGAACTAGAATATTCTTTGCCTTTGAATTCTTGCTCTTCTGAGGAACTATTAATTCTTCGAACTTTAAATATGGCTCTTCTAATGTATCTAAAAGATCCTGTTGTTCTAAAACTAACCTTACCCTGTTACGCCAATGTCCAAAATCTGAATCACTGAATGGCATAATTCCATGTTTACTAATTCTATATTCCTTATCCATTATTTATTAGTTTACCGGGACTGAGCCCATAAACTGAACAAATTATTGAGGATTCCGCAGAATGAAAATGATATACAAAGATCTAAATAAACACCAGTTTTATTTTAGAAAAAATCACAAACACAACAATTTTTTTTAATTAATTGACAAAATCGTTACATAGTAAGAAACTCTAAAGGAAATGCAGTGTTACTAGATAATTTTATCAACAATTTTCATACTTCTTTTTAAATACTACAGAATTTCGACACCTATATTAAATAAACTGTTGAATAATATCTTCCCAACATTTTTCTCTTTATCCATACAAAATATCTTACCATTCCTTAATAGCTATTTTTACTATATACATGAAAATATCTATTTCTTCAGAATAAAAATTTGTTGCTTTCTTATTATTTCCATCGTTATTTTTCGTTTTTACTTAAAAAATAATACTTTAATATATTTCTCATATGTCAGCGAGGATTATCAAAATTCTTGATCAGTTTTTTGTTTTAAAGGTAAAGTTTTGTATAGTTCCTTTTGCCGGATGGATTACGCTATGAAATCGAGATGTCTGATTTCTCGTGAGTATGCAGATGAATTTTTCTTATAAGAGAATATTAAGGGTTTATGGTCAGTTAGTACAAAAAATTCCAGCCCTTCTAGGTAATACCGAATTTTTTTAATTGCTAAGTAATCTGCAAGCAGGTCCCTTCCAAAAGTGCTGTAATTTCTTTGCGTTTTTGTGAAACATGAAGAATAAAAAGTTTTTCAGTCGTTCCCTTCTTTTTGTTGAAGAATTGGTCCGACGCCTAATTCGGAGGCATCGACTAAAACACTGACAGTAAAACACTGACAGAAGCATTGTGTTTAGGAATTGTCAGTTTTATGACATTTATTATTGTTTGTTTAATGGTTTCGACAGCTATCAGAGCATCTTTGCCAAGTGACAGTTCTGTCGATTTTTGACGCTTGTTGTCAATTAATTTATTTAATAGTTGTAAAATTGCGGCGCAATTTGTTATGAATAAAAATTGATTTAAAAAGTCATGTATTTTTTTTATTGTTAGGTATGGGAAAGTTTTCTATTACTTCGATTTTATCTGATAGTCATGTTATAGAATTGGCATTTTCTGTGTTAATTATAATTCCGTATTGTTGTAGTCTAGAAAAGATTTGTCGTAAGTGTGACTCATGTTCAGTAGGTAAATTGCTTGCAATTAATAGGTCATCTATGTACGAGAAACAAAATTTGATTGAAGATTCTTCATTGGAATTTGATTGTAAGCTTTTACTAGATCTAATTTAGAAAATATTGATGTGTTTTATGAATTCACGGTAAAATCTTGTATATGTGGAATTGGGTATCTATCTGGAACAGTTACGCTGTTTAAAGCCCTATAATCTCCAAAGGTCTTCATGTGTTAGGTAATTGTTTTTTTATCATGCACAGCGGAGATGACCAGTTACTTGCAGATGGCAGTAAAATGGCGACTTGCTTTGTTAAAAACAGGTGTGCCATTTGTGATAATGCGATGAGTGACATGATGCTTCATTTGACGTTTAATATTGAAGATGTCTATAAGTGACGGAAATTCGCCTAGAAAGCGAAGGAATTTATTTTTGTGCGATAGCCCAACATTATTACTTTTAACAGAAGAAATGTCTGTATTATATTTAAGATTTATATCAGACATTTTTAGCGAATGATTTGACATGTCAATTATTAATTTGAAGTGTTTTAAAAAATTGGCTCCTATAATGGCATATTTAACGTCTGCAATTGTAAATTTCCATGTGCATATACAGTTTAATCCGAAATCTAATTTTAATGTTGTTGTACCGTAAATTGAAATGAACGTTTGATTGACAGCACGAAGTATGTTTAATTGTAATTTATATTTTTGAGCCGTGCTCTGTCTGCTATGGTTGCTTTTCCTTCCACTGATAAGTTGTTTGTAGCTGCTAATATCATCTGTATATTTGTAGGTAATTTTGAGAGATATAATTGTTCCAATTTGACGTTTTTAGAATTTTGATAACCTGCTAATTGTTTCATTCTGCGAAGTAGTTGTGAGGGTTTGATGTTATCTAAATCAGAAATTAATAGTAAGGAATTTAGTTTTTGAGTTTTAGATAGAGTAGTTCGCTCAATTAGTGCATTTCTGGTGGTCGTATATGGTTCATCGTCTGGTCGTTATATAATAAGATCTCTAATATCCACAGCCTGATCTGGACGAAGTGCTGTAACTAATGCATTTTATCTGCTTATTTCAATAGTAATTTGTTGACTATTGAAACTTGATTCTATTTGTGCAAACCATAACTCCGGATCTCCAGACCAGTGTTCAGGAAGCTTCACTGTATGTGCCGCAGCTATCTCTGGAGAATCACTATTTGTCGTCCGTTCGTCGGGTATCAGCTGTTTGTCGACCATAATAGAAACTATGTTATCTGTACAAACGTTGAAATTATACTGAATGTTTGTTTTTCCGTTGTTGTTAAGTTGATAATTTTGATATTTTATCGAAACAAGCTTACACTGATAAATTCTAACGACTAATTTTTAACCAATCATGATGCAAAACAACACCTGAAAATTCAACCAATGGGAACAGTATTATACTGATAAAACTTCGTTACCCCGATAATTTTCCGCTACCAAGTAAATAAACAGTTGTTATTGTTTATAACTGTCAGTGTGACAATTAATGTGTCAAGTTTCATTTTGCGTTGTCTTTGGAATTTATCTCATCAAATATCACACGACCTCTCAGATTTTCTCAGTTAAACTTTTATTTTTAAGCACTCATATTTTTTGCTTTTCAGCAAAATCACTTAAGCAAACTGACATTAGGTAAAACTCCTCCTTCTTTGGAGTCGCAGTTTGCTTTCGTGTTTGTTGCTAAGCAAAAAAAATCGTGCAAAATAAAAATGTATCGATAAAATCAGGAAGTCTTGTGATATTACTTCTAATAATTATCCTAACATAATTATTACTTATGTCATTAAGTTGCTAAGTAACAAACAATTTTTTTTACAAATAATTAAAGATTAATTGTTTTAATTTGAAAATGACGTTTTCACGGTATGACAGTGAAAATAATGCTTCAATTAATAAAATGCACATTCACACTCACAATAAAACACTATTATAAATTACAAATTAGAAAATATCATTCTATTATTATTACTATTAAACGTTTTTATAATATAAAAAATTATATAAATATAAAATCTTCGTAAATTTAATTAAAACTGCAAAAACAAAAATCACACCGAATTGCCCTCGACCATTGATAATTATTTATAATTTATTGTATAAAAACTTCTCAAGCACGTTGGTTGTAGGTAACAACCCTCCGCCTTTGACGTCGAGCTGTTACCAAGCAACGCGCTTTGGGTAACTGTCATAAAATTATTTCGTATATAATAAAATGTCCTCTGGATATTATAGCTGATAATTACACTTTTGTCGAACCATATTTTCTAGGTCTATTAATTTTATCATTTAATGGATATTTTGCAATATGTATCTCATAATCCAACAAAAACACTTGAATGATGTACTCGTGTAATAATGTGTAATGTTTATAATATAAAATTGCTTTGGAAATAATAAAATGTTTATGATGTAGGCTATATTACCCAAAAAACTAAAAGTAATTAACCGTTATCGTAAGGTCCCATTGTCCTTCGAAATGATGTTGCATGACAACGATGTTTCGTTGAAAGCATTCACTAAGAATAGAGGACAACAAAGGTGATAAATCATATGTAACTACAAAAATTCTAAAATATGTTCAAAATGTTTTCTGGTATAATTTATCTTAAGCTTGAGTCTACACGCAAAACTACATGAAAATTTTTCTATTTACAAACCCACACAGTAAATACAAAACGCCTACTAAATAATGCATTATATTTACAAAGCTAAGCTTTAATCACAATAAAAAAATTAACAAATTTAATTACGTTGAAAACATAACCAAATTTCTTGAAATTATTAAACCGTTCAGAATGAAAAATTATTGGAATAAATTAGCCACTGGTGAGATATTTGATGATATATTATATACACATAATAAATATAATGGACAAAGATGTACTTTTGAAATTTTGTTGTTATGGTTCAAAACTTTCTTTCTGTTCATTTTATCCAGAAATTAAATATAACATTTCTGTCAATTAGTAAACATGCACAATCGGTTAACATCACTGCGCAGCCGTACTAAACGTTAAACGTAAATCTATACGTGAAAAGTTTGGAGAGTTTGCAAAGTATTAGCTACGTATAATATTCACGTAGATCATTGTAAATGCTATACTACATTTGCATTTGACAATTATTAACGCTTACGCGTAAGTAGAATTCAATCTACTAATTGTTCATTGGAATGAAGCTCTAATATGCTAATATAATAAATTTATGTTGCCTGTGCCCTGTGGCCATGTGCATTATGTAGCTCATGGTTTTAAAAAGGGGAGTTCGAATTTAATTGTACAGCTGAGAGCTCGTAAAATGACGCCGGGGTACACATCCTCAATTGTGTAATTTTTTTTTATTCAATTTTTACGTTTTAAACTGTCATTATTAAATCCATAGCAACAATTATAAGTAACACTTTTTTCACAAGTGAATTGAATTTTTTTAAATCACTCTCACATTTTTTTTAATTCACTCTGCAACAAATAATGCATTTAAAATAACATCAGGCACGAAATTAACACTTATCATAGTATTAATCAGACATTATCAGCCATTTTTATTATTTTTCACGGTACAAATGACAGACAATAAAGCTTTTTAAATAGATGACTTGACATCTATCATTGACGATTGTCATGCACAGTCTACTAACTGATTAGTTTTTTGTTTTGTCAAAATTAAATATTATAATGGTTTTTATTAATATTTCGTCAAAATTGAATAAAATATTGTACAAACCACGTGAGCTAAGAATGTTTATTCACTCGAAGAAATTAAATCACTCGTCCTTACGGGCTCGTGAGCTAAACTTTCATCTCTTGAATAAACATTACCGTAGCTCACTTGGTGTGTAAATATCTATTTGTCTATTGTATGACTGATACACATATCTAATTAACAAACATAACCAGATATTAATATAATTAATAGGCAGTTTGCGAAACTTAGTTACGTTTAACGTAACGTGACGTACAACTTAAAAAATGACGTTTCTATGGTATGTAATCTACATTTCAACGGTACAGTGTTACCAGTTATTTAAGACACTATTTGAATCCAAATTAGCTTCACAAACTATTTTTAACGTAACGTGATAACATCCAACTAAAAGTCACGTTACGTAATACGTAACTAATGTTCGCAAATTGCCTATTAACTATAAACAAACAAGTTTGTCGGGTGTATAGACTACACTTCTGACGAAGTACTGAACACTATGCTAAATGATTTCTAAATCTAAGTTGTTCCTAATAGCCGAGACATACGACAAAAATTAATGATCATTAACGGGTAATTATAGTATGCGTACCTTTAGGTGATACTGTTCACAGAGAAAATCTTGACTGTAGTAAGGACGTGCTACTTATTGTTTTGTACTGTACGAGTACAATACAATAAGTAGAAGATGCTTACTACATTTAATATTTTTTGATTTGTTAATAGACGCAATTTTGACATCTGTCATTAGTCCCAACTTTAAGTGCTCACACTTTATTTAACCCTTAATGATTATTAATTTTTGTCGTCTGTCTTGGGTATAAGACAATTACTCATAAAATAGAGATAACCGAAAATCTAGTTGACTAATAATATATAGTAAAATTGCTTTAATAATGTTCTTAATCCTGCGCATTATATATATATTTATTATTATTAAGACTACAACCTCCGGAGGGTTATCCATTAATAGTTCTTATTTCCAATGCCGAAATTCAGATAATAATAAGAAACAACTGGAAATGAAATATGTATTACGTTTTCATATTTAGGAATACTGCGCGTTTTTATAATATATCTTGCAATTTTTGGAGAAAGTGTGATACTTTATATATTGACAATATTGGTTGCGCATAATAAGGTAATACAAATTTGGTGCATGTGTTTGTTGACATTTGACTAATAATATCATGACATTGACAAGTGAAATGATATAAATTTATCATTTCATATTATATCACAATGGTAAAAATTGAGAATTGGGCCCTATGTCATTTGCCGTTTACTTTTTATGACAGAATTATACCTACTGTTTCTATGGGCGTACCTTTTGTTTTGTTTGTTAGTTGTCATAAGACAAATCCCAAAAACCGTCTTTTTTAAGTTCAATCGAATGCAAAATATGCTACAAGAACAAATTTATCACGCTCTTCATTAAAAGCCATACTGAAAAGAAAATATTTAAAGGTTTTTTACGCAAGTATTTATGCGACAGAAATATCAAATGAATGAATATAATGGCAATGATATTGATTTTGAACAAATGCCATGCACCTGGCATCATCTGTCATATATCATATATGGAATATAGCTTTAATGAATTATGGAAAATTTAAATATAATTTTGACATTCATTTGAAACTAAAGTTGTCACGTGACCTGCAGACATTTTTGATCACTCTGCACACACTTTAAATTCTTCTTTATTCTAATTAATCCTAGAATGATATCCTTTTTTTTAACACAATTGACACTATGTTGTCTTGTTACTCTTTTATTTGATATTTATATCTTTCATATTGTTTATTGAGAAACAAAAACTTTAACTCTCCACAGCACTGTTCTAGGGTTAAAACTTTAATGACATTTTATTTTATTATTATTATTATTATTGATTTCTGTAAAGCTTTCGATAAAGTCAATCATAAAGTTCTTGTCTTCAAACTTATTCATACTTTTAATTTTTCAACTAATCTTGCCTCACTGATTGCTTCGTATCTCTCTAATAGACAACTTCATGTACATTACAATAACTTCACCTCTCTACCATTTACTGCCACTTCTGGAATTCCACAAGGTTCAAGTTTCGGCCCACTTCTCTTCACTTTATTCATCAATGATATTGCCGACTGTATTAAATACTCTAATTACTTACTGTACGCTGACGACATAAAAATATTTAGAATAGTAAACACTATTGATGACTGTTTAAAGCTTCAAAAAGAAATTGAAAATCTGTTGACTTGGTCTATCTCTAATCATTTATTTTTCAATGTTAAGAAGTGCAAGATAATGACCTACACCACAAAGAGAAAGATCATTCTTTCCAATTATCAAATGAATAATGTTGCTCTAGTCAGAGTTAATAAAATTAAGGATTTGGGAGTAATTTTTGATCCCAAATGTCAATTTAACCGACACGTTAACTACATTACCAAGACATCATATAGAACTCACGAATTTGTCTTGCGTAACGCCAAAATTTTTCTTAAATTTTCAACTGTCAATTCCTTATTTAATTGTTATGTTCGATGTAAACTAAAGTACTGTTATTTAGTTTGGAATCCACTATACAAGAACTCAATTAGAGCTATTGATTGTGTTCAAAGTAAATTTTACGTTACTGTTGGTATAAATTTATGTCATGAACCTTTAACTTACAGATATCATTTAGATCTAAATGAATTCAATTTAATGTCGCTCAAGGATCGAAGGAAATTTAATTTATGTATATTTTTATGTAAATTATTTAATAACATGGTCAATGATGTTACCCCCATTGCAAATATTAACATTAGAGTACCTAGATACCCAAACTTAAGACAAAAACATTTGTTCAGTATTCCTGCTCCTAAAGCTAATTATGAAGTTGGTAGCCCTTTTAGGCGTATTTGCAGTATTTATAACGAACTATCTTCCAGCATAAATGAAGTTGATTTATTTAATGATTCATTGAAAGTTTTCAAAACTAAAATATTGGTAATCTTACATTCGCTATTATCTCATTAACTCGTTGTTAATTTAGAACGTATATTGAAATAATTATTACTTTTGTCATGGTTATGCTATTGTCGCATTTGTAATTGTTTTTTCCTGTATTTACCACTCAGTAATTGGAGCTTTGCCCTGTTGAGTGTGTATGCAAGTAAATAAATAAATTATTGCTAGAAATAAATAATTATAGAATTATCATCTCTTACTATGTTGTGGGGTTGAAATAGATACTTTTTATTTTTAAATATGTAAGCAGTAAGTTCTTATCAAAATTAATATTGGCTATATTTATTTTGCGGAATTTAATAAATTCGTCCCATAATGAATATTATTGATTTCATCACCTATATTATATATATATATATATATATATATATATATATATATATATATATATATATATACAGGGTGTAAATTGTAAAACGGGTCATAGGGCTATAACATAGAAAAACAGTTTTTTAGACGCCAAAAGTTTCCATATTAATTTATTGAAAATATAATTGGTGCGTATTATAAAGAAAAATTACGAATTTTTTGATACCAAACACCTTACATTTCTGTTTCATATAAAGCTAAAAATTAAATTTAAAAATTTTTACAATTAGGAAAAAATATCATTAGCCATGAAAGTGACAGATTGTCATGATAGGAGACAATTAAAGATTAAAGTTATTAATTTATGAACCAATACAAAATAACACAAAATAAAGTAAAAAATAGGATATTTATATCAGAAACAATTATTATTTATTGTAATAGGTATTTACAAACTAAAGATGATCTACATGTAATAAGAACTAAGTTATAAGAAACAAGAAAAACTGCAAACTACAAGGGAACAAATTAAAATCATTTATGCTGGGTTTATGCAGCATATAAATTATGAAATTAAATTAAGCTACTAAATTAAGAAACTAAACTAAAATAACGTTGTTTATGCAGTAAATTAAAATTCAGAATTTTATGTTTGACATTTCGTATAATTTAACTTTTATAGGTGCAATTGCAATACATTATATTTATATAAGATAAAAAAATAAAGGTAAACAATTTGTTGAATAAGTCCAATTAGTATTTCGTCGCTCTTTTCTGCAGGAACTTTGTTGTCATCGTCTTCGTCGTACATTTTCATAGGTTAGGTGCGAAAATTTGTCATAAGTGCGCGAGTGGCGCAGGCGCAGCGTTAATAATTTGTAATTTTTCTTCATGAGTCAAATTGTTCATGATTTCTTCTTAATAAAACGAATATAATAATAATTTAACAAATAAAGTGTAAGAAACGTTTATTAATGAGCGTTTAAAGTCAACAATTGTTTTGTTTTGTTTCTGTCAGTTTCACGGCTATTGATTTTTTTTCTTAATTGTGCAAATTTTTAAATTTATTTTCTGGCTTTATATGAAACAGAAATATAATATGTTTGGTATCAAAAAATTCGTAATTTTTTTCTTTATAATATACACAAATTAGTTTTTCAATAAATTAATATAGAAACTTTTGGCGTCCAAAAAACTGTTTTTCTATGTTATAGCCCAATGGCCCGTTTTAAAATTTACACCCTGTACATATATATATATATATAGTGACAGTGAATGTATTATAGTTGTCAAAGTCATCAAATTGTCATTTCAAAATGTATACAGTTGAAGAAAAAGTTTAAATTGTCAATTGGTATAATTATAACATGAGTCTACGACAAGTTTCTGTACACATTTTGATTGTATAACAATTTGATGACTTTGACAACTACACTAAATGTCACGTCCTATGTTCAGTTTTAAAAAAAACGCGATAATACATTGCTGTCAATCATTTTAAATGTAACTATGGTAATAACATACGGCCATGTTCACTGATAAAAAAAACTCTCGGTATATATATATATATATATATATATATATATATATATATATATATATAATTCATTTATTGGGCTTCAACTACAAAGGTTATTACCCTTTAACAAATTAACAATAACACTATACAAATAACATTACAAGAATATAAAACTATAACATAACAATAAATAACACAACAATATAAATAAAGGTTTGACAATACACAATATAATGTCACAAAAATTTGAAATTAGCAATATAAATATAATTAATTTACCCTTTTGAAGAAAAACTTGGAATTTTAAATATCGTCATATAAATTCACTGCTTTTAAAAATTTCAAAATATTCCTTAACTTGTTATGATCTGTCAAAATAAGAGAAAGGTTCTGGCCAATTTTATAAAGTTGCCTGATTTGGTCATACTCTGGACATGCAACAAGGATATTATTACCAAATGTAGTAGCTAGTAACGATTACAGTGGCTTCATAAAAGTTGAAAAGAGTGGTCCGTTATCTTTTTGTGTATGTCACGCTATTGTTTTACAGTTTTGAAATGTGTACAACACTAATGATTATGAGAAGGTGCTGACAACATATTCAAAGAGTATGATATGCCCTTAAATTTAAGAGGAGGTACTAATGCTTGACTCAGAGAGGAAATGATTTCCTAAAGTTTGTGAAATGGTGGTAATGCTATACGTTTTAAAATTTATGAAATGAAACTGATTCCACACTAAGAGTACGATGCTCTAAATTTTGTGAGCTGGTGCTGCTGTTATTTCAGAAAAATCGTGGTACCCCAATGTTTGTGAAATGGTGTTCATACCATACTCAAAGAAACAGGAGAAACATTCATTTACTTCAGAGGGATTTCATACCTCAGTTCTTTTAAGAAATATGAACATCCTAGGCTCAAATCCCGGTAGGTTCATGTTCTTTTACCTTCCGTCACCTTTAGGTAAGGAAGGTATTGTCTTTGGTCAAAAAATTCGGTGGTGAGTTTTTAATAAATATGCACGTTTTAGAGTTCCTACAATACGAATGTACTATTTTTAAGATGATGTCTGTATGCATGTGTGTGTGTGTCCGTGTGTGTGTCGTATGTGTGTATGTGTGTATGTGTGTCCGCGTGTGTGTGTATGTGTATGTATGTCCGTGTGTGACAAATTTATCTCCGACGATAGCTCCAATACTACAATTCTAAAAATTATAATTCTTTCGTATTCCTCTTCTGTACATCCATATGAAGATTTGATTAGATTTTGGTTATAATTGATCCACCGGAAGTACCCTTATTTGAAATTTTTAACAGTTTTTCTTAAAAAACGCAGTTAAATATTATTTTTTGACATTTTGTTATTATATATTAAAGAAAATACTCTTATCTATACGGTTTGATTATACATTTTCCTTCATATTCAATAGATGTAGAGTTAAAGTCAGCTTTGCTATATATAATGGAAACAGCTGATACATTCAAAAAATTCTAATTGACAGATGTCTGTTGCAAGTGCAAAACCAAATATGGAAAGTATAGGATCAAATATTGGTATGTCATAGTATTCCTCGCAAGTGATATGCAGTGAAAGGCCAAAGAGAAGATGGAAGGACTGTATCGCAGAAGACTTGAGAAAGGGAGGACTGTGTGAAAAAGATGCTTTGGACAGGAATGAGTGGAAGAGAAGAGGAAACAGCGACCTATAATAAAATAGGGAAAGCTGAAGCAGAAAGAAGGAAGTGTCAAGTGTATTTTACTTAGTGTATGTTTATGGTATAATTTTATTGGATTTATAGAACTTTTTCAAATGAAATTTTGGTATGGAATTTGTAAAAAATAGTATGTGTTTGCGTTCGATTTTACATGATATTATATAGAAACTGTTCCAAGGTTACTTTGGTTTTTACAAAATACATCGAACTGACCGAAGGTCTTGTGCTGGCCACAACAGATTTTTTTTCCAAAAATCTTTCTTTGTGTTTCCTCAATCATCCAATGACACGTTTTGCCATACTTATTTGGTATGCATAATTATAATTGGAATACCTAAATATTATAAGGTACAATTATGTAAAAAAAATACAAGAATGCTATGAGCCACCAAATTCTGAGTTTATCTAATTTTAAAATTTCGATTGAACCTAAAATAATTTAGGTTCAGAAACTAATAATTAAAGTTTTTATTGAAAAAAAATAATCATATGTCTCATATTTATTAATAATAGATATTGTAGGTCTCTTATAAACTTAACTAATTTTATCATGTTTTTAAAATTATTTATGGAGTCTTAAAAAATAAAGGGAATTAGGTCGAAACTGATTATTTGAGTCATAGACATATATTTTTTTTAATATAACTTGAATGTACGAATTCCTTTTAAACCTGTCCACTCTATTGCAATACTCCGTTTTTTTTATTATTATTATTTATTTTCCTTACTATTGGTTACATTTTATTTGTATTTGTGTCAAAACCAAAATTTCATTTACTATAATGTGATTATTGTTGTATTTTAACCTAATAATGTGGGAAAAAGGAAGTTTCGAAAAATTTATATTTAAGGAAAACGATAAACACGAATAATTTGGCGTCCGTATTGTATTCGTGTTTTTGGCGTCCCGCGTATATTTTTAGTTTTACTGATAATTTGGCGTCAAAAAAAATATACGTTTACAAAAAGCTATGAATTGGGCATCTTACACTGTTGCCACATATATTTTCAAAATTGCACCGACATGGAATACGATAATAGACGTCAAACATGGCAACAGAATTTTTCTCCTCATAATCGTTACAATTTCAAATAACGTATATAGTTGTTGAGAAGGTACATATGTATTTGATGAGGTAATTTATAAAATGGTCAAAAATAGAAAAAAAAACAAAATTTTATTCTCTTTATAATATTACAAAGTATATAAAATAAAGTAACATTTATTCAAAAATACGAAAATACATTAAAAAGTTATGAACATTTTTTACCTCTGGCTAAGAGAGGTATTGGATTCATACTAGAAATCGCTTATCCAGATTTTAGTGAGCAAGCACGGTTTAGGGTCCTAGAATCCGATTATAATATTTTTACGATACTGTGTGTATGTGTGTGTGTATGTGTGTGTGTGTGTGTGTGTGTGTGTACGTGTAGATGTGGGAAGGAGGATTCCTCAAAAACTACAAGGCAAGACTTATTTAAGGTCCCTACAATCCGACTTTAACATTTTGAGGATGATGTTTGTGCGTGTGTGTGAATGTGTGTGTGTGTGAATGTGTGTGTATGTGTGTGTATGTGTGGGTGTGTGTACATGTAGATGTTGGAAGGACAATTCTTCAAAAACTATAAACCTTAAGACCTGTTTCACTATGAATTCCTTAATCTGACATTCTTGGGAAGAGCTAGACAGACAGACAGAGTTACGTAAACATTATTTAACGCTACGGAGTGAAATAATGAAACGTTGTGGCACAAACGTAAAAAAAATTTGAAAAAGTTTATTTTTTCACTCATAGGATTTGACGAACTCGCCTGTGGCTCGTTCGGTCAAACTTTCCTATTCGTGAAATAAGACTATACTTTTTACACTTGTTGCATAAATAACTATTAATATTCAACCGGGATATTATTATCACAATAACTCTGCTGTGTGGTAATGTCAAGAATAGCTAATGGCTATGGTAACAAAATTATAAAATTAGTGTTTAGCGCCACTCTACTTTCAGAATAGAAAAATTATTTCAAGGTAATCAAATAAGGATATTTTATTCGTTTTAGTGTCAAATTATATAGGTGGCTATAACAACTGTCACTCAAGCTATCTTGCAAATGGAAAACGTTGAATATTAAAGCAATATATTGAAATAATAATATTTACAAAAATATGTCTGTGATGTACAAAATCCTCTATTATTTTGTATCCGTTTAGCTTCATAATTTGCACTTCCAATCAAACACAACATAAACATTTTTCTCTTTCTGGCATTCATGGTAGAATTAGTGGCGAAGCCGCGGTAAAAATTAGAAGTTTGCAAACTTGTACTACCACAGCGGTGCCGATACCGCTACTCTTGCGTATATTTTTGTAATTTTTGTTATGAATGATAAGTATAAAAATATAAGATACAAGCAGAAACATTCATAGCAGTCTACCTACTTCGGTCATTTTATAAAACTTTCTGATCCGTAATCTGCCGGATATTACAAAAAATATAGTAAGACATTAAACACTGAAGGCACCACGGGAATTAACCCAAAAAAAATTCCTTCAGTTAACGTGCACTTTCCTTTGTTAACCTCAAGCAATGATTGTACTTATAACACTTTTGATACCTTAATTCCTATAAGTTTTTTACAATTTAGAATAATCCAAACCAGTGTATTCTCGCACTCTCCTACAGACTACTAATCCAAAGGTACCATGAACACATATATCGCGAACCCAATATATTTTTCTCATTCATCATAATAAATTTGAATTTTTTTTATGACAAACAAGCACATTCAGGCCATTAATTTCAATACCAATAAATGTATGTATACTCTCATGTGTATTACTGTAGTTGTACTCATTATTCAATAAATTTAAAAATTATATGATAGTTCATTGCATTTTCAATTTTCATTCTCGTCCCACAGTTTGGGAAACACTGGAATAATAAAAAAATGATACGTCAGGTAAACGTCAAAAAAATCTGTTGTGGCCAGCACAAGACTTCTCGCCATTCCCAAAATAGGTTATATAAGTATTGGACATATTTGACATATCTGATACACACAAAAACACATATCTTCTTTATATATTTTTATATTTTTTAATCCATTCTATTCACACTTATTTTTCTATTGTTCGAGATTCTTCCAATTCATTGATGAGATTGGCATTATTTCTGAAGGGTAAATGTACTATATGTATCTATAATTATAAATATTTAATTAATAATTAAATATTAAATGTACTTCTCAGAAAAGTTTTCAGTCATGTCTCTGGCTTTTTGACACTTACATTTATCTATCAATTACAAACATTTAAATTTTTCTACTTGTGTTCCATAGGCTACGAGATTCATTTACAATTACAACTTAGTATTTTATATATTTATGTCTCTATCTTTAACTCCATAGAAGATATAATAAAAAAATTGAAATATATCGGATAGAGAATTTTATATTCTTTAATATTGGTAATAAAAGAAATTTTCAAAAAATAGTATTCAGAAGATTTTTTTAAAGAAACTATTACTTTCGGTTGTCCAATATTTACCAAAATCTAATCAGCTCTTCCCAGGAATATCAGAATAAGGAAACTGCAGTTAAATATTTTTTAAGTCTTATAGTATTTGAGAAATAGTATTTGCGAAACCGTGGTTCCAACATCCACACATAAACACACACACACACACACACACACACACACACACACACACACACACACACACACACACACATTGACATCATCGTAAAATGTTATAATCATACTATAGGGATCTTAAATCGTGCTTATCTACTAAAATCTGGATATGCGATTTTTAGCATGATTTCAATACCTCTCTTAGCAAAAGGTAAAAAGAAGGCACAAATGCCATGGTGAACTGATATTTAATAATTATCATAATTTTAAAAATTTAATAGGTAGGTTATTTCTAAAAAAAGCACCAAATGAACACAAATGAGCCGTAAGCACAAAATATAAAGCTCAATAGAGTTACTCTGCGTATCTGTAACCACTATAACATTATTTCAAATAAAACTACACCTTCAATTCCGAAGACACTAAATATTAAAACAATAAAATAATTTGAATAAACGATTAACTATAAAAATGTTGGAAATTCGTAAACATAAAAACGCCATAAATTCACAGACCGACATCCAACATATAAGTGTTATTTACAAAGGAATTTTAGAAAAACAATATAAAAATGTTATTAAAAAATAAACCAGTTAAATTGAAAAAGAACAATAATAATGGGAAGGTAAAATAAAAAAATAAATAAATTAAAATTACGATATAAAAAAAATAATATAAAGATAAAAACGATTTAAAATTAAGAAATAAAATAAACATATTAAAACAATTTTTTCCCCTATTTTAGCACTATGGGTCAACGAACTGCGTGGGATCCAGATGCAACCTGCAATTTTTCCTGTAACAATATAACTTAGTTAACTTTAGTTGTTTCTGATGTCTGTACGTATTTTATCTTTGATACTTTTTGACGACATATTCATATTTACAGTTTTTGATTTTGTAATGTAATGATCTTTTCTCCAACTGTACTTTAACTGTAAGTAACTTCAGCAAGTATTTTTAAAATATTTTTGTTAATTTTTGTATTATGTATAAAAAAATGTATTCCAGATCCCTGGTGACGATTCTTTTGGAATCGAAACGTTTTACCAAGACTGCATCTTCAATTATTATTTTCTCATCATCCCTAACTTTAATAATAATAATAATAATAATAATAATAATAAATAAATAAATAAATAAATAAATAAATAAATATATCATCACGGCATATTACCCATTTCTGGATGTGCTAGTATCTACAACACATGTAGGCATCGGTAGTGATGACGATACATTTTGCCGTGTGGGCGCTTACCAGGCGTCACCTCACGGACACTCATAGCTGGTATAATAATAATAATAATTAATAATAATAACAATAATAACAATAATAACAATAATAACAATAATAACAATAATAACAATAATAACAATAATAACAATAATAACAATAATAACAATAATAACAATAATAACAATAATAACAATAATAACAATAATAACAATAATAACAATAATAACAATAATAACAATAATAACAATAATAACAATAATAACAATAATAACAATAATAACAATAATAACAATAATAACAATAATAACAATAATAACAATAATAACAATAATAACAATAATAACAATAATAACAATAATAACAATAATAACAATAATAACAATAATAACAATAATAACAATAATAATAATAATATTAATAATATTAATAATAATAATATTAATAATAATAATAAAAATTATAATAATAATAGTAATAATAATAGTAATAATAATAATAATTAATAATAATAATAACAAAAATAACAATTATAACAATAATAATAATAACAATAATAATAATATTAATAATAATAATAATAATAATAATATTAATAATAATAATGTTAATAATAATAATAATAATAATGCATGACAGTGAAGCGCAAATTAAACACAATTGAATAATTGTATGCACAAAATTTGGGTCACAACAAACTGTGGGTACGTACTCAGCGTACCTGTAACTACATCCAGCGTTAAAAAAATGGGGATTGCCGATATTTGGTTACAGGTTCGTGGACACGAGTCATTAGTGTCATAAGTTAATCGGAAAATCGGAAGCTCATACCAATTTTTCTTCTAAAAATACCTTTAAATATAATTTATGTATACTATATGAAAATTAATAAAAAATTAGATCTCCACAGATTTGCTTTAATTTTCGTCCCTATATCATTATTAGAATAATTTGTCATTAGTCTATTCTTATTCTGCACCTCTCTCTTCAGCTCCTAGTAATTCCCGCTAGGTTACCTCCCAGTCCTCTTTCTTCCTCTTCCTTTTCTCTCATGTATTATCTTTGCAATTATAATTTTCTGAAGAGAATGCCTAATCCAGTTAGCCTTGTTCGTTCGTATTTCTCATAAAACTCATATCTTTTTTCCAATTCTTGACAACACCTCTTCATATCTTATTTTTCGTAATTCAATAATTAAAAGTAAAAAATATATGCATTGAGATATTACGAGAGTATTTCCTATAAGTAGCAACCTAGATACTGCGACTATAAATCAAAGTTTATTGAATTAATGATTATTATCCCAAATGACTAAAATTGCTCTAAATTGAAATTAATTTGTAACTAAGTGCACTAGCGTTAGCTTGCAGCTTTATCTTCCAATTTACAATACATTGCGGTTTAGTTTGCTATAGTTATAAATGCATTACGAACGTACTTATTGTACATATTAATATTACTGACATTACATTATCGAATTATAATTCTTATATAACATCTCGCCTTACACCCGTGAGGGTAGAAAGGTGCAGGATTAAGTAAGTAAAAATATAACATCTACTTATATAGATACAGGCGTCTCTGAAATAGGGGTAGTTTGCTTAATTACAGATTCCTGGACCCAAAATGATATGATTTAATTAAAATTATTGTATTTCAGAAATATACATACAATAGTAAACTTTTCTGTCTCTGCATAAATTCGATATCTGTAAAGATTTAGAAAAAAATAAATATAAGTGACTGCGGCGTGTAATTTTTAAAATAAATTTTAACTTGCAGTCTATCCAAACGTCAAATATCTAATTTTTAATAAGAGTAGCGACTTCGATTAAATGAGACTTCTGTTTACTATTGAGAGAAAAAAAAACAAATATCAATTAATTGTACCAAGTTAAATGTTCTGGCGACCTTGACCAATATTTAATTTTCAAATAACTGTGTACCTATTAGAAATTGTGAAAAATGTTTCATAAGGAAAATGTTTTTATAGTCTATCTACCGACATAGATAAAATTTTGTTTGATTACTTTCTTTTCGTTTTTCTTGGATACTAGTACAAAATGGTAATAGTTAAAGATTAGAGCTGTTATTTAAGCTTTTTTACTTATTATAAAAGCACATAATACTGACGTACTATGTGTTTTTAAAATTTGATCTTTGAGTATAGAAACACCTGTATAACACAATACTAATGTCAACGCATCAAAAATCTGTTGTGGCCAGCACAATACTACTCGCCATTTCTATTTTATGTTACATCAGTATTATATTGCACTTCGCTATCGAACCGTCGTTTTATAAAAGAAACATTACAGAACTTTACCCAAATATTGTTCTTATTGTACTTAACATGTCTTCTGCACACATACAATTCTAATTATATCTATTTGTCATTGTATAAAGAAGTTCCTAAATGTCCGAGATTCTTCCAATTCATTAAATAGATTGGCGGTATTTCTGATGGATATATGCATTTTACCTACAATTTTAAATATTTAATTAATAAAACAATAAGAAATATTAAATGTATTTCCCTGAAAAAGCTTTTAAAATGTCACTAAAACTGTTGATTTTTGACACTGACATATATCATTTACAAACTATATTATAATCATTACATTATGTTATAAACATTTTAATTTGTCAAATGGGTTTCTTAGTGCCTTAGCCTCTGCGATGTATTGCATTAGATTATTCAAATATTTCAGTCCCTTTATCTCTAAATCTATACAAGATATAATAAAAAATTTAAGTGTATAAGATGGAGAATTATATGTCCTTCAATATTTGTAATAACAAAAATTTTCAAAAAGTTATACTTAATTGTTACTAACATCTAAACAGCTTTTCCCAGGAATGTCAAATTTAAGAAACTACAGTTATGAAACCGTGGTTCCAACATACACACACACACACACACACACACACACATACACAAACGGACATAATCATAAAAATGTTATAATCGAATTATAGGGACCTTAAAACGATTTGGGGTCCCGTGGCCGCGTGCCAGAGTTTCTGGTCGCGAACCTGGGGAACCGGGTTCGATCCCGACCGACGCCAAATATTTCGAATTTTAAATGGCACAATAGTGACCCATGTGGTGCACTCTCCACGCCAGCTATGAGTGCCCGTGAGGTGACGAATGGTGAGCGCCCGCACGGTACAAATATGTCATCACACCATCATTACCGATATCTGTGATAAAGCAGATTGTGGCACACTCAGAAATGGGTAATATGCCGTGATGATATGTTTATTTATTTATTTATTTATTTAAAACGATTTTTAACGTGATTCCAATACCTCTCTTAGTGAGAGATAAAAAAGAATACGAAATACATTTAAAAAAACACCTTGGAAAAGTGCATTAATATATGCGTGTCGATTGTCGAACAATTCGGCTGGATGTTATTAAAAAAAATTATACTTGTTTTATTTTCTTGGTTGTTCTAGTATTTTTAAAACGTTACTTTCGGCTATATATTTTAATATGCTCTAGACAGAAAGAGTAATTTTTTATCCAAAAATTCCTATAATTACAGGTATCTACTTAGTTTATGTTTTATTAGATTGTTTTCCTTATCCTCGAAATATTAGGTAATAGATTTCACTCTTCTTCCAACTTAACATAAATCCGTGTCTGTATTGTATGTGATGTCATTTTCCGGTAAAATATCATTATACATTTTATATAAAATTAAGTTTTGTAATTAAGTACAATTTTCCACTTGAAGTTTTAATGAGAGCATTAATAACCCATTTTCTTTCTTTCTCCTTCAAAACTTAAGATGCGGATGTCAAGGAAGTTCACTGTTAATTGAACATAAACAAAAGAACAAAAATTTGTTTATTTTTCACAACGGACTTTTTTAATTTTCAAACTCTGTGCAATACGTTATAAACTTTTCATTTTACTGTTTTTATTTATTCATTGTACGTTCTTATTATAACCTGAATTTACTTTTGAACTTCAGTAAATTTTGTTATCACTTCGTTATTTCATTATTTACAAATACATTACATTTAGTGTTTTTTTTAATCTTACTAATCTTACTAAACAAAAGTCTTATTAACGACATTTTTCGCTAATTCAAGAATCGATTGTTTTCATTAGAAGGATCAAAAAGTTTAAATGAACGAAGAAAAATGGAATTTCATTTCGTGGTCCTGATGAGGAATTAATTGAGTTTTTCACTATAATCAAAATAGTGAAAAACAAATACGTGAAAAAAAATGAGAATTCAAAAAAATGTTACAAATATCGTTGCTCTTGCCGAGTTCTAGCACTGGTTAAATTTAATGTACTTATTTCTGTTACACGCTGTATGTATACGATTTAAAAATTATCAATGTAACGTACGACTCAATTTCTACAAAAAACTAAATACTATCACAACAGTCACAAAATTGTAATAAAAAATCTGTTGTGGCCAGCACATGTCCTCCCGCCAATTCCATGTTTAAAATAGCAATGAGCTTTAAGTAAAGTATCACTTCCATTGATCGTTTGTAAGCAAAATCTACTTTGTTGTTCTAATACATAGAAAAGTTTGTAATACGAAATTTTGGATTATATTTTGTTATGTTTTTCCTGGAAAATCTGTGAGCAAATACCAACTTTGCGAAGTTTTGGATCATTAATATATTTTAAGAAAAAATCGTCACACACACATTATTATCAAAATCAGCACCAACTTCCTTATGCTCTAAAACGCAATCAAATTATATAAGAGTATTAAATACCAACTTTGCAAAGTTTCGGATCTTAATATATGTATTTTTAGGAAAAATCGTGACACATACATTATTGTCAAAATCATCACCAAATACCTAACTTCCTTATGCTCTAAAACGCAATCTGTGTAAATTCTTCGCCGTACATTATCCATTTCGTAAATGTGTATTTGCAAACTATTATTTGACACTTTAAATCACGTTCTTATTTGAGACTTTGAGAGCTGTTTGAATGCTGCAAACATCAAACTAAAATCGAATTAACCTGTATATCTAATATTTATATATGTTGGAAAATATATTATTTTTGCAAACCTTTATTTCATCACAATCATATTTAAACTACTAAATTCTCCTTAACACGGTTTCAGTGACATTTGTTTAAATATGTCAAATTTGTTATTAAAGTATTGTTTTTGTTTGACGCAGAGGCAAAGTGATATACAAAAATAAATTATTTTATAATTCAATATTTAAAGTTATTTCAAGTTATTTACTAAATGCTTATCGTAGAATTGAAAATTGTGCCATTATATTTAATTTGTATTGGTAAAAGTTGCTAAAAAATTATATTCAATGAATTTTTTACAAGAAAAACTGTTAAAAGCTTGTATAAATGATACTTCCGGTTATCCGATATATACTAAAAACTAATGAGCTCTTCCCACATTAGTATAAAATGGGTATACAAAATTTCAAATTTTTCTGATTGATAGTATTTGAGTAATCGTGTCCACATGATCCACACACACAGACACACACACACACACACACACACACACACACAGACACACACACACATACATACCTACAGACATCATTGTAAAAATGTTAAAATCGTATTCTGGGGACATCAAAACGTGCTCATTCACTAAAATCTCTATGTGTGATTTTTAGCACGATCCCTATACCTCCCTTACCTAGGGTAGCGGGAGGTAAAAATCTGTTGTAGCCAGCACAAGACCTCTCGCTATTTCCATATTAGACTATATATGTATTGCATTACACTTCGCTATCGAACCGTCGTTTTATAACAAAAACATTACAGAACTTTACCCAAATATTGTTTTTTTTATTGTATTTCACATGTCTTCTGCACACATATAATTCTAATTATATCTATTTTTCGGGAATTCCTCGCACCACAGCGGCTTCTGTCTGGGCAAAACAAAAAAACTGTAGTCTGTTATGTGGATGATAACGGCACTGGACCGCACGGAAATGGCACTATGTTCTTTGTTGGTATTGCTAACCTGCGATGCATCGTACTCGTCGGAGTCCATTTCCAGGTCATCCGCGATATCTCCGTACTACATTTGCTGTTTATTTCCGTTTGCGAATTTTTATAAAATGTGTACATAATATATCGATCAGCCACTTCGCTGGATTCATCCTCTGCTTTGCGATGAAATATTTCCCGCGGCAGGCAATCTTCTTTACTTATTTTCCCTACTTCTGCGGTCTCAACGTCATTAACCTTGACGGCTGTTTTCACATCTTCTTGTGGTCGCCGAATATCCACCACCGCAAGACGATTCTCTGTTGCCAGTAAGGATTCAATTTCTACCAAACTGATCCTTACTCCTGGCAACTCTTGCACTTCAGGCATGGCAAAAGAAGTGTAACCATGTGCCACCGGCGGATGCCCTGGAGGCAACGACGCTACTCGTGCCTACAGTGGTTTGGCTTGCTGTTGTGTCCACACAAAATCATAAAATTTTGGCGTACAAAACGGGAATAATGATGGCGGTAACACAGTGCGTCCTGAATAGGTTTCTTTTAACCAACACTCCATATCTCAGCCGTTTTGCCTTACTACTGAGTCCGAACAATCCGAGATATCTGACGTCCCAGCCTTACCTTCTCCTCGCTGAAACCATTAACATATTGAGCATTTCTGGTGACGCCTGATACGACCTGGGCTGCAGCGTCATCGTCGGTGTTGTGGTCGAAAACGGATATATTTTACGTAGCACTATTACTTTTCACAACGGATAATTATAGGGATAAAATTTACCCCAATTATCCTACCCAAGATTGCGCCAGTGTAACAATGAAAAGAGTTGATTACGTAGGTACTTTACTTATTTCGAAGGACGATTATCAGGATCTGATGATATATTGAAGATGATTGTGATGAAAATATATGTTGAAAATACGTAATTAAATTAAAATGAACGTTATGAAAAATAATTTTAAAACTTAACTTTATTTACATTATTTTAAAAACTGTTATTTACATTAGAACATAAATACAAAACTAAATAAATTAATACTAAAGATGCCGATGAATTTTCAGGGCGGAAATATTAGCGTCACAGAACGCGGATCGAAACTCAAAGCTAAAAACATGTTTACTTGACTAGATGAAAAACCAGACTCCTCAATAATCTTTTCGCTGAGAAGTTAGTTGAAACAATAGAGAGTTTTAGCAAGACGTAGTGTTGAAATTAACGTTATGTTATTCATTCGTTGTTAGACAACCGTATACGTCATTCAAAAGACGGGCAACATATTTTTTCTTGGTTGTCGTATCTACGTAAACGTAAACGAGTTTCAATAATAATAACGAAGAATACTACACTTCGTTCTTAAATATAGAATGATTTAATACTTTTGAGAGATAGTAGGTTGGAAATAATTAGGATGCAATTTCATTTTAAAAACGAACGTACGTACACACAAAAATAAACGACTAGAAAATAATGCCTTTGAATATTTGAAAAAGAGAAAAGAAATTGATTTTAATGCAAAACAGCAAGAACTGAAGTTAGAGAAAAGAAAATTATGTATTGCGGAACGGAAATTTACGTTGGAAGGGTGGAAAATAAGTTTGGAAGAAGTAAAATTATTTGACATCGAAGAGGAAGAAAGAGCAAAAAAACTTGAATTAAAAATTGAAGAAAGATTCCAGAATATACAGTGGGCTAAAATTAATTTTGCTATAAATAAAACTGTAAGCAATAAATTAGAGATTACACTGCACTGAGAACAAATATGGCATCTATATATTTTTTTGTTTTGTTTTAACGATAACGTTCTACCGTCTACACTATCCACTTACTAAAACTATTTTTTAAACCGCACGTGAAAAGCTTCACGGCAAATTTTACGTATGATCTAAAACGCTTTGCTAAAACTCTATAACAAAAATCCTTATATTTAAAAGAGGTGACCTACCACACCATCTGTGTAGCCCAGACACATATAAATGTTATAGTCATCCAGCACCTCCTCATTATGCAACTAGTTACATACATGACGTTTCACAATTTTGACTATAAATTTGTATATGATTTAGAAAATTAGGTTCTTGGCATATCCTTTGTACGCATTTGCAATTACAATTAAGAGGCTAATATTATTAACATATTAGGGATTAACTGAGGACGACACGCAAAATAGAAATGAATGAAGAAAGAAAATAAAGAATAGCGACTCCTAACGAGTGGGAAAAGCTGAAGAAGATATATATATATATATATATATATATATATATATATATATATATATTATTAACATATGAAATTGTAAGCTGGTAACTATCAACGGAGCTGCCAACATTCAAAAAATAATATTTATCATTTACAATTTATTGCAGTCAAATATTTAAACATTTGATGAAGATGTGTTTCTTATTCACAAGGAGTATTAATTTTTCAAATTTACTTAATAATTATTTATTTATTTTTTATTCTAATCACTCAACAGGAAGCAAGTTCCCAATTATAGAGGATTAATGCACATAATTATATCAATATCATTCTAAATAAGCTTACTTCAAGCTAAAATTTTGTTTTGGTTGTTCATGTTGACACTAGCTGCAATATGAAATCTTATATTAGCACTTGTGTTAACATCAATATAGCCATAATTTTAACATTTAAACGAATAACAAAAAGTGACTATATTAAAAATAAATGTAGACAGTAATAATCACAATTAGGAAATACTATAAGATTATGTAATTTATGATAAATAAGAGTAATAAAAAAAATCTCTAATGGAAGAAATATGTGCCAACACAATTATTTTTATATGTACCTACAAAGAAATCATGTGTGATCCTAGATTATTGAAATATCGTCGTTATTGTATACCTTTAATTTCAGCTCAACTATGATCAATAATTAAAAAATCTGATGTGGCCAACACAAAACCTCCCGCTATTTAATTTTTACATACATACATACATACATACATTGTGACCGAAGGGTACGTCAAAAATAATATTACAAAGTGACTAAATAAATTCAAGATACACAAATGTACACCTACCTGATCACACACAATAAAGTTGCTGACGGCTAACTTATTCAGTCTGGTTGCGGGGGTCGGGGTACGGGTTTTATAAGACAGCGTATACTGGAGGGATGTTTGCCCAGCAAAAATTGAAAGTAAGATAGTTAACAAATTATTAACCATAAATACACTCCAGAATACGGTGACTTTGAGCGCCAGCGTAGTGAAAAGGAAAGGAACTATAACTGGTACTACACACCCAGTGATGAAAAATATAATAAAAATTTGCATAAAGTTTATTACCTGAGGCCAACGGTGTACAAAAAAATAACTGGTAAACTGGCAAGATAATTTTCGCATATAAAATCTAGCTAAGGTTGATCTTCTCGGAAAAACTGTTGAGGAAGAGCCTGTTGGGACTGTGGACGGCCTGCGGGAACGCTCTGGGCGTCTGCTTCGAGGAAGTGCACGTAGAGCTGGAAGCTCGTCTCTCAATTCGGTGATAATTTCGGCCTGCTCTCGAATACAGCAAAATGCGAGGCAGAGCTATGCCCGGTGGTGACGTCGTGCCCTGGGCAACTAGAGGTCTAACTTCAGCTCTGGGAACTGTCCCGACTGGTAGGTCTCGGTGGGATAGCCACTAGGTCTCAACAAAATACAGGACTCCTCCCCAAACAGCCTCCTCTATATTCCCTGGAAATATTATTCGCCAGTACTCTGTACTTCACAATAATAAAAGTTAAAAATACGGCCTAGAATGTGCGGTAACTGAACAATATTTAAAAAACTGATAAATATTTACAAGAGCAATAATGCAAACAATTAGTCAAAATTTTATAACTAGAGAAGAAAGAACAGACAAGAATAAGAAGTAGAAAAGAGCAGCTGCAAGTGACAATTTAATAAAAAATAACCTACGTTATGTAACTAAATTTTGATTTGTAAATTTGAATTCTCCTCAAAAATTTTTATCCCCAAAATATTTCTATATAAAATTTGGAAAAATACAAAATTTACTCCCACGTAGTAGAGTATGAGTAACGTGTGCGACCGCGCCGAGAAATAGTAATAACCAGAAATTTCCAAACTTTTCTCGAAAGCGCTAACTGAACAAACCCCAAAAATATGAACAAAAATTTAAGCACACGACTCGTGCGGTAATAAGAGGTCACTGAACCTACCGCGCTCTAGGACGTATAAAAAAAATAAATCTAGTTACTCAATCATTCATCCAATCTCTCACCACTCATTTCAGAAAATGGATGAAGGATTCAGGACTGGGATTTAGGGAAAAATGGCACGCTATGGGTGCCGTAACGGAGATTAATTATTAATCTCAAAAATAATAAAATAAAATTTAAACTGCACTACTTAACATTGTGGCAAAATAAGCAAAATTGATAGCGTGCGATGACGCGCGGGACTAGGAGATTTTACTTGTTAATAATCTCGAAAAAGTGCAAAATTTTAAACTGAATTACTAGTAGTATGTAGCATTGTCGAAACGGAATTTTGAGTTATCACTCGAGACAAAATTTAGTCTAAATACTACATAAAAATACGGCAAAAATGAACACGTGCATGAAGAGAGATTTCATGCGATCTATAGAGTTGCAAATTGTGAAAAAATACCAAATTCTACATAAATGAAATAATTTACGTGTATGATTGCTAACTAAAGCCTGCAAATAAATTTTGAAAAGATTTACACATCTAAATACATGATGACGCATCAATTTTTACTAGTACAAGTGACACGACACTACGCAATATCGCTAAACTCTCAAATATTTGAAAAAAGACATAACTAAAGCCAAAGTATTGCAAAGAACTCACCTGTACAAGTAAAAATATCAAGTCTCAGAGTACATACTACTGTCTAAGATCTCAACTCAATTTTCAATTCTATAGATCACATAAAAATCACGTCTTCACTCCGTCAGGGTCAAGCAAGAAGAGCTATCCAAACCGTTCGCCCTTGTCGTCTCTCTCTGAATCCCGCGCAGTGCGGCCCTGATGAATATCCCTAAATGATACGCGCGCGAACATATAAATACAATAAGATAAATTGTAACAATTGTTACACTACCCCTTTTCTCCCCAAAAAAAAAAATTTTGAATCTACAAAAATTTTTTTTTTTTTTTTTTATTTTTTAAGACTCATCATCGGTAAGCTCAACCGGAGGAGCGGGTTTCAAGTCGGAAATATGCCAAACGCCTTGATCTACCCCTGACAAATTACTCAGTCGGTACGAGGTCTTAGATAATTTTTTAGTTATTGTACATTCGACGTATCGCGGCGCTAACTTAGAGGAAAAACAACGAGAACCTACTGAAAGAACATAGTTTCTCTTCCAAACATGATCGCCTTCGTAGAATTCTAGCGGACGTCTCCTAAGATTGTAATATTTGGCATTACGCTCATAAGCTGCATGTAGGCGAGATTGAACTACTTTAAAAAGTTCGGAGAGTTTTGACAAATGGTTCGCATAGTTGATCGGATTATCTGAGCAAACTTCGTCTGGAACTGGATGGTAAAAATTTCCAGCTACAGGAACATGTCGACCAAAATTCAAGAATGCTGGACTGAATCCCGTTACTTCGTGTGTAGCAGTGCGAATAGCTTGAGCGATGGCTTGGAGATTAGAATCCCAACTTCGATGATTTTCCTTAAGATAAGATCGTATGGCCTGCTTAACAGTGCGATTAGTTCTCTCTACGAAGTTTACCTGTGGGTGGAATTTAGCGTTGTACCACACTTTAGGAACAGAATACTTTTTTATGAGCTGGGCAAACTTGTCACTGGTGAACTGAGTACCGTTGTCGACCATGATGATCTGTGGAACTCCAAACAAAAGAAAAACATTTTCCTCCAATAATTGGCAAATTTTAGGTGCATTGGCTTGACGAAGAGGAAACAGAAGAGGAAATTTGGTGAACCAATCGGACACAGCCAGGATATACTGGTGTCCACTTGATGACGGCGGTAGAGGTCCCATGAGATCGATTGAAATGGCCTGCCATGGAAACTTTATGACTTTTTCCTTTCCCATAAGTCCATGAGGAGGACGCTGCGAAACTTTTTGCGCTAAACAAACTTTACAACGCTGCACATAGTATGCTATAGAATATCTCATTCTAGGCCAAAAATATCTTTCTCGAATTCGGTTATAGGTCTTAAAAATTCCGAAATGTCCGGCAGTGGGATTATCATGACATTCCTGCAATATAATACGTCGGAAATCGCGGGGAACGACGAGTTTCCACGGTGAGAGGTTTGCGGAATCATAAGGTGACGTGATTAATTTAAAAATAAGGCCGTTTTCGATCCTCCAGTCTGGATATAAGTTCGGATTGGCTTCAATGTTGGCACGAAGGTCAATATACCATCGATCTTTGCAATTAGACCACGTCGAAGTATCGACGGCTGAAATTTCGATTGGCGCTCGTGATAAGGCGTCTGGAACATCATTAAATTTTCCAGGACGATGCTCTATTGTAAAGTCGAATTGCTGGAGTTTAACTGCCCAGCGCGCCAGTTTGCCTGTTGGATCGGACATGCGCATAAGCCATAAAAGAGAATAATGATCGGTAATGATGGTGAAAGGGATGCCTTCTACATAAGATCGAAATTTGTCCACGGCATATACTACAGCCAAACATTCTCTTTCCGTGACGGAATAATTCCGTTCAGCTTTGTTTAAAGCGCGGCTAACGTATGCAACTGGATGTTCTTGGTCGTCATCACCCACCTGAGTTAGAACTGCGCCCGCTCCATAATTGGATGCGTCGGTATAAATTCTGAAGGGTTTAATAGGACTAGAATAATTAGGACTCGCAAGAACTGGTGCGGAGACTAACGAATCCTTGAGTGCAATGAACGATTGTTCAGCGGCTGTAGTCCAACCGATTTTGTTTGCTTTACGCTTACCCTTGGTCAAATCGTTGATAGGCGCGGCTAAAGTGGCGAAGTTCGGTACAAAGCGCCTATACCATCCAAGTATTCCCATGAAACGTTTGACTTCGGTCACGGTAGTCGGACGTGGATAATCCATGATAGCACTGATTTTTTCTGGATCAGTTCGCAAACCTTCTCTGTCGACTAGGAATCCTAAATATTTAAGTGAGGGACGACAGAATTCACATTTTTCTACGTTAACTGTCAGACCAGCCTTTTTAAGTCGTTCCAGAACTTTATATAATAAACATAAATGTTCTTCGAATGAAGAAGACACGATGACGCAATCATCTAGATAAACGAAGACGTTGGGCTCCAGTTCTGGACCTAGAATTTGATCCATCAATCGCTGTAACGTTTGTGCAGCATTGCACAAGCCAAATGCCATTCTGGAAAATTCAAATAATCCGCGACCTGGTATGGCAAACGCAGTTTTCTCACGCGATGATTTTTCAAGAGGTACTTGCCAAAAAGCGCTCTTGAGATCTATTGAAGATAAATAATTAGCGTCACGAAGTTTATTTAAGATGGTGTCGACTCTTGGAAGGGGATATGCGTCTTTTTTGGTAACCGCATTAAGTCGTCGGCCGTCAAAACATAGTCTAAAAGATCCGGACGATTTCTTTACAAGAAGAACAGGCGAACACCATGGACTGGTCGATTTCTGTATCACACCTAATTCTATCATTTTGTCTAATTCCTTGTGTAGTTCATCCATCATAGGAGGTGATAGTGGGTATTGCCTCTGCTTTGCGGGTAAAGCGTCACCGGTATCTATTATGTGCTCCACTAAGTGTGTTTCTCCTAAGCCTTTAGAACCCAGTTCTTGGTAATCCTTCATTACTCGCTCTAAAGAAGTACGTTGAGATGATGTAAGTTCGTCATAACCCGATAAACCGTTAATAACATTAACTTCAGCTGCAGTAGTCCACGAGTTAGAGGTAAAATCAAGAGAAAGACCAAATAAACGACAAAAATCTACCCCTAAAATAAGCGCATGCCGCACAGAAGGTGCAACTACTACACTCAACGATTTTTTACAACCATTTAGAGTAATCGGAATTATGACGGATCCTAGAATTTTCTGGACAGCACCATCTGCTGTGGAAATTTCGCGAATAGGACCCGGAGCAATAGTATACTTAAGCGATTTCAATAATGACAAACCACGGTGACCTATTACAGTAACATTAGCTCCCGAATCTAGTAAAGCGGTAACAGGAGTATTACGCAAATAAACGGTGAGAAAGGGACGATTATCCGAACATTGATTTTCGAATATTGGGGCGACTTCTTCCTGGCGGAAAAATTTACTGATATGGTTTAACCACTTTGTCCAATCGTCTCTGTCAGCTCGGAAGGAATGGCGTGTTTTTCGGTGGCTGACGAACGCGAAACGCCACGCCCGTTTTTTTGAACATTTTGGACATTTAGAACGGATGACGTTCTTGCGACCACACCCATAACAAAAAATTGTTTTGGTTTGTTTACAATCAACATGACAATGTCCCTGTTTGTCACAGTTCCAGCAGGTACGAGAAGCTGAGGAAGTGGTTAGAGTACTCACGTTCTGTGTACTTCCGGTGCCCTTAGATGGACGTGTGTAAGCAAGGTCTGGTTCTAGCATGGATGAGTTTTTAGGAGGAGGATTGCGATATAATGCAATTGTAGCTTCAGTATCTTCATGTCGTTTGCAGGTGGCAAGCAAATCCTTCAAAGAACTTATACTATGCATAGCACAAAAACGTTGATGTTTTGGCTGCAAGTTTCGCATGATAGTAGCGATCCGTGTGCTCTCGTCCGGTTTAAGAGTTAATCGGGAGAATAGATTTTCCATAATCGCGATGTAGATTTCTGCTTTCTCACCATAACCTTGGGTACGGGAGCGGATTTCCTCTTGTAATGCTAAATCGTAATTTGATGGCAAGAAAGCTGAACGAAGGCGCGCCACTAGCTCGGGCCAATTGTTTATTGAACTTCGGACCATTCTGAACCAAATTAGTGCTTTTCCGGTGAATAAATCTGCGGCCTGTCGGAATAGTTGTTCTTCAGATACCCCACGAGCATGAGCCGTTTCTTGCAGACGTTCCAGGAACTCATTAACTCCGGAAGGACCTTCAAATGTAATTTTCCAACGACCTATTTGTGGTGAGCGATCTCCAGTAATCGCAGTGGGCATTAACGTACTATGAGCACACGCAGGCGCGGCAGGCGAATGATGAGCGTCGTTTCGAGCGCCGGGAAAAGTCGGTTCAAGATTACTAAACCGGATCGAATTTAACCGATTTATTAAATCATGGGACACAGTATTATCTGATACCACTACTGATTGTGTTGGCACCGGAGCATCGACCAAACGCGACGGCATAGGATCAGAGTCGTCAAAAGAAATAAGATCGACACGCGTTGTACTATTGTGCCAACTCAATTTATGGCTTAAATTATGCTTAATTGTGGCAACCAATTCAAGGAGAGGTGACTGATGCATGATAGGTAGACGTAAAATGCGCTTATGTAAATGAATAATTCTAGCGTTACATTCATCGACAAAATGTCTTATGCCATCATTAGTAAATGAATTAAGATAATTTATCATACCCAGCATTTCCTGAAGTTTACTGCTGCAAATACCTCGTTCGGTGGATGGGTCAGGATAAAGAGTTGGATTTACACATGGGCCACTCATAACTTCCAGTTCAAACAACCCTGAAAGAACGTTCCTTTTGTCCTGAAGTGTGCCGACATCTCGAGCGTTTCTAATTAGGAGCTCATACTCTACTTCGTCCTCTCGTAGATAATTGATGTCCATTTTTGTCAGATAAGTTTCCCAAAATGTGTGAAAAAAAAAATTATTAATACTCAATATCTTAGTTGGTGAAGAGGAAAGGAAATTTTAAGGACAGTATAGAGATAGAAAAGTCTAAGAGATAGAAAAGAACGACCCGCACTCTAACTGAATATTAAAATTTGGAAAAGAATTTTTTTTTTAATATTACAATACACAAATAATATATTACTGAATTCTGGCCCCACGTTGGCAGTGCCACTCTGTTATGTGTGACCGAAGGGTACGTCAAAAATAATATTACAAAGTGACTAAATAAATTCAAGATACACAAATGTACACCTACCTGATCACACACAATAAAGTTGCTGACGGCTAACTTATTCAGTCTGGTTGCGGGGGTCGGGGTACGGGTTTTATAAGACAGCGTATACTGGAGGGATGTTTGCCCAGCAAAAATTGAAAGTAAGATAGTTAACAAATTATTAACCATAAATACACTCCAGAATACGGTGACTTTGAGCGCCAGCGTAGTGAAAAGGAAAGGAACTATAACTGGTACTACACACCCAGTGATGAAAAATATAATAAAAATTTGCATAAAGTTTATTACCTGAGGCCAACGGTGTACAAAAAAATAACTGGTAAACTGGCAAGATAATTTTCGCATATAAAATCTAGCTAAGGTTGATCTTCTCGGAAAAACTGTTGAGGAAGAGCCTGTTGGGACTGTGGACGGCCTGCGGGAACGCTCTGGGCGTCTGCTTCGAGGAAGTGCACGTAGAGCTGGAAGCTCGTCTCTCAATTCGGTGATAATTTCGGCCTGCTCTCGAATACAGCAAAATGCGAGGCAGAGCTATGCCCGGTGGTGACGTCGTGCCCTGGGCAACTAGAGGTCTAACTTCAGCTCTGGGAACTGTCCCGACTGGTAGGTCTCGGTGGGATAGCCACTAGGTCTCAACAAAATACAGGACTCCTCCCCAAACAGCCTCCTCTATATTCCCTGGAAATATTATTCGCCAGTACTCTGTACTTCACAATAATAAAAGTTAAAAATACGGCCTAGAATGTGCGGTAACTGAACAATATTTAAAAAACTGATAAATATTTACAAGAGCAATAATGCAAACAATTAGTCAAAATTTTATAACTAGAGAAGAAAGAACAGACAAGAATAAGAAGTAGAAAAGAGCAGCTGCAAGTGACAATTTAATAAAAAATAACCTACGTTATGTAACTAAATTTTGATTTGTAAATTTGAATTCTCCTCAAAAATTTTTATCCCCAAAATATTTCTATATAAAATTTGGAAAAATACAAAATTTACTCCCACGTAGTAGAGTATGAGTAACGTGTGCGACCGCGCCGAGAAATAGTAATAACCAGAAATTTCCAAACTTTTCTCGAAAGCGCTAACTGAACAAACCCCAAAAATATGAACAAAAATTTAAGCACACGACTCGTGCGGTAACTAAGAGGTCACTGAACCTACCGCGCTCTAGGACGTATAAAAAAAATAAATCTAGTTACTCAATCATTCATCCAATCTCTCACCACTCATTTCAGAAAATGGATGAAGGATTCAGGACTGGGATTTAGGGAAAAATGACACGCTATGGGTGCCGTAACGGAGATTAATTATTAATCTCAAAAATAATAAAATAAAATTTAAACTGCACTACTTAACATTGTGGCAAAATAAGCAAAATTGATAGCGTGCGATGACGCGCGGGACTAGGAGATTTTACTTGTTAATAATCTCGAAAAAGTGCAAAATTTTAAACTGAATTACTAGTAGTATGTAGCATTGTCGAAACGGAATTTTGAGTTATCACTCGAGACAAAATTTAGTCTAAATACTACATAAAAATACGGCAAAAATGAACACGTGCATGAAGAGAGATTTCATGCGATCTATAGAGTTGCAAATTGTGAAAAAATACCAAATTCTACATAAATGAAATAATTTACGTGTATGATTGCTAACTAAAGCCTGCAAATAAATTTTGAAAAGATTTACACATCTAAATACATGATGACGCATCAATTTTTACTAGTACAAGTGACACGACACTACGCAATATCGCTAAACTCTCAAATATTTGAAAAAAGACATAACTAAAGCCAAAGTATTGCAAAGAACTCACCTGTACAAGTAAAAATATCAAGTCTCAGAGTACATACTACTGTCTAAGATCTCAACTCAATTTTCAATTCTATAGATCACATAAAAATCACGTCTTCACTCCGTCAGGGTCAAGCAAGAAGAGCTATCCAAACCGTTCGCCCTTGTCGTCTCTCTCTGAATCCCGCGCAGTGCGGCCCTGATGAATATCCCTAAATGATACGCGCGCGAACATATAAATACAATAAGATAAATTGTAACAATTGTTACAACATACATACATAAAATCACGCGTTTCCCGCTTAGTGGGTTAGCAAAAACCCGGAAACAATAGTAACAATAAGAAAAGGGATAAGAGTAAGAGCTCAGCTAACTCACTTCACTCTTTAACAACCTTCTTCTTTCGCCTTGTCCACAAACATCATAGCATCTGGACCACAATAATAGTTACGCAACATCATCCTTCCACACACATCCCTATCCATTTTTATTAATTTAAATACATACTTACGTATTTACAACGCTGCAAACTGTTCCACTGCATAAAACTATTGATTTATTTACTATTTTCTTTTTAAAATGTCACTATTATTAATTTGAAGTGATTAGTTTTTTGCAGTGACATTTACTGTCAGTTACATTCATTTGAAATATGAACTGTGTAACAAAAGAATTATTGTGTTTATCTTAGGCTTCGCGACTAATAAAAAAAATTATTTTTAAATTTATCTGTAAAATAAATAGAAAAAGTATTAATGCATTCCTGTAGAAAATTCAATAATCTTTAATTTTCATAAGACATAAAATGCGAAAAAATGGCATTTAATGGTATTTTTTGAAGAAAAACCATTATGAGCTTCAAGTAAAGTACGATTTCCGTTTATCCGATTTACACCAAAATCTAATGGCTTCTATTCCTATTAGAATATGGTAAAAATACAAGGTTTCAGAATTTTCTGAATGATAGTATTTGAGTTAGAGTGCAAACAAAATTCGTACACATACACACATACACACATACACACATACACACACACACACACACACATACACACATACAGACATCATCGTGAAAATGATAAAAATGGATTCTACGGACCTTAAAACGTGGTCATTTACTAAAATCTCGATATGAGATTTTTAGCACGATCCCTATACCTCCCTTACCAAGGGTAGCGGGAGGTAAAAACATGAATAAAATGAATTTATGCTAGTTTACCGTTAGTAGTTACATTGCAGACAGTTTATAAACTGCTCTTAAAGTACTAAAAATCTTTGACCGTTTCTTAAATTTTACTTTATTTTTACTATATGACGCTTTACACAAATGAGTATTTCATTTACCGTTTAATCTCTATTAGGTTACATTTATATTCATTGTCATTTTGTGATGTGTGACAGACTCGTGAATATAATGCTGACGACGATGAAATGGATTTAATAAACAATAATAAAATTTTGTCAAAGGTTCCGATTGGTAAAGGAAACAATATACTGTGACAATTCTCACATGCTTGCGTTTTTGTGTAACTTTTAATTAACTTACAAGCATAGAATGTGGCCGGTTTTGTAGGAATGCATTATTCGACTGGGTCGAGAATAATTTATTGTGAGAGTGCTGAAGCTATGGCGTCACTATGACAATATTTTATAAAAAGAGTTAAAGAAAATGCACTAGTGTGTTTTCTAAAATAATAGGGGTCATAGATTAAATTCAATACTTTGTAGGTAATACATTATAAATGTATTATACACGACATTCAAACAAATCTGAAGATAAATAGTGACCTTATATTGTGAATGAAACATCACTCCACACAGAAATACGAACAATGAAGAAAATAAATAAATAAATAAATAAATAAATCCCCCAGATTGATACGAGAAAGTGACGCTTAGTACAGTTTTTCTTAAGTGGAACTTGCACAAAGATATCTCTACTGCCATTATAAAGATATATGCAGCGAAATAATCTTAAGTTGAACTTAAGGGCAAAATTTAAAGTGCACCTTAAATTTTGCTCTATTGCATATGTAAATTTTAAGTTCTACGTATCTAAGAAAAGCATGAGACTAGGAATAATATGGAGGGAGCATTTGCAATCGCTAGTGCAGCTGCTTTCCCCATTCCAGCCTGTCCCATATCAGTTACAAGTTAACCCTTTAGAGCCCATTGGCAACTCTAGTTGCCACAGAGTTCTCTCGCCCCCCACCATTTCCACAAGCAACATTACTCAGAAGTGTAGTTGTCACAAAGTTGTCATATGTATCCTTGCTGCAATAAAACGACATTTATCCAGTTACTCTAATTGTATAGTTATTTTTGTACATTTGTTCGTGTTGAGAACGTGTGCATTTTTGTATCGTCATGGCAGTGTAGGTTTTTGAAGTTATGTACTGTATTTTTTCCATTATAAATTTAATTATGGATTTATGAAGCTTTAAAGTATTATTTTCTAGTTAAATAGCAAAGATTTTTTGTCTACCTTAGAATCTGAGCATGCCCAAATTGTGGTGGCAACTAAAGTTGCCACTGGGAATATATAATCCGCATATGATTTTTTTATAATTTATATTTGTTCAGATATACTCGCGGAAGAGTTGGACTCTTTCCGAATTACTCGATCTTATCGAAGTACATGACACAGTTCCGGAGTTCCGGAGTGTATAGCCGTATGTCCATCAGAAGAAACTCCTGGTGACCACACTGATAAAGATTCAGATTTATCAAATGAAGAAGTTTTGGGTAAACTTGATCATCTTCCTTCTCGAATTTTGAGATCACAGGCTCTTGTTAGTTACAAGGATGAAAGCCAGAAGGAAGAATCACACTTTGAAGGGAAACCAAGTACTCCTTCAACAAATTCTGAAATTCAAAATGAACCTAGTCGGAAAAAACGATCTACATCAAATTCAACATCACTTCGGTGGAAGGCAAATTTTAATGAATTTGCTAATATTTCTGATATATTACCTAAATTTAATTCACCAGCAAAAGATTATTTGAAAGAAAAAGTGTCTTCGCCAGTGGAAGCTTTCATGTGTTAGGTACTTTATCTAAGAAATTATTACGCTCATTACGAGAGAAACAAATCATTATGCAGATCAAAAACTCGTTCAAAATCTCACCTATCTACTGAAGAAATATTTTTTGTCGTTCTCTTGTTGTTTTTTGGTTATTATAAATTACCCTACAGAAGACTTTACTGGAAAGAAGATCCTGATATTCATATTTTTTCCTGGACCCTGTACGTGTCTTGTGTTCTAGGCTGGCTATTATTCCGGCGATTTGGACATGCAATTTTGCTTTTAGATTTTAGCCGTTAGTGTGCTTTGTACATACTAAAACATATGGAACTCCTCCAGTGATTCCTGGTGTAGCTAGCTCATTGCAGTTCTCAACTGTGTTAGATATAATTCGCAAAGATCAAACATCATACTGTCGAAAAGGGGCCATCAAAGTACCGCAGTTGTAAAGTTTGTAGACGCCGATCCACGTATGTATGTGTGAACTATGCTGTTGCATTACATCTCCAAGATTGTTTTGCAATATTTCGTGATCCAAAATAATGTATTATGAGAAATATTCAAGAAAATATGTGTTTCTGATTTCATGTTTATAGTAACTTTCAGTTATCATGTTATCCCAGTGGCAACTAAAGTTGCCGGCCTGAAAGACGCACTAATAACTACATAGACAATTTTAAAAAAAATATCTGCGTGTCTTTATAACAGTTTTAACAAATTGAATACCGAGTTTCGCTTAAAAATATTAATTTGGGAATTATGGGCTTTAATGGGTTTTAAAAGGTTGTTGCTTCAGTTATGTTTTAATTTATATCATACTGATGTATTTTTAAATGTGCAACATTGTTATACCGACCTTTATATAACAAAATAGGTCATTTAAAGAATGCTATAAACATCGAACATTTTAAAATTGTTTTACTATTTATGCAAATCTAAGGTAGAGAAAGACAAGTTATTAATTATCAGGAACTTAAATATGAAACACAGACTATTTAAATGGAATTATTTAAAAAAATACAGTTTTTTTTTTATCTTGTTTCTATTATGCTTTTTTAATCTATGAAGAAGAGGAATTTTAAGGATCTGTAATATTTTTTTCTATATTCTAATTTCTTCTGAAAAGGTAATTACCGAAATATATTTATATTTAAAATAAAATAATGAAATATAAGCATTTCATTTTATATTCGCTACGCGAATCTCCAATCCAACATGTATTACTGCTTCTGACCCCGTGGTTCGACCCACCGGTTTACATTCCCCTTGCTCATAATATAAATTTATGCTCTCTCCATGTTTTTCCGACCTACATGAAGAAAAAGATTTGGTAAAAAAAGTCAACGTTTTTAATTTAGGTCAGTTGTTCTTAAACTTTTTCCTTGGTGACCTACTTCGCAACCCAACAAATTATAGATATTTAATTTTTTTTATATTTCCAACTCATAACTTGTATTATTTTATTAATTATAAGATAAATACACATTTATTGATGCAAAGATTATATATATGTATAAATTAACTAATGTAATAAAAACATAAATGTTATTTTAACTTATATGTACATACAAATTAATTTACAAACATTTCAGCATTTGTCGCGACCTAGAGATTAAGAATCGCTGTTTTTTCGCAGTTTAGTATTTAACAGTCCCAAAGTTTTATATTAAACGTTATAAGTGATAAAATCATCTTTATATAATATAGTAAACCTATTAATAATTGTTTTATTAATGAATAATTTAAATACAGAGAGAAAATCACAAATACAGTGGGGTGATTAAAAGCCAGGACAGATGAAAACACTACAATAAAATAACTACTCGTGAAATTGGCATCTGAAAATTACAGTGGCGTGCAGTCCATATGTGCAAGGTGTGCAGTGCACACCCTGCGAATAATTTCAAAATTTATTGCATTAAAATGTAAATTATTTAATCGATTTGATCTTAATAATGATATACGAAATATAAAAATAAAAATATTAATACAATTATGAAACAATAACGAACAGTATAGCGTGTTTGGTTGCCTATCAGCGATTGTGCGAATAGCCGGGCAAGTGCAGGTCTCAGCACCTGCACTCGGTGGGCATGTTTTTACACAGGGAGGGTATAGGAACAATGTATCGCCCCATCGCACTCTCCAGCGTGCAGCATATTTTGTGCACGTATCGCCGTAAAATTACGTTCGGTAGCATAAACAAGTTCAGACAAAAAATTAATTATTAATTTTAGGTATTTGGTATATAATTTGTATATTATTTATTTAACTTATATTTGTATTTATGAAAATTTATAGAAAGGAAATTGCAAGTGAATTAATAACTGCGGATTTACTGAACAAACCATTTTCTAGAAGGGACATAGTATAAAAAATAAGATAATTCTGAATTGTTAACCGAAGATTCTACCTACACAACACTTTAAAAAAAAAGAAATCTGCACACCCAACACAGAAACGCACCGCACGCCGCTGGAAAATTAGTGGGTTAAACAGCGAAAACTAACATCATTTGCACTAAAATCCAGCAATTTAACAAGAAATATACTTATCTTGTTAGTGCTAAACTAAATAAATTAAAATTTATCATCGTAATGAATGTTATCCATTTTTCTAAATTCAAGTTCCACTTAAAGTTAAACTTAAGTAGAAGTAGTTCAAACGGCCATAAGGGTCACTTATTTTTTAACGCTAGTTGCTTTCTCTAAAAAAGGCATTAATGGTTTATTTTTGTTTTCGTTTTCTGTATAATTTGAGAATGAGGTAATAACTCGATCATACATTATAATAGTTATTTACATAATCAATTATAAAAATAGTGATATTGTTTGATGCAAATTATGTGAGTTAATCAATATCACGTTTTCACAATCAATTTACCAAAACGTTGAAAATAAATTAATTTAATTTTTTAATTTAATGCTTATGTCAGTACATGCGTATGTCATTATAGATATTCCTTGTGATGTAGAGAAATTGAGTGTGAGAATTCATAAAATGATATTAAATAATTCATTATATATATATGGAGTGAAATCATCACTGTGTTTCGATTAGTTAAGGAAGAAAATTTTGTTGGTATAACAGTAGATTCTGGGCTTTAGTTAAAGTTGATTCCTTTAAAATCTGTCAAACTTTCGTGTATTTGGTTTTACACTTCATCAGGTCACTGAAGTAAAAATAGAAATAATTTTACATGTATTGTAAAAAATAAAAGTCATTGTTTTATAAAAAAAAAATAAGGAATTTTGACATAATTTTCATAAAAATTTACAAAAATGAAAACTTATATTAGTTTTGAGTAAATCTCATGTTTTTGTTGCGCAATTACGACTTACAATAACATGTGATTTAGTCAAAATTAATATGTTTTTATATTTGTACATTTTCAACTTCACCAAAACGTAAGTTTATTTAAATCAAATTATTTTATACAATATCTATAAAATTATTTGTATTTTTACTTCAATGTCCTAATAAAGTGTAAAATCAAATACACGAATGCTTGACAGATTTTAAAAGAATCAACTTTAATTACAGCGCAGAATCCACTGATATACCCACAAAATTTTCCTTTTTATATATATAAACACCCTGTATATTACGCAAGAGTTAGTAGGAATATTTCCATCTATTCCTAGAATCAGATTGATATCAATACCTCCTGCAAAACAATTAATTTGACGTTTAACAAACAATTAACTGTCATAAAGCAGACATAACCTGTTTCTGCAAAAATAAAATCAAATAGAAATTCATAAATTTCTATAAAGTTATACTCGAAAAAAAAAGTATATTACACCGCTCGAGTCGTAAATCAATTACTTGCACATAGATTACACACTCGTCTGACGGCTCGTGAGTAACTCTTTCATTCTGAGTCTGCGCATCCACCCTTGATTCGCACAGTTTACCTAGCTGTACGGGTTTCTGAAATCGAACTTTTGCTCTAGGTAGACTATCCCCTTAACGATAGTGCCAATTTTATTTTACACGACATATCTGATTTCCTAATTCTCAACAATTGTAACGTGGCCATCGCATGTATAACCATTTATATTATTTTTTTAAATTTACTCTTAGGAAGAAGTTAAAGCTCATAATTATAGTTCGAAAAATTTCCGTCATTGTTAGTACATCGAAAACAAAATAATATTAACGATATGTCTTTACACCTAATTTTTTATAAATTCTTCGTATTTTTATTTGAAACTTCCGTGGAAAAGACACTGACAAATTTAATAAATTATTCTGGCCTACAGTAATTTAAACTTTTGTATTGCTAATAATAAAAGTTTTTCTGAAAACAAAACTGATGTAAGTTTGAAAATAAAATAACTTTATTTTAACAGTAATGTATTCGAGCCCATGTCTACCAAAACTAACTTAATTTTAAGATGAAAAACTTTTTACAAATCGTTAATTTTCAGCAATATAGTCTGAACTTTGCAACTTAAACGTAGAGAAAGTTTTCTTGTACAACAATAAAATGAATACAACACAAATAATAGAGAATATAATACCAGTGAATGAGTAATTCTGTGAAGTATTTGAAAAGCGAGAGTCCCTGAGAAAAACGTAATTCCCTGTGGATCGGGTTTCATGCATCTGTTTGTAAGGAGTAGCCTGCTGGGTTTTGAAAGTGATCGATTTGGGACCGTCGTTTCCAGCTTCCAGTCCGTTCCGTGAGCAAGCACAAATAGAAATAAATTGTTCCGAATCGCTGTTTGAATTAAATTAACGACTACTTAACCGTTACCGACAAGGGAGCCGTGCAAGTGGTGGCTGAGAGGAAATGATAGTCGACCTGTCAAAGTGATCTGAGTTGAGGGAGAACACACGTCAATCTAGATTTTAAGTTTCATTAAAATGATAAAGTGTAATTGTTACTAAAACATATAAAAATCGATGATCAAAAATCATGAAACGCGTAATTAGTTTTACGTTGCCTGTTTAATTAATTAAGTTTTGGTTCTAATTTACATTTTCCATGATTCATTGAAGTTAGATTAACATTATAACTGAAATTGGGATTTAAACAGGTTCACAAAACAAATTTAAAAGTATAATAAGAGAAGTTATTCAATGTTTCCCGGTAAAATATTTTTAATTTTATATTTTGTAATCTGTTGTGACTATACACTTCCTTTCGCCAATTCTTTTTACATTTTATACACGTAACGTATATAATAAAAGTTACTTATTTCCTATAATATATGTCATATAAAATTAGTTATTTTCGTAACAGTTATTTTTTAGACGAGCTTAAATAAATTTTACTTTTTTTACAAAACTGAAATTTAGCTTCAAACTTACGGACAGCTGACAAATGAATAATGTATACGTATGGCCAGAAAATAATGACATTGTAACCTAGCAACCGTGTCAACTATTACGATATGAAATATATCGTAACACTAATGTCATAAGTTCACCTTTCAGTGTTAGGATCCTACGTTGATATGTCATACTTATCACAATGGTCATCTAAAAAAAATATATCATCACGGCATATTACTCATTGCTGGGTGTGCTAATCTGCTTTCTACGCACAGATTTCCGTAATGATCATGAAATATTTGTACCGTGCAGACATTTACCAGACGTCGCCTACGGGCACACATTGCTGGCATGGAGAGTACAACACAGAGGTCACTATGTGCCATTTAGAATTCAAAATATTGTTTTTACGCCGGTCAGGATTGAACCCGATTCCCCAATGTCGCAACAAGATACTCAGGCACGCGGCCGTGAGACTTTGTATTGAACCAATCCAACAGATTTGATTATAAAATTGCATGTATCCTGGAATACGCGATGTGCGTTTTTTATTATTTACATATGATCAAAACTTACTACGGTGAAAATGAAATGGGAGAAGATTTACGTCATCAAAAAATATCCCTAAAGTAATGGATCTAAGGATATAGACCGGTATTATTTACTCAAAATTTTAGTCACCCTGATTAACTAATTGCCATGACTACCAATTTGAAATACATTGAGGTGATTAAAAAAACAACTAAATTTGTTACTTTAGTCAACGCTTAATTATCCCTGTTTAAGAGTACATACTGTTCATATATTTTTTTTATATTATGTAAATATTTATTATGTTCTTATTTAATATTTTTTTAAATAACAATTAAACACTTAAATTTTGACAAGTGATATTCATTGATTTATAAAGCTTGTGATTTTTTTTTTTTTTTGTTTAATTTAGTCAATTATGGTTGAATTAAACCAGGGTGGATATTTAGAAGAAGGACGGTTAATATAAAGCGGATACGTTTGTCAACCAGTCAACCTATGGGAGTAGACTATATAACACATCATAGCTAGCAGCAGAAAAATTATATGTAAGAGAGTCAGTGTTAAAAGAACTATTTTGAATTTTAATGGACGAATTTAGCAATAATGAAATTAATATATAGCTGGATGATGTAAATCTTCTTTAATAATGGGATCCATATCTTTAGATACAGTGCAGGGTAAATTTGCTACAACAACATCCAATAATCTACCGTAGAAATTTACTACATTATTATACTGTACTATTATGCGTTCAAAAAAGTTATGAAATTTTTATAATTAGATGAAAAATTATGAATATTTAAAATATCACTATTGATCTTCGAGCATATACCGACTAGAGAAGTAATTCTCTATGCCAACGCATAGCATGTTGTGATCAGAAGATGTGCGAAAAGGGGGATTTGCGGGGCTGGAAGTCATGGTATATTGCGGGCAAAGTTTTGTTGTGTTATAATGTCACTACTTGTCATTTTACTATAACCTAACCTTATTTTTACGTGTAGTTTGTAAGGGGCTGGAAGTCATGATGTATTGCGGCCAGCAACCAAATTCAATAATATCAGTAACGTAGAAATTCCACCAGATATTTCACAAGTTTTCGCTCTCGGTCCGAAATTGAGAATAAACTTTTCCCCAGATCTAATAAATATTCAAAAATTGTTAGCAAATCTTGAATCAATCATAAATAATGTAGATCCTGATCCCAGAATTGTAATTATAACTAGAATTACTAATATAATTATTGATTTTCTGCATTCAAATCACAGATATTCTTCCAGCATAAAGTAATTTGCAGACGTACGAATTACCTTAAGGAAAATACAGATTTATTAGTATTACGTGCAGACAAAGAAAATGCTACAGTTTTAATGAATAAAGACCATTATGACGAAAGTTTTTGTAAAAATATTAAATAACACTACCAGTTATAAAATTTTAAATATAGACCCAACTAACACTATAAAAAAGAAAGCGAACAAACTTGTAAACAGTTTAGTACACCTGAAGAAGCTAAAACTTTTATGATATATAATGCAGTAGTTCCAGGATACTATGGATTTTTCAAAGTACATAAACCTACTCACAGTTTAAGGCCTATTATTTTCTCAATTAATGTATCTAACAGTGAAATAGTGGTTTTCGTTGTTCAAATATTCCGAAACGTATACGACCAAGATAATTTATACTTTATTAAAGATTCTTTCATTTCGCAACAGAATTTTAAAATTTTCGACTTCCACGAGGCTAGGTCATAATTAGCTTGGATGTTGTTTCATTATTTAGCAATATTCCTGTCGAACTAGTGTTGCAAAAGTATTATTGATAAATGGGAAGTTATATCAAAACATTACAATTTAAATTTAGAATCAATCACCGAATTTGTTAAATTAATATTTTACAAGTTTTTGTAAATTTAAAAATCAATTTTACAAACAAATTTTTGGTACACCGATGGGAAGTTCCCTGAATCCAATCCTAGCACAATATATTATGGATAATTTACTAGTAGATTGCATACCAAAACTTACATCTACCCTACCTATGTAGACGATATCATCTGCGTAGTACCTAGTGATAGGATTGAAGGGATACTTAAAGTTTTTGGTAATTACAACCCTAAAATACAATTTACCATTGAATCTGAATCGGATAGAAGTGTGCCCTTCCTCAAACGAAATAAACTAGAACTACGTCGAGTAAAATCATAATTGATAAGTAGGTACCAAAAACCTATGGCGTCGTGAAGGTACATACACTATCATTCAGATTATACAATGAAAACGAAAATCAACGAAATTTTGAGTTAAAAAAAGGAAGAATTTCTCATTTATCATTTACTTTTCAACACTGGCACGTAAGAATTGTTTCTAAGAATAACAACAACCACAATGCACAGACATACTTCAATAACAGTATCATCATTTTTACTTCATTACTTAATATTGATTTTCTTTCACCACAGTTACCAAAAGATTTAAAAATGACAACGTAAATATAGAAATAAAAAATTCACTTACTAATATCACTTTTTTCTAACGTTAAAGATCCTATTGATAAAGAACAACAAAGTAACATTGTGTATGAAATTTCATGTGGCGAATGAGAGCATGTTTATATTGAGTAAACAACTAGAACATTGAAAGCTAGAATCACATCACATAAAAGTGAATACAGATTAAGACCGAATGCCTGTGTTCTATCACAACATTTTAATGACATCTCTTGTCGTATCGAGAACAATAATTTTTCCATACTTGAAATCGAAACCAATTCTAGTGAACGACAATTTCTTAAAATGGTACACATTAATAAAAAGAGTTATACTATAAATAAAAAAAAGGATTTTAGTGGTTTGGGCTCTATTCATAATTATACTCGCGATATCCATAGATCCAATAGCATTTTGAATACCAAGTAACAATTTAAAATCAAATAATTATTATACGAGTATATTTTATTTTTCTAAATAAGTAAATTTTTACATTTATTTTTTTTTAATTTAAATTTACAAACAGTAAATTTCTATTAAAAAAATCTGTTGTGGCCACCACAATACCTCTCGTCATTTTCATATTAGGATATATAAGTATTGTATTTAACATTTCTGATACACAAAAAAAAATCTGATTACATCTGTATTCTTTATTTTTCAGTTCATTCTATGAATAAATTTCCTCCTACTCTTCTAAATGTTCGAGATTCTTCCAATTCATTGACGAGACAGGCGGTATTTCTGAAAGGTATATGATGAATTATATATTATATATAGTAAAAGCGCCTTTAGTTGACACTGATACTGTACCTACTTTGGCGTATAAATCAATCCCTTTTCTTTTTATACCAATTTTAGATGTTGACGGAATCTTTTCCTCGATATAATAACAGCATATTATATTAATGTTACATTTCGACTTGTCCGTTTTCCATATCTCTCTATAATTTTAAATATTTAATTAATGTCTAAATTGTTGACACTGACATTTATGTCAATTACAAATATTTTAATTTATCCACTGGTTTTCATAGGCTGATTGATTTATTATATAATGGATTATTTCATGTATATTTATAATTCAGTTTATCTCTAATTCTATAAAAAATATAATAAAAATGTTCAATGTATTGGCTAGAGAATTTTATATTATTAAAGATTTGTAATAACAAAAATTTCCAAAAAAGAATATTTGTAGAAGAATTTTTCTAGGAAACTACTATTTCCGGTTGTCCAATTGATACCAAAACCTTGTCAGCTCTTCCCAGGAATATCAGATTGCTGAATTCATAGTTAAACAGGTTTTAAGTCTTCTAGTATTTGAGGAATCGTCCTTCCAACATCCACACGTACACACACATCCACAAACACACACAGACACCATCGTAAAAATGTAAATCTCGGATTGTAGGGACCTTAAATCGTGCTTATTCACTGAAATCTGGATATGCGATTTTTTGTATGAATCCAATACCTCTTAACGAGAGGTAAAAAGTGAAAGTAATTAATATTAAATAACATACAGGATGTAATGTACCATTATCCTTTTTAATATAATGGCTTAATTTTCTACCGGGCCCTTTTTATGTACAAAAAGCTGTTTTCGCCTGTTAAACACCTATGTCAAGGTTTGCTTGGGACAGCCGATATATAAATATACATATATGTGTGTGTTTTCTTGACAGGAAAAAATCCTTTGTCACAATAAGCAGAAGGACAATATGGGAAAGCTTGAAAAATAAAAAAAAGTGAAGCAAAAATTAACATTTGCGATACAATCAACATACAAGTGACAAACAACCAATTTTATTGATGAACGACTCTAGATCAGAGTTCATTTTCATGAACTCTGAGTTTTTCACCCTTAACTTTTCACAAATAACCAAATTAGAACATGCAAAAGACTCTCGACCAAATTTTCAACGACTTCAGAAACAGACTAGTGTGTTAAGCCCACTATTGTTTCTATGAGCAATGGACGATGCCATCAAAGAGTGCCAAAAGAAAATGAAAAGATTTGCTTTAGGCTACAGAAACTCACATCCAATAAATATAGAAATAAGTGCATTTGCAGACGATATTGCTCTATTTTTGACAGATATAATGTTTACGTTTTTCATTAACAAAGGCAACTTTGTCTCAACAATAATTTATTCTAAAATTTTACTATTTTCAGTATCTATATTTACAATACTGCAAAGAAATGTTTAGTAAACAATATTATAATTTTTGTGATGGAGTCACCTACATTATGGCGGTATTTCTTATGTCTTGAAATATCGTTAAAGCTGCTCTCGAGTGATAAAATTTTTTTTAATCTTAGTCTAGGGACTTTGAAACGTGCTTATTTCTTAAAATCTCCATAATAATGTGCGATTTTTAGCACAATACATATAGCGCGAAATAAAAACTGTTTTAAAATATTTGTACTTTTCATACAAAATAATTAACAACAGTAATTTTAAATGAGCAATGAGAAGTATAGCAACTGGTTTGTTTGACACTTCATCAATCTTAGGAACATCTTAACATCTTTAAAAATAACTGTACAAGGTTAAACTTTGTAGCATTGTTTTTGATTAAAACTGTACCACAAAATTGACTTTAAATGTGAAATGAAAAAATGTAATTACATATATGGTAAAAAATATTTTTTATAATTATAATAAAATTATTATTTATTTTAAAAATATTCGTTTTAGCTTTAGCTGCGAAATGAAAATTGAAATTAATAAATCGTTTTAGCATTTTGCAAAAGCAAATCAACCTTTTTATTTCGTACATTTTGATATATTTTAAATTGAAACTAATCCACTCTTCATGACTCATGATATTGGCAGAAATAAAGTTAAAATTCCACAGTGAAGGTAATGTGCATTATGGTTATTGAGTTTCGTTTTTATTTCAACATCAAAGTTAAAATCATGGTGTGTAATTAAAGACATTATTTGTACTGAACTTTGGTTTTTGATTATTAGTTTCCAATAGCAACGTTTAATGTTGACAATTAAACATGAAGTTACTGAGGTAATACCTATCACATATACATATATTTATTAGACACATTTATTTTGTAATTCCATTACCTTAAGTGAGAAAATACCTTGGTAATTTAAGGTTTATGGAAGGTATAAAATGGTTACATAAAGGAGTTTAATCGTGTTAATAAATTTTCACAAAATATGTGTTCACATTTTCACTTGCGGTTTATGCTTTATGTGCACTTAGGAAGTCACTGTATAAATGCCATCTGGCAAGTATATTATGTAACTACTTTCCCATAATTTATTATTATTTATCTCTTTTAGATGATATTACAGTAAATGTGTTCTAAAATAATAAAACTGAAAAGTCAATACTGGATACTAAGGTAAAATATATGGTAGAAATATTTTGTGTAAACATTGTCCGGAAACTGATTTTCATGTCGCCTCAGAATTCCTTGTTGCCTGTAAATAAAGGGAATCTTTTCGAAAGCTCAGATAACAGTACTATCTCAAAATTTGTTTGCAAACAGTTAACAAATATTGTTCCTCATAAAAACTTGAATGTGTTTACAGTTTACATTCAGAGATTTCAACATACATATTTATTTAACATGACACTGCTGTAACTTTGCCGTGCAGTTTGTCGGAAAATTATATTGAATCTTTATTCAAATTATTGTTTGTACTTTAAAAAGAATTATCACGTCTCTTTTGTTATTATCAAAACATTATCAGTTCGCAAAGTTGGACTGGGAAAATAATCACAGCAATTATAGTTTGGTAAAAAGTGTTTTTACGACCACCATGAAGTGTTTTTACGACCACCATGGAAAGTAGTATTTTATCTAGGACCTTATAATAATAACACTATAACTATGCTGAATTAAATAATACAAATAGCATTTATTAGTGGATAAACAATGTTGTTTGTAACTCACTCAGTTACGCTGCTACTCGTATTAGCAGTGTGTGCTAAATATTCACATCTTAACAAATAGTTCTCCTGTACTATTTTATTTTAAATATCATTTTGAAATGTTGACCTAATCATTCATATATAGGCGGTAAAAATCGGATAAGTACAGGTGTTTTATATCTTTTTAAGGTATTTCTGATATTATTAACGACAGAGCTATACCGTTTGCACATTCAACAAGTCAACTTTTTGAGTAAAGTTTAATAGCCACCACAGGAATTTTCGATAGTGTTTTGTTTCTATAAACTACAGGCCAAATCTCGTTTTTCGCTAATTTTTAAAGCGTCACGCGGGATATTACACAAACTTACGATTTTTTAAATGGGAACCTATATTGAAAATAGTTTACATTCTTTTGTATTAAACATGAATAAAACATTAATTATTATTTTTTTGGGTAATATAAAAATGAAAATTATTAAAAATCAAATGAAAATATGAATTAGTCATTTGTCTATTTTAATTCTATATATATATATATATATATATATATATATATATATATATATATTAATTATTTTTTTAAATTTATACTTACGCATTTCTTTCGGGATAGTTAATTTATGTTTTATCGACGTATTGTTGGCTTTGGCACAAGTAGAAAAAAGTGGTTTAATTGCTTTCTGAGATATATGAATTAAAGAAATTAGAAAAACTAAAGAAAATAATATTAAAAATAAACGAAAAGTTATCTGTGATATTCCTTTTTATTTGATCTTTAATTATTTTCAATTTTTACACTTCAAAAAATTAATTATTCATATATATATATATATATATATATATAGTTCTAAAAATGAGCACAACTACTGGAAGCTTATTGTTTCTCAGTTTTTCTGTAGGTATAGAGATTCGTTATTTATTTGTTAAAAAACATAAACTCCAAATAAAAGCAGTTTCCAGAATATGAAATGTGCTCGATGTTTCGTATGGAAATGTATTGAAATAAATATTTCTTGAACTGATATGACAGTTAGGGACGTTTTCATGAACGTAAAACACAACAATCGCTGAACATTTTTGCAATAAGAATTTCCACTATAAGTGAAATATTTGAGTTCACCGGAAATAAATGCAATTCTGAAAACTTCATGTGTACAACAGGTGTACGCTATTATAGCAAACTGGAAAATTTATTACCTGTACATATGTAGAAATGGAATGTAAATCAGAATAAAGCTCTGCTGAAATTATAATACGGAGTGAAATATTTTAGAAACTGAAATTTATTAAAGTATGTAATGTGAAATATTTTCCATTATGATGAACTTTTTTAGTCATAAACTAAATGTCTGTAATTCGATTCTAGAAAATGTTTACTTTTAAAATTACATACGGTAATATTTAAAATCGATTTTGTACCTGTAGTAGAGATGAGTTTAAGTTTTTCCTCTTCCAGAGAATATAACAGCTGTGGTGTACAATATAAAGAAATGTGACATGAACTCCCGAACATCAATAAAATCATGCTTTCATAACTATTTTCTGCTGCCCTGATTGTATATATTACATAAAGAAGTTTCAAGTTGTGGAACATAAAAATCCGCTTTTGAATGAACAAGTAAAATTTATTTAACCTACTTTGAAATGGTAGAAATTAGGTATGAAACTGTCGAAATGTCTCCAAAAATAGCGAAAGCCACGGAATTTAAACAAAAAAAATAACAATTGATGAACTATTTATCTGTCAAGCTAGATTAGTTAATTTTTATTATTATTTATAACTTACGTTTAAGTAGACAATTATTTATTTAAATTAATAGATAATTCTTCACTTAATCAGAAAATACAATTAATATACAAATGTACAAATAAGTTAACCTAACTATGCAGATAACAAATTCAACATTGGTTAAAGTCGCCGTCAAATAGCTGTGGACTGACGTTCCACTTTTTCCCTTCTCCCAGCGTCTAAGGCAGGACATGTCTTACTGTCTTACTGACAAGTCCTCGTAAGTATGCCCGGGACGAAACGTAACTCGTTTTTCTCACAAATCTCTCAGCATCCTTGTCACGCCATAAGTTCACGCCCTCCAGCGCCAAAATTGAAACAGTTATTAGTGTTTTTGATCATTCAATAACAGGTACATTTATGTTCGTCACGAATTGATAAATGTACATATGAAAATATACTTGACTTTAAAGTAAAACTCTAATTATTAAAATGAAGAGTCAGGAAATCGTTACCACCAGAATTTTCGTATACTTCGGACAGGAATATAATTGCGAAAATGGTTAAACAGATGAGGTCTATCAATGGGCTACTTGCGTACCTTTTTTTTATTTAATATTTTTGAAGAGAAGGTAAAAACTTGCTACCCATATTTTTTCTTTTGACAAATTTTTTATTAATTAGCCAGAAAAAAAAAATAATAAAATTTGATTTGAATTCCCGCCATGTATGACGTAGAATTACGCCGCACCAATGAATAGTCGTAATGCCACAGCGTGGTGCCGTCCCATAGTAATGGTATGTTTGTGCGGGTAATGAAAAATCACCTATTTGACGTTTCAATAATAGTTTGGAGGATAGTATTTTAGTTTATCTTTTTGGTATCGATATTTTAAATTACAAGTAACTACCTATGTGTTTATTTATAAAGTAATTAATGTATTTGAGAGACCGGAGAGAGAGAAAAATGAACTAATGTCAAATTCAAAGTAAAACTTTCTCGCGCGCCATGCCATCTATTGATAACACTCTTAAACATGCTTCCCCTACCCAGTTAAAATATAAAGACGTCACAGAAAATTTTCTTTCTTAATTGAGTAAAAAATAAATAATTATTTTAAAATAAAATTTATATTTTTATATATGTTTTCAATATAACTTTATGTATATAGTGACAGAAATCGGATTTTTAGTAACACGCAAGTAGCCCATTGAAATGATACTCAAGTCTTGTACAAGTCATAAGACGTACGCTGGAAATGTGTATGAGGCAGAAAAGTATTTGCAACAATAACAAAATTATGCAAATTTATAGCAAATAATACTTATTTACGATAGAATTATGTAAAGTTAGACTTTAGTCACGAATTGGTCAGAATTAAAACACGAGAGTAGCTAGTGCTTTAAGATCCCTGAGAGACTAAAGATGCTTTACGTATATTATGTATCGTACAGTATTTTATCTACTATAGAATCTAAAAACTCAATAAAAAAAATTTTTATTTACAAATTAGGATAACAATATTAAATGAAAAGTTTGCCATGATAAAATATTCACCCTGGTTTTTGTAAATTTAGCTCGTTTAAAAATTTTAATCACGCATTGCACGGCAACCCTTGACCAATGAATCTTTGTGACTAAGCGACCGTTTTATAAACTTAAAACTAACAACTAAATATCAATTTTATCTACTATCGTACTCTATGTAAATTCTATATGTAGTTTTTCTAGGTAATTCGCAAAACAGTCTCAAGCGGCTTTTGCATCAATCTGCTCTCTTCTCATTATGGATCCACATTACAAAATCAAATTATTTAAATGAATAAAACACCTAGTATTACAAAATTTCACGACGATTAGCCGTACGCACAGTAAAATTTAACTAGTTGTTTCACACAGAAATACCAAATTCTATTTGACGCAAGTGAAAGACATGGACAACAAGAAATCAAGCATGAGTGAGATCATTAGCCATCAAATCAGTGAAGATTTGACTTATTCTCTCTGACTGGAAGAAATAAGTTAATTTAGAATCCTTACTTTACCGTCTCATACTCTAGATAGGGTATGTAACCATAATGGAATTACAATATACAGGTAATTAAATGTATATATTAATAACAAGCGGGATAGGAGGGGAATTAAATCTATCGCGCAGTTTGTCGCGGTCGGTAAACTGTAATGTCACGATACTCCTTCTCTAAAATTTTCATAATTTAATTCTCGTAAACTACAAATAATTTACAAAAAATATTTTATTTTTTTATTTAGTTATATTAAGGGTATTCAAGAAATAGAGGTCACGGATTTAAAGGTGGATAATACATCTCAAAATAATAAAAAAAAAGTTCATATAAACATATATCCGGAAATACCTGTTATGATCTAGCAATCTAGAAATGATAAAACATCAAGTATGTTCGATCAGAAAATAATAACAAGTTGAATGTTTGTTTATAAATAATAATAAAAAGTGTTTATTTCGTTTTTGCTTCTAAATTAATCATTATCCATTTATGTTTATATTTTAATTACACAAGTTTTAATTTCACGATTATACAAGTGTAGAGTGGTTTATAATACTACAGTATATTTGGCACTCTACAAATTGGTGACCCCTGACTTACAAAATGGAGGGCGTACCTGTTCCTGTTCCGGCTACACAACCAGTTGAACTTTCATTGCTATAGCGAATATAATATTTTATTTCCGTCATATACAACTCATACTTTTAACATTACAATAAAATCATAATGGCCGTTTACAATGGAGAACAATAATTGAAGATAGTCTCTTGTTTTTCCTTATTTGTCATAATTATTGTTATTGTTCGTTACAAACACAATTTTATCATGAATAATTTAACTTTTTCCGAATTAGAAGATATGCATTTAATGTTCGGTCGTGCTCACGGTGATTCGGTAGAAGCTAAACGTTTGTACAAGGAGAAGTTTCTAAATCGGAGGATACCGAATAGAAGATTCTTCGGGTCAATTGACCGTGGCCTAGAGAATTTGGGAAATTCAATATTCCTTCAAGAGACAGAGGAAGACCTAGAATTGGCAAGTACGGAATGTCTTACATGAGCAACAATTGCATCCGTATCATGTTCAGCGGGTTCATAATTTATTACCAAATGATTTACAACTTCGAGTAGAATATTCACTTCATGTCATTGGCGCTATTTACCGATGAAACCGGATTTAGTAGAAATGGAATAACAAATTTTCACAATACACATCTCTGGTCAGAGGAAAATCCTCATGGTTTTTTCTAAAGTAGGCATCAAAATAATTTTAGTGTGAATGTCTGGGCATACATTATTGGTGATGAACTTATTGGACCCTATTTCTTGTCCGCAAGGTTAAATGGAAACATTTATAGAGCCATATGACAAAGAATGTGGTTCATGCACGATGGAGCACAGCCACATTTCACTTCAGATGTGAGGCAATTTTTGAATAATTTTTATGATGAGCGTTGGATTGGTAGAGGGACTGCTATACGGTGGCCTCCGAGGTCCTCTGGATTTTTGTTTTTGGGGTCATCTAAAAAGTTTAGTTTATTCAGTACCGTCAATTACATCGATGACTTACGTCAAGGATTATAAATAGCTGCAAAACAATTTGCAACAAACTCGGAATTTTCGAAAGTATTCGACAGTCCCCGAGGCGAAAATTAGAATGTTGTATTAAAGTTCAAAATAGGCAATTTGTAGATTTTAAAAAATTTATAATTGAATGTTTTTTATTGTAAACGGCCACTGTGATTTTATTGTAATGTTAAAAGTATGAGTTTTACATGACAAATAAAATATTAAAATTGCTATAGCTCTGAAACTACACATTTCCAGATATATGTTTATATGAACTTTAATAAAATATTAAAATTGCTATAACTCTGAAACTAGACAATTCCAGAAATATGTTTATATGAACTTTTTACCTCTCGCTAAGAGAGGATAAGCACGTTTTAAGGTTCCTATAATCCGATTATAACATTTTTACAATGATGCCCGTGTGTGTATGCGTGCGTGGGTGTTGTCGGTTTCTCAAATATTTAACTGCAGTTTCCTCAATCATTACCGATGTCTACATGTGTTGTAGATACTGGCACACCCAGTAATGGAATGGGTAATATGCCGTGATGATATATTTATTTATTTATTTTAGTGTCCTCAATCTGACATTCCTGGAAAGAGCTAATTAGATTGTGATAACAAATAGACAATCGGAAGTAACAGTTTTTTAAAAAAAATCTTCTAAATATAATTTTTGAAAATTTCTGTTATTACTAATATTAAAGAATATGGAAATCTCTATCGGATACATTCAAAATTTTTATTATATCTTCTATGGAGTTAAAGATAGAGACATATAAATATATAAAATAATAAGTTGTAAATGTACCTCGCAGCCCATAGAAAACAGGTGGAAAAATGAAAATGTTTGTAATTGACAGATAAAAATGAGTGTTTACATTACTGAAGACTTTTCTGGGAAGTACATTTAATATTTCTTAATTATTTTTATTTTATTTAAATATTTATAATTACAGATACATATATTACATATACCCTTCAGAAATACCACCAACCTCATCAATGAATTGGAAGAATCTCGAACATTAAAAGAATAAGAGTGATTAGAAAGAATTAAAAAATATGAAAATATATAAAAAAGATATGTGTTTTTGTATGTATTAGAAATGTCAAATATATACAATACTTATATAGCCTAGTATGGAAATGGCGATAGGTCTTGTGCTGAGCACAACATATATTTTTTTATTGTTTTGTACTGTATCCACTCTTAATTTCATGACCTATATGTTTTGAACATGCTGTACAGGGTGATTATTAAAATGAACCATAAGTGTTTAACATGGGAAATCTGAGTTTCCTTCCGCAAAACTTCCAATTAAATTCTACACCTAAATCACTAATCAGATTTTATTTTACATATTTCATACGCTATAATAACAAAAAAATGTATATCGTTTGAATTGTCAGAATTTTACAGGTCACAAAATAAAAATAAATAAAAATGCAGTTATGTAGGTGTAGATTGTGAAAACGAAACATTTTTATGGTGTAGAATATAATTATCTCTAATCTTTATTTGATAATCGAATTTTATTTAAATTCCATGGCTACCACTACATATGAACAATATTTATAAAATTTAATATGGGATTTTACAGGTTACTAAACATCATAATAAAATCTGATTAATTATTTAGGTGTAGACTTCTTTTATCTATATTTATTACAAATATTTTTGAAATGAGATGTTTTGAGGGAAGAAAAACTGATTTGCCATATTAAACACTTATGGCCCGCTTTTTAATTAACACCCTATATGTAAAAATTTGTTGTTAAGATAAACTCTGGGTATCTCTTTTAGGAAGCGTTATATCACTAAAGTGTATTGAAATTTCTGCTCGTATCGATCTCTGGAATTCAAACTCCGAAGCCTTTTATTGTTACAGTCAGTAAAATGATACACGGACCAAAGAGGGTACAAAAGTTCTTTACAATTTAAAACTGTGAACTGCTGTTTTCATAAACAGCGTTGAACACAAATAGATTTATTTCAGGCTGCGATCCCAGTATATAATTCGATTTTCTTTATATCCCAATGCAGTTAAGCTTCGCGACCATTTCATATTTCATAGAAGGGAACAACAGGTGCATCTTTCACTCGTGAAGCCTACGAGAAATTCTGCCGTGCACACAGTATTTTCATTTTAATAAGTGAACAGATGGGTCTTCGTTTAAGCGATATTAAAGATATTGCTTCGAAGTATTAGTATTTGATTTGTAAAGGAATAGAGTTATTGAACACGAACGGTGAAGAAATATATGAATATTTTTCTTCTGTTTTCAGAAGATAAAGAAAATATTGAAAATGTAGCAAAGAAGTCAGATATAATTTTCATTTTTTCCAAAGAGTTCTTTATTAAAAATCTGTTGTGGCCAGCACAATACCTCTCGCCATTTTCATATTAGGCTATATAAGTATTGTACATATTTGACATTTCTGATACACACAAAAACATATATCTTCTTTAGGCATATATTTTTATATATTTTTAATTCATTCTATTCACTCTTAGTCTTCTAATGTATGTATATATATATATATATATATATATATATATATATATATATATATATATAATTATAAATATTCAATTAATAACAAAATAAAAAATATAGAATGTACTTCCCAGAAAAAGTCTTCAGTAATGTCTCTAGCTTTTTGACACTCACATTATGTGTCAATTACAAAAATTTTAATTTTCCACTTGTTTTCAATGGGATGCGAGATACATTTACAACTTGTTATTTTATATATTTGTCTCTAGCTTTAACTCCATAGAAGATATAATAAAAATTTTAAACGTATCGAATAGAGATTTTTATATTCTTTAATAATAGTAATAACAGAAATTTTCAAGAAATAGTATTTACATGATTTTTTTTAAATAAACTATTACTTCCGATTGTCCATTTGTTACCAAAATCTAATCAGCTGTTCCCAGGAATGTCAGATTGAGAAAACTGCAGTTAAATATTATATAAGTCTTATAATAATTGAGAAGCCATGGTTCCAACAACCACACACACATACACTCATACACACACACACACACACGCACGCACGTACAAACATCATCGTAAAAATGTTATTATCGGAATATAGGGACCATTAAACGTGCTTGTCCACTAAAATCTGGGCATGCGATTTTTAGCATGATTCCAATACCTCTCTTAGCAAGAGGTAAAAATGAAAATTCTTGTATTGTTCTTGGTGATTTCAACATCCCTGAATTATGTACTAACATTAATACAAACACTGTTTCTTTGTTCCATAACTTCATAGAAATTTTTGAATATAAACAATGTAAATACTGTTTTAAATACTAATGGGCATATTTTAGACTTAGTTGTTACTAACTGCGAATGTATTATTAAATATGCTGTTGATTTATTGTTCTATGTTGAGTATACTCATCATCCTGCACTTGATGTCTGCATAACTTTAGATTGTAATTATAGTAGTAATAATATGCACACATAGTTCTAGAGAATATGACAAAAAATGCAAATTATCCTAAATTAAACTCTCTTATAAGTAATTTTGACTGGAATCAACTCAAATTTTCTTGTAATGTAAATGATGCAAGTATTTTTTTTATCTCTCGCTAAGAGCGGTTCTGGATTCATGCTAAAAATCGCATATCCAGATTTTAGTAAATAAGCACGATTTAAGGTCCCTAGATTCCGATTATAACATTTTTACAATGATGTCTGTGTGTGTGTTTGTATGTTTGAGTGTGTGGACGTGTGTGTGTGTGTGAGTTTGTAAGTGTGAATGTTGGAAGGACGAGTCCTCAAAACCTATAAGACTTAAGACATGTTTAACTATGAATTCCTCAATCTGACATTCCTGGGAAGAGCTTTAGCTATGTATATATATATACAGGTGTCTCAATAAGTTTGCTCACTATTGGTAACTTTTTTATTTGAAGAGGTACAAGGTTGGTTAACTAAACAAAAATGTGCCATTTTATATCAGAAAATTGGTCATGTAGACAAAATAAAATTTGTGTCAGCGGTTCTCAAAATTTGGGACAATATATATTTTTTTAAATGGAACCTTATATTTTTTATTATCTTATTGGAAAGAGTTTTTTTTTTCTCTTCCTAATAAGGTAATGTTGTTTATGTACAATTTTTTTATATAAACGAGTTATTTACGGTTAAAAATTAAAATTATATCCACTGTTTTGTTAGTTTATTTAGCCAAGTAAGCCATGGAAACAATTGATTCTTTGTTTGTTCGATTTTTAATAATGGTCGCGTTCAGCCGCACCTAGTAGCTAGCTAGCGCTAGATAGCAGCGGTCGTGGTAATTCGACCGGTATTCTCACCTCATAATAAAATTTTATATTATATAGTATGTAAAAGTTTACCAGATTGAATTTGTTTGTGAATGTCTCATCTTTCATTTACCAAATGTGACATACTTTCATATTCATATTGTATTATTTCATTTGAATTTACTAGCGCCATATTTCCTATTTTTGACAGTTAAAGCAGTACCAACCTTTGGAAACTTATATGGTGAGTGCTGGGCCTTTACCACTAGTACTCAATTCCAGTCAATAGATGTCGCGAACGTCGCTTTAAGATCTTGCATTTTTTATTACTAAGCAACTATTGGTCCACGTATTTTTTCTGAGGTGGGAAGTAAGGATGCGTGGGAAACATTTGAATTTGACGTAAATTTATGAATTTGACATATTTTGAATTGTGTTTTCGATTCTATGACGGTTCTATATAATTCACTTTGATTTTTCATTGTAACATCTGTGTGTCTATTAGGCAAGTTTTTAATGTAACATTCTTTAAATTTATGTGTTGATATAAGTAATTCAATTCGTGTTTTATTAAACCGTGACAATTATTTCAATGAAGATGACATAAATCTATTTTAAAAATAAAATTTTATTATATATAAATGAAAAAGTATAATTAAACATTAAATTTGTGGACTGTAACGTAACCGACTAGTGTAAAGGACCCCAAAAACTACGTTGTGTGCGTGAAAAATGTAACCCCAAAAAGTTCGTTATCCGAAGTGGCTGTCAAGAGCCTGAGAGAGGGTTGCAGGAGTAAATCAATTAGATTCCTTCCAAAAGAGAACAACTCTTATGCATTTATTAATAGTAATTACATGTCATCTCGAGAATGTCATCATAACAAACATAATAACTGGTGTTGTGACTAAACAAGCTACCAGGCTGGATGTGTGGTGTCTGAACCTGATGCGTCGCCCTGCATTGACTAGGACGGTGAGGACGCATCTTCCCCGGAGTCGCTTCTCCTCGTGCCAGGGCAAAAACCGTCCGCAAAAACTGGTAGAGAAGTGGCCAGCATCACAGCATCGGGAACAGCTGTAGTAGACTGGATGTACAAGCTCTCATATCCAACCCGGGGACGGAAAGGCCGCTCCAGGTGAAAACGTGGTCGCCAACTGGGCCTGCGCTCGGTCTATTGGCAAGCGGACGTCTTATTGGAAAACGGCCGGCAATGGTAAAAGCGGCTGAGAATACAGTAACATGTGATTCTGGATTAAAACAGGTCAAATACTGTAACAGACCATATGTTCAAACAGAAATGAGCACAACTCTGACGTGTTCAGAATAATATTTCTACGTATTGCTCTTTGTAAATAACAGTAATTATTACAATGTATATTTTATAGTCTATTGTAGTTAAATACGATAAACAATTATAAAATCCTGGAACAAGTAATCATCAGGAAACAAATATATAAAGATAATAAAGTAATTTAAGGAAAAACAATTGTTGGGAATGTCGGTCCAGGAAATAAATAAATTTAATCCCCAACAATTGTTTTTCCTTAAATCTACATTGACGGTCGGGAAATTATTTTCAAAGTTTATAATAAAGTAATGCCACAGTAATAAACAGTCATCGACGGAACATAAAGATCCATTAGACAACAATGCTGTAAATAAATACAAGCTAAAACAATCACAGTAAAATAAACAAATAGTAGTCAACTCGAATAATAACAGAGCTGAAAATAATAGTGACTTTGTCAGTAAAATGCTTAATCAAACATGAAAGTCTTTATAGGGCTGACACGCATTAATTACATTTTCCTGTAATGAAAATATTTATATTAAGGTTGCTTTATGCAGAGGTAAGCTTCTCCGAGACATTGCTACGAAATATGAAAACTATAACTTAGACCTGGACGTCGTCTGCAAGACTCACACCTGATGGTGCAGCAACTACAACAGAAAGAGCGTTAGAGGAGACCTGGACATCGTCTTCATAGTCTACCAGGTTTACACCTAAACGGCGCTACGTGTCGTGATATTGCAACATAAGCAAGCTGTCGAAACAGCAACTCGTGCACAGAGCAAAGCTACCGGCACCATAGAGCCAACGGTTATTGTCCGTGTCTGGGCTCATCCCACAATTAGGAAAAAGAGTTAAATACAAAAGTGCAATATCAACAAACACATTTCAAGCAATGGAATGATAATTGTTATCTCTAGTACCGGGAATTGAACCCGGATCTCCTGAATGTATCAGACTCAGATGTCCTACCACTAGACGATGCTAGAACAACAACCATCATTCCACCACAGAGTAGCAAAACGCTGAAATAAAATAAATGATAATTATGTAAGGACGTGGTGCAAAAAGGCTTATGAATGATGGATTCCGGAGTACGTGGTGGATGAAGAGTAAATTACGAGGCGGATGGTAAAAAGGAAACTGACTCCGTCCGGCTTCCACGACGGCACATCACCAAGGGATTGATAAGAATAATAGTTGATAAAAAGGAAACTGACTCCGTCCGGTTTCCACGACGGTACATCACCAAGGGATTGATAATGATAATAATAATAATTAATAAAAAGGAAACTGACTCCGTCCGGTTTCCACGACGGCGCATCACCAAGGGACTGATAAGAATAATAATTGGTATAAAAGGAAACTGACTCCGTCCGGTTTCCACGACGGCACATCACCAAGGGATTGATAAGAATAATAGTTGGTAAAAAGGAAACTGACTCCGTCCGGTTTCCACGACGGCACATCACCAAGGGATTGATAATAATGATAATTGGTAAAAAGGAAACTGACTCCGTCCGGTTTCCACGACGGCACATCACCAAGGGATTGATAATAATAATAATAATTGGTAAAAAGGAAACTAACTCCGTCCGGTTTCCACGACGGCACATCACCAAGGGATTGATAATAATAATAATTGGTAAAAAGGAAACTGACTCCGTCCGGTTTCCACGACGGCACATCACCAAGGGATTGATAATAATAATAATTGGTAAATAGGAAACTGACTCCCTCCGGTTTCCACGACGGCACATCACCAAGGGACTGATAAGAATAATAATTGGTAAAAAGGAAACTGACTCCGTCCGGTTTCCACGACGGCACATCACCAAGGGATTGATAAGAATAATAGTTGGTAAAAAGGAAACTGACTCCGTCCGGTTTCCACGACGGCACATCACCAAGGGATTGATAATAATAATAGTTGGTAAAAAGGAAACTGACTCCGTCCGGTTTCCACGACGGCACATCACCAAGGGACTGATAAGAATAATAGGTGCATGGAGTGGAAGGAAATAATGAAAAGGTCATCTTCAGAGGAAATGTTTACGTGGTGAACAAATGTGTAAAATGGTAGATATAATAGCTAGATGAAAAACGAGACCTTCGGTCGTTCAACTGGACGTGGAGGAAATATTGTTATGGAGGTTGCCTGTCGAATCTAGCCGACTCTGACGTAGAGACAGGACTGCACTAGGTGCAACAGGTAGTGTCGGTTGTGAAGATGGTATTATGAATGAGACTAGGTCTCACGACCAAGGAAGCCGGAGAGGTTACCCAACTACTGAACGCAGCCAGGGGCCAAACTAGCTCTTAGAGGAAGATCTCGCTATGAGGAGTGAGACTAGCTCTTAGATGAAGGTCTAAGATAAATGAAAAGACTTACTCTCTTGTAGAAGATGTCTAGGTGCAGGTGGATTCTCGCAGACTTCTGAACTCGACAAAGATTAAAAATAAACTATCCCGAGGCGCACGCTGGCCTTGTTTATAAGCACAATCTCCCACCATGGTCTCAGCAGTGGAAAAATACCAATACGTACAGTCTTGAGAAAAATAAACTCACGAGCTCCAAGAGCGTCGGCAAACTCACTCAAATGGGAGTACAAAACACCCTATAGCTTCCCGATACTACGCCTATGATTATCGTTGAACACCTGCAGGCGATGACTTCATCACTTCTCCCCTGTTTCCGGCGTTTTACGACTCTAACCTATTGTTTTCTTTCGCTCGCTAGCCACAGATGTTCAACCTTCACCAAACTAAACCAGTCAACAACAAACGGTAGCAGTGGCTCTCAACATTTCTCGCCGCGGACCGATGTATATGAACCAACGCATTAAACAAATATCAAATCATACAAAAAAGATATCAATTAATTATAGAAACAAAAAGATAAATAAATAACTGCAAAACAAAAAGATAAATTAACAATTACATGATATGCGGACGCTACAGACATGCATTTTAATATCAAAATAAATTTATATCAACAAACAATATTTTTTATAAAATTCAAAAACGGGTTGCCTAATTCACATTTAAGTTCTATTCCAACCACCAGGTATAATGTTCATTGTAAATACACATAAGTTTCCGGTCTAAAGAGTATTATTTGTCTATGAGCATTACGCTAGCTCATCTAGCGCATTTTGTTTTCGCTTGCCCGCTAGACTAGCAGCTAGAATCTAGCGGTCGGTCAGCGAACCGAGCCGACCGTTCAACGACGTTCGCTAGGTTAGCGAACTAGCAGCTAGGTGCGGCTGAACGCGACCAATTTCTCCCGTAAAGTTCTCTGTGTTTAATAATGTTTAATAACTTTACAAATGAAGAAAAGTTAGATATGATCGTGCTATATGGAAAGTTATATCTAGACACCAGTTACGTAGAACGGTCGGCTCTCTTTCCAAAAGAGTTTAAATGTGCGAAAGAAATAATGGCTTTCAATTTGAATATTTTCTTTGTTTTGTTATTACTGTAAAATAAATTAATAAAATAATAATTTTAAAAAAGACAACTGTTTCCATAGTTTACTTACCCTAAACTAATAAAAGATAATTTTTATCTTTAAACGTAAATAACTCGTTTATTTGAAAAAATTGTACATAAACAAAATTACCTTATTGGAAAGAGAAAAAAATACTCTTTCCAATATGATTATAAAAAATATATAGTTCCATTTAAAAAATATATATTTTGTCCCAAATTTTGGGAACCGCTGACACAATTTTTATTTTGTCTACATGACTAATTTTCTAATATAAAATGTTACAATTTTGCTAATTAAACCAACCTTGTACCTCTTCAAATAAAAAAGTTACCAATAGTGAACACGCTTATTGAGACACCCTGTGTATGTCTGGATGTTGGAGGGACGATTTCTCAAAAACTATAAGACAAGATATGTTTACCTATGAATTCCTCAATCTGACATTCCTGGGAGAGCTGAAAACGTTTTGGTAACAATTGGGTAACCGGAAGTAGTAGTAGAAAAATTCTTCTAAATATATTTTTTTGGAAATTTTTATTGCTACAAATATTGAAGAACATAAAGTTCTCCATCTAATACATTTAAAAAAATTATTATATCTTGTGTAGATTTAGAGATAAAGACACTACAATATATAGAAAAATCGGATGTAATACATCGCAGAGGCTAAACTACATTAAGGAACCAGTTGACAAATTCAAATGTTTATAACATAGTAACGTCAGTGTCATAAACAAACATTTTTAGTGACATTCTGACAGCTTAGTCAGGGAAGTTCATCTTTCTTGTTTTTTTGTTAATGAAATATTTAAAATTAAAGGTAAAATGCACATAACCATCAGAAATACCACCAGTCTTGTTAATGAATTGGAAGAATCTCTGACATTTAGAAACTTCCTCATACAATAAAAAATAGACATAATTAGAATTATATGTGTGCAGAATAAGTATGGCAAAACGTGTCATTGGATGATTGACAAGGAAAAACAGTTTTATCAAATATTACTTTCCTATTCCGCAAAAGTTTATGTGCTCTTGTTAATGAATTGGAAGAATCTCTGACATTTAGAAACTTCCTCATACAATAAAAAATAGACATAATTAGAATTATGTGTGCAGAATAAGTATGGCAAAACGTGTCATTGGATGATTGACAAGGAAAAACAGTTTTTATCAAATATTACTTTCCTATTCCGCAAAAGTTTATGTGCTCTCTACATAGAATTTTAAAGCCTCAAATTATTTTTTCGATGCCAAAATGTTTGAAATTACGACTTTGATGGCCGAGGAAACACAAAGTAAGATTTTTGTAAAAAAAAATCTGTTGTGGCCAGCACAAAACCTTCCGTCAATTCAATGTATTTTTTACAAATCCCATGCCAAAAGTTCCTTGAAAAAGATTCTATATGTCCTGTAAAATTGTAACACGAGCACTCTATTTTTTACAAATTCCATACCGAAAGTTCATTTGATAAGATTTTATAAATCCAACATGAACATACATTATGTAAATTCCTACTTCTTCAGCTTTTCCCTATTTTATTAGGGATCGCTGTTTCTTAGTCTTCTCTTCTACTCATTCCTGTCCAACGCATCTTCTTCATACAGTTCTTCCTCTCTCAAATCTTCTGCTACATAGTCATTCCATCTTCTCTTTGGCCTTCCTCGTACTCTCAGCACTGCAAATTCCAATCTTGAGGTGAGGCTGCAACTGCAAGTCACCTGCCAGGGACACCCTGTCACTTAATCACTTAAATTACTTTCTAATCCTATACTTTCTACTTTGGTTTTGCACTTGACACTAACATCTGTCAATTAGAATTTTTTGAAATATCTGCTGTTTCCATAATTTTAACAAAGCTGACTGAATTTTGGAAGTTGATCTCTCTTAATCTCTCTATAACTGAATATAAAGGAAAATGTATAATCAATCAGTACAGAGAATAAGATATTCTTTCATATTGATAACATAAAATGTCGAAAAATGATATTTAACTGCGTGTTTTCAAGAAAAACTGTTAAAAATTTCAAATAATGGTACTTCCGGTTGACTAATTATAACCAATATCTAATCAGCTCTTCGTGTGGATGTAGAAAAGAGGAATACGAAAAATCATAATTTTTAGAATTTTAATTTTGGAGTTATCGTCGGAGAAAAATGACTATCACTTTTCCACAGTTCTATGTCAATATGTATAATTAAAATTCTACCAGCTCAACTGCCTTACGGGATTATAAATGATCGATATTTTCAAAGCTTAATCCAACAAGATTAAAAGATTCAGTGGCTTTCCACATAAACAAAAATTAATTTGTATTTTAATCACGTCGTATTGCACAGTTACAAGTAGATTTTATATAATACTCTGATTTGAAATACAATCCATGCTTTATTTATGCACCTGCTTCTCCCTTTACGTAAATGATGATATATTGCATCTAAAGATTTTATAGAATATGTACTTCTATAAAACTGGCATAAATCAATAATATTATTACTATGTGAAAATCTAGTAATAATTTTTGAATACCTATATCAGAATCTTTATTAATTAGATCAGATATATGGAAATAAAATAAAATGATAAAGTAAAATAGGTGTCGGCTCTCTGGGCCGCCGACAATTTATATTTGTGATCAGTGAAACGATTTAGATATTAAATAGAACTGAATTTTGGATTCCAGTATCTGTTTTATTATTTTTTATTATTTTTTATTATTATTTATTAAAAACACACACCGTTTCGGTAGCTAAGTATCTGCTGCCGTAATCACCACTTCTCCTATTTGTGAGTGAGAAAAACACCAAGCGTAATATCTTGATTTTCCCGCGAAAGCTAACACCTCGCCGGTGTACACCAACCTCGTTCAACTTCTATCACATTACGTCTTGTTGGTTGACATGCCGAGCTGATAGACGGAGCCACCTCATGTTCCAGCGAAGGTCGGAGGGCTACATGGAAATCTCCTACAGGACTACAAGGGACTCACTAACCCGAGCGGTTTAACCAAAACCGCCCAGCATTCGACACAGCACAACTCCCGGACCACCCATCGCTTACCGCCTTTGTACTATTGGCCATCGAAGATTGCCTGGGTCTTACCGTCACATTTGGTGAAAATGAGAACCACAAATGGCGGCTATGCGGGGACAATCGAGGCTTACTGAGCCGCTCAATATGAGGCCATTGCCCGAATCTACATATCCAAGACCTCGAACATACACATGAAAAAGTATCTTCTCGCCCATAGACCTGATTAAAGCCTACCAAGAGATCCCGGTAGCTCCGAAGGACAACACACAAAACAACGATCATCACACCGTTTGGGCTATACGATTTCACATCCTTGACGTTCGGTCCGAACAACGCACAAACCTTCCAACGACTCATAAATGAGGAATCTATACTTCGTCTATAGATTGCATCCTCGTCGCCTCAGACAACAAGGAGGAACATCCCATCAACAGATCATGTTCTTGAGCTATCTGGTGTCACTTCAAATCACTGCCCGAAAAGATGGAGGCAGTGAAAGCGTTCACCAAGCACTTACGACGATTTCTGGGAATGGGAAACTAATATCGTCGGTGTTTGCCACAGCTAGCCGCTATATAAGCCCCATTTAACAAGCTCCTAAAAGAGGTGAGACAACGGCAACAAACCGGTGGAGTGGACGGATGCAGCGAGCGACGCATTTAAGGCAACTAAGGAACAGCTGATCGAGGGAACGCAACTGACACAGCCAAACCCGAACTCTCCATAATAACTGCGGCATCAGACATCGCTATAGGCGGAGTGCCACCTACAGCCTTAACAGTCTATTTTACTATCCTGGATTTCCGAAATCATGTGGAAGGTATATACACCGACCACAAGCGCCTCGTAAACGCCTGCTCGGCAAGAGTATACCACGACAATTCCGGGACCAAAGCTACAAAGATCAATTCTCGATTGCTCTACAGCACGTTTCCGGTCAGAATAACGTAGTCGCGACAAATCAACTACACGCATCCGTCCCTTTTTGACACCATAATATCGAGAGTCTGCTTTCAATAACTTACCTCTACACAACATTAAGGCTCAGGCTTTCTTCTGGGGTGGCAATTCGAGTCACACCTCTTCAAAAGCTTGGAGAAGCTCCTAGGTTTTACCCACACCAGGACGACAGCCTAAAATTCCGCAGCCAACGGGATGGTACAGTGTCTTTAACCCCAACTCAGAGCAGCACTGAAATGCCACCACCGGCACTAGTGGACCAGAGCGCTACCAACCGTTCTGCTAGGGATACCGAACATATTGAAGGACGACTTGGGGGCCACGGCTGCGAAGTTGACATATGGGAAAACTCTACGCCTACCGGGCGAGTTCATTGCCAAGGACACCCAACAACAACTCGAACAGGCAGACTTCGTGTCCCAGCGTCGAAAGCACTTAAGATACTACAAACCGGCGCAAAGAATAGAGCGCGGCGAAGAAAATATATTCATATATTTGGGATCCACTTCTCACGTGTTCGTCAGACGGGAAGTTTCACGGAATATACTGCAAAGTCCGTGTAATGGCACATTTCTCGTAGAAGACAGAGAAGAAAAACACTTCACCATCATCAAAAACGGCTAGAAGGGAACAGTGTCCGCCAATTTCCTTAAACCAGCATACCAGATCGCAGACTCCGTCAAAGCGACAGCGTCTTTAGCAGATCGAACAGCGGGCCACACCGCTTGACGTCGCGGATAATACGCATCAACAGCCCGAGCAGCCCGACACGACAACTGACGTCAACACAACACCGCCAGAAGCAACATGGATCATACGTAGCGGACGGCAAGATTCCTACCCAGTCCGTTACACGGCGTGATCCAATAGCTTCATCACTCGAAGGGGGCATTTTAGCGAATTAGCACCCATGCTGACGGGAAGATATATAAGTGCCAGCGTCGGTAATCGGGCGTAATAGGGGTAAGCTACCCCATTGGACGGCCCTCTGCTCACTTAATCAGCACATGAAGTCACTACTACTTGAGGCAGGCGCGCTGAGCTCTGACTCACGGCCTACGATGCTAGTTCGCTATAGATAGATATGAAATATATTACGTAAGTAAAATAAAATACTTCTTTGAAAAATTTGGAACACTATTTTCTAAAAATATAACATGAAATAAAATTAAAAAATCTAAATATTTGAAGGTAAAATAAATATAAAGTACAATAACTCTTATAGGAATGGAAAGCAAAATGTACCTATTTTGATAAAGTAAAAACTCAAGTATGGATTCCATTAAAAAAAAAAATCTGTTGTGGTCAGCACAAGACCTCTCGCCATTTCCATATTACATTATATAAGTATTGTATTGCACTTTGCTATCGCACCGTCGTTTTGTAACAAAAAAATTATAGAACTTTACCCAGATATTGTTTTTTTTTATTGTATTTAACATATCTTCTGCATACATACCATTTTAAGTATTAGTATTATCAAAAATTTTCAAAAAATAATATTTAGAAGAATTTTTTTAGAAACTACTACTTTCGGTTGTTTAATTTTTACCAAAACCGTTTCAGCTCTTCCCAGGAATGTCAGATTGCGGAATTCATAGTTAAACAGGTCTTAAGTCTTATAGTTTTTGAGGAATCGTCCCTCCAACATCCAGCTACACACACATCCACATACACACACACACACACACACACACAGAGAGAGAGAGAGAGATCATTGTCAAAATGTTAAAATCGGATTCTAGTGACCTTGAAACGTGCTTATTTATTAAAATCTGGATATGTGATTTTTACCATGATTCCAATACCTCTCGGTGAGAGGTAAAATTATTATAACTTGTTTATTTGAAATTCTTTTCTAGATTAGCAAATGACAATTATATTTTCGTCATAATCTAGTGACGTTCCACGTCCCAACCAGGGTGTTCTATCAGAAAATTTGCAACTGCATGTTGAAATTTTCTTGTACAAAGTTTGTGACACATTTATAAATTATATATATATATATATATATATATATATATATATATATATATATATAAGGGTGTCCCATTTAAGGTACGAATGCATTGGTATCTCGAGAACCGTAAGAGCTACGAGGTTGGTTAAATTAGACAAAAGTTGCCCCATTAGGAGGCTATTTTAATGGTGTTTTGTTATTTGTGAAAATATGCATAGGTCACTAGATATAGGTGAGAATGTAAATTTAGCGATTTTCTTTTTTTTGCTTATAACTTTGTTATATAAAATAATACGAGATTCTGGTTTGCACTTTCTTAAGGCACTTTTGTATAGTGAATTTGCAGAAGTACTCAAATTTTTTTTATATCTAACCATTTACGAGTTACTGATAACAACTTTTATTTTTCATATGGAGGTCATATTAAGCTATGGAATTTTTAAATAGAGATTTTTTTTAGCTTTACAATGATATAAAACAATAATAATTTATTTTTATAATTAACAGAAAAATGAACAAAAATTGTTATTTATACTAAAATTGAATTGAAAAAAGTAAATCGAAGGCTGCTATGGAAACAACGAACAACAAAAAAGTGCAACAATTGAATTTCTGAATTTTACTTGACAATAGTAGATTATTACGAGTAATAAACGAACTTTGACAACGAATGTAACAACTCAACATATCATATTTTTCTCAACGAGAAAAATTCATTTTTATTATTCGTAATAATCTACTATTGTCAAGTAAAATTCAGAAATTCAATTGTTGCATTTTTTTGTTGTTCGTTGTTTCCATAGCAGCCTTTGATTTACTTTTTTCAATTCAATTTTAGTATAAATAACAATTTTTGTTCATTTTTCTGTTAATTATAAAAATAAATTATTATTGTTTTATATCATTGTAAAGCTAAAAAAAATCTCTATTTAAAAATGCCATAGCTTAATATGACCTTCATATGAAAAATAAAAGTTGCTATCAGTAACTCGTAAATGGTTAGATATAAAAAAAATTTGAGTACTTCTGCAAATTCACCATACAAAAGTGCCTTAAGAAAGTGCAAACCAGAATCTCGTATTATTTCATATAACAAAGTTATAAGCAAAATAAGAAAATCGCGAAATTTACATTTTCACCTATATCTAGTGACCTATGCATTTTTTCGCAAATAACAAAACACGATTAAAATAGCTTCCTAATGGGGCAACTTTTGTCTAATTTAACCAACCTCGTAGCTCTTACGGTTCTCGAGATACCAATGCATTCGTACCTTAAATGGGACACCCTGTATATATATATTTGTTTTCATAAATTGAAAATATGATGTGGCCAGCATATTACCTTCTCTCAGTTCTATGTATTTTGTACACATTGCAAACAGAAAGTTTCTTGCAAAAGTTGTGGGTCCAAATTTAAAATACCGTTTTCCTTAAAGAATGTTATCCTTTTACGTATATATATATATTTCCAGTAAAATTATAAAAGTAACATACAATATAAATTGTACTTAACACGGACATCTGTCAATCACAATTACATGAATATATACCTTAGTAGTTGTTTCCGTGGTTATAGAATAGCTGACAAATTTATGAAATTTGATTTCTTTATAATTCATTAACTTTATATCCATTGAATATGAAGTAGAAAATGCAATAAAAAGGTATAGAGAATAATATATATTTTAAAAATTTAGCGGTACAGATACTAAGATTTAATTTTTTCGGTGTAAACCATAACAGATATCACAAATTACACAGAGATAGAAAAAGAGTTACTGTTGAATGTGTATTTCTGAAAAAAAATAATTTCACGTTATCGGCGTAGCACCTAAGTTTCATACTCTAGTGGTTCACTAATAATAACAAGTATCATATTAAAGATGAGATAACCATATGAACTCTCATACCAAAATTATTTTTTTCGATGAACTTTGAAGCAGAATACTGGCCAAATGGTACACTTTCCGGCAGAAGCAAGTTTAGTTAAATCGCCTTTTTTTAGTCTCAGAAAGCTGTGGTTAAGCCATGTCCCCCATTTTAGAGATATTCTGTATATATATATTATTTAAAGTGTACAATGACAAAAAATGACAAAAATGATATTTAACTGAGTTTTTTAAAGAAAAAAATGTCAAAAACTTGAATTCCGGTTACTTCCGATTGACCAATTATAACCAAAACTAATCAACACTTTATTTCGATGTCATCTCGAAGAATATGCAAAAATTGTAATTTTTGGAAGTCACGCATACACACACCACGCACACACAAACGCCCACACACACAAACACACATCATCGTAAAAATACCACAATCGTATTCTATGGACTTTATAACGTGTCTATTCATTAAACACTTATCATCGAATTTTCTTTACCAAATACCTATATAGGTGGCGGAAGGTAAAAATGAATATAAATTTTATAAAAAAAAATCGAATATTAAATAATAATATTTCATTTTAAATATTACATTTCAATTTTCAATTACCTATCAATCACAAATTTATAAATAAAAATTTAAAAATTTTGAGTTGTAAAGTTACAAAGTATTTGGTAGAATATACCCCAAAAGGCTCATTTAACAGGTTATTAGGAGTACAATATCTGCACTAAATAAGAAATTTATTAATGTACAAGGTGTCCCACGGCTAAATTTAAATCATGGATGGAATCACTTAAAAATAGGGTGACAAGTTCATTTGAGCAAATATCCCTAAATGCATGTTTTCAGAGATATTTATGTTTTTATTATTAAAGCAGCGCTACTTTAAAAGTCATTTTGATAAAGCGATACCAAATATTATCTTGTTGTGACATAATAATTAAATTAATCATAAATTATTACTTAATTTTTTATACAAAATTAGGTTTGGTTCAAGTTTGCGAAATCATATCTCTCGAGCATGATCACGCAGCAACCAATGTAGTGGCAGCTCGTTGTCGTGCTGTTTGCGTGCTGCAGGTAAAAAATTTGAAAATAGTAGATTATATTTTATTATTTTATCGTAAATAATACATTTGGTAGGTTAGAATTCATCATTTTAATTTTTGTCCTGGCATCACTGCAAGTAAACTTAATTTTTTATTAAAACTAGGTAATAACTATATCATTGATAATTAATTTAATTATTATTCCATAACTTATTAAGATAATATTTGATATCTCATTATGAAGCTGATTTTTAAATATAGTGCTGCTCCAATAAGAAAACCTTTAATATTTCTGTAACAAAGCATTTACAGACATTTCCTCAAATAAATTTGTCACCTTATTTTTACGTGTTTAATCCATGGCTTAAATTAAGACGTTCAAATCTAGGCACCTGTATAATACATAATTATTTACAAACGAAATTTATCTTGAAAAGTTTATTTCAGTCACCGGTATTTCAAAACGAGTATATACTTGTATTATGAATTACGTAGCTTCTTCTTTTATAAATTGGTAATTGGCGAAAATTATTAATTTATTGTTATGACATGTATTTAACCGCTGGCAGTCGTGAAGGCATGGCAAGCCAGTGGCCCGGTTTTGTAGATACTGACCCACTAGTCTAGTTATGTACGTTTCGAAGCTAGTACCTAACCAAAGTATTTAGCCCGACTAGAAGACATATTTTCCTTGTAAATGTATCAAGAACAATTTTCCAAGTTGCGCATGCGTAATTTTTCGTGTTTTTAATGCTTGTTTGTTGCCAGTTAGGTTATGTGAAGTGTTTGTATTATGCACAACGTAGATAAAGTAAGCTACCTTACAAAAAAAAAATTGTATGAATTATTCTTGAGCTTAATTCATATATTTCGATAAGTTGGTTAATTTAATAATTATAGTTACAAAAATGGCGATACTTCTTACCTAATTATAACCAAATGAATCCTGAGTTTGCAAAAAATAAAATCACGGTGTAAACACACAATAACAAAAATTTTGGTCTTGTAAGATATGGTTGCCACAATATAAATAGTATCACGGTGGTGAAAACCATGCTAGTATCATCCGAGCTTGTGGTATGAACAGCTGTTGGTATTTTGGTTACTAGATGTATTTTGATTATAACTGATAAACGTTTATTGCCTTAGTTTTGTGAAGTGAAAGATCATTTCAACCATCTCGATAGGGCAGTTTAAAAGTTTAAAAGATAGTGCGTTACTTTGGCAAAGTAAAAGTTGCAGATTCAAATCACGGTAGCTGTCGTGATTTTTTTACAAATTATTTCGTTTAAATACTAGACTGTTAACTCAATGTCAGTTAATAATTATTTACATTACATGTCCAAATATGTATGGAAATTTTTTCGAGAATATAAAGGTGTGTTGTCAGAACTGTAAAAGATCTCTTTTAGAGAATTGGGAAACAGAGGTTCGGTAAAATATTTGTGCAGTGCTCATATAAACACATTAACATGAGAGGAATACAAATACCGGTTCCATCGCTTTCGAATATCCTATTTTTGGTTCTCACAAAGTATGTCCATTTACGTTGTGCTTGAGTTTACATTTTATTTAAGCATAGAAATGACATGCACAGTATACAAATACATATATGATAATTGATGAAAATGAAATAGGGAGTAAAAGTAATTAATAATATTACCTAGATTATTTTAATTTTAATGCAAATATCAAAATTAGGTACCTCTAGGATGTTGGGTTGCAACATATTATTATTTATGTAACGGACGAAGCAAACTCAATATTAAATATTGCGAGCATATAGCGATAGCCAGGAGCTTTTTGTTTAGTGCTACATAAAAGGTTTTCAGGGTTTAATAGTATAAATCTTGTACAGTTACAACGTAATATAAAAATTTCCATCAAGGTCATGTTTACATTTCTCATTTGAAAAAGCATGTGTGATAAGGATGGTCCTTCACAAATTCATACTGTTTCGACCAAGTTAGGAAAATCCATCTTAAAACGATGGTCGTTGTGGACAATACTTTCGCAATAACGTAAGTTCATTTATCAATTCAGATAAATTACCTTGATCCACAGCCATGGGTATTCCGATATTTTCCGTTAGTGTCACTGACGCTGAATGAGTATTATATATGGTTTTATATTTGGTAATAAACTCACCAGTTGACTTATTTTTGAATTTTGTATTCATTTACTCTTTTTATAATAATAAAATAAAAGCAGTATCTTTATAAAAATTAAGACACTACTGAATTTGACAGATTTATATAATTCACAAATGACCTTGACCGGATCATACATATGTGGTCTATAACATTTGTTTACTGTTTTTCCTTGACGATGGAATTTAATCAATTAAAATACATTAGGAAAACAGTTATAGTAAAGCTTGATGTATAGCTTGTTGGCGACCCGCTAATGCGACAGCTATAGCCAATCATATCGTGCCATATGCGTCAATAATATTGGTTTCTGGAAGATTACCATTATTTTGGTAGTATTTATGTTTACTTTGACATTTTGAAATAAATTCCAGGAAGTCATGTTAGGTAGATAACAAAAAGGTCAGCTAAACACTTTTCAAAATGATTGTAAAATATTGTACACATGCGTCGCATACATCAACGTATGTGCATAACGTAAATTTATAAAATGGTTTTATCGTACACAAAACGAGGACGTAAAGTTAGGTAAACACAGCGTCAATCTATAAATCAGTCTTTAGGATAGGTAATAAATTCATCACAGCAGTTCTTGGGTATTCATTAATATCTATTTTTTTTTTATTAACAAAAAACTCAACTTTGAAAGTCTATAATAACATTAATAAATATTTTGATGAATGTCAACAAGTTGTATATATAGTACTGGATAAAATAGATCATACACTTAGCATTAATTTAAATTTGTCCTTCTATTTATTTAACCTTAGATGAAAACACATTGGTATATACGAAAAAAATAAAGTCATTTTAAAATGCTTCTATAATACATAAATGAAATGAAAAAACTCTTATTAAATCTTTTTGTAATATTTTATTTTCCCAGTAATTATATTTTGCCTTGGATAAAATAAAACACATTAAAAAAATTGCAAATAAATTATATTCAAAATACCGATGCATACTTTCCACTAATCTTTTCATATATTGTTGGTCCATTTCCTCCCACGCCTGTTGAAGTATCACGTCTTGTTCGCCAAATTTGATTTTGTTAATATTTTCATCCAAATAACCACATATATGTTTTCAATTAGATTTAGAGCCGGTGACTGGTGACCATTCGGACAGTTTTATTCGTTTCGACTTAAAAAAAGCAACAGTTTCCTTTGCTGTATGCTTTGGATCTTTGTCTTGCTGGAACACTATGTAGGGTGTTTCAGGAGTAGTGTAATAAACTTTAACAGCTTATTCCTCAGGTTATTTTGAGCCAAAAATGTCATATGAACATAGGTCCTATTCCTTTTAGTTACCAAAATACAAGAGGTTGAAGTTCTATAAATAACACGAAATTTTTTAATTTTTGTAATCAAGGTACTTTCGGAAAACAAGAGTTATATTGAAAAGTCATACCTTATTTGTATTAATTAATTTTATTTATTAAGATTAACGAATACGATTTGGACAACAAAACATACGATGACAAAATTATTAAATAGACAAATAAATAAATTCTAAACACAGAACAACATAACCATACGTGGAATAGGTTAACACAATAAGAAATAAAATTTTCAAAAAATTACAGAAAGTGCTCAAAATGCGCGCCTTGAACTCGTATGCATGCTTGACATCGGCGAATCATAGAATCATATACACGATAAATTACATTTTGATCGTTACGAATGGCAGCAGATGCATTCATAATTCGTTTAAGTAAATGTTCACGCGTGTTTATTTGTACCCTATAAATTTCTTGTTTCAAGTGTCCCCATAGATAGAAATCAAGAGGATTTAAATCTGGAGATCTTGCAGGTCCAAAGTTTGGACCTCCACGTCCAATCCACCTATTGGGAAAGTTTTGGTTTAACCACTCAGTTACTTGTCTCCCATAGTGGGGAGGAGTACCATCATGCTGGTACCACATCTATTGTCGTAAAAGAAGTGGAACATCTTCTATTAATTCATGTAGTCTGTTTTCCAGAAAGTTTCTGTAGCCATCAGCTGTTAATCGGTCAATTAAAACTTCAATTTCTAATAATCTAGTATTGAAAATTCCTGCCCAGACATTTATGCTAAATCTTTGCTGAAAACGGGACTGAAAAATCGCATGTGGATTTTCAATGCTCCATAAATGGTAATTATAGAAATTGTTTACTCCATCTCTCGTCAATTGGGCCTCATCAGACCATAACACTTTGGAAATAAAGTCAGGATCATTTAAATTTTGACGGAGAAACCAGCGACAAAATTCTAAACGAGGACCATAGTCTCCGGGTTGCAGTGCTTGAACTCGCTGAAAGTGATAGGGATGTAATTCCTCACGGTTTAATATCCGCCAAACAGTGTTGTGAGACATGTGTAATGAGGTCATGCAAAAAAAATAATTGTACCTTTTTTCTGTTTAAATCGAAAAAGGATAGTCTAATTCATCGATTAGTATGATTAAATTATTTTTTATTTATATTTTTTGTTGTATAAAATCGTTTTAAAGTATATTTTTAAAAAGTTGCAAAAACCAACCATGTTTTGTCGTCACAACGTTACGTACCAAGTTCAGACTCATTTCAAACAGACATTTTATATGGACACATAATTTCTAAAAGAAAAATATATATAAACTATAAATTGAGGATTACATATCTGAATATGCTATAATATATTAATATAATATCGTTCTATTTATTTTTATAAATATAATTTTCATTTGGCGTGAAATTATCTACGTTACATCAGATGTTTCTTTCACTTTTGAATCTTTGAATTAGACGGTAGAAGGTTATAAACGCATGAGAGACATTGAATATATTGCAGAATATTATTTTTTTCGTTATTTTGGCACGAAACAACGTTCCATCGACATGTTTACTTTTATAAATTTTAGGTTATCTTTAAATGTCACTTTGACGTTTAAGACAATGTGAAAATCAAAAGGGTCGTGCCTGTCACTCTGTGACGTCATTGGATAAGGGGCGAAGCGGGGGTCTAGCAGCCTTATTTTAAAGAATGTCATTTTCAATTACAATTTTTTCATGATTAAAGATCGATTTGAGGAAAAATAAAAATACGTGTCTATTATTTTTCACTGCTCTATCGATTAAAATTATAAAAAAAAGTCGTGCATGACCTCATTGAGCAGCGATACGTCTTGTGCTGATTTCAGGATTATCGAGAACAGCATTAATTACATTCTCTTCATCTTCAACGTTATTATTAACACCAATACCATCATTTTGTACACCTCCCCGTACAGTTGTTGATCCAGCTTCACGTAGACGCTGAAAAATGCGCACAAATAGGCGATGGGAAGGTTGGCGTCTATTTGGATATCTGTCTTGGTATTCTCTGGACGCATAACTGGCATTACCATTACATAATCCATAAATAAAAATCATTTCTGCATATTCAACAGTACCAGTACCATCCATTATGAAGCAAAAATACAATCAAAAGTACAACAATTTTTAATTAAGACAATTAATTAATTAATACATAAATTAATTAATACAAATAAGGTATGACTTTTCAATATAACTCTTGTTTTCCGAAAGTACCTTGAATACAAAAATTTAAAAATTTCGTGTTATTTATAGAACTTCAACCTCTTGTATTTTGGTAACTAGAAGGAATAGGACCTATGTTCATATGACATTTTGGCTCAAAATGACCTGAGGAATAAGCTGTTAAAGTTTGTTACACTAGTCCTGAAACACCCTGTATATATATATATATATATATATATATATATATATATATATATATATAATTACCGATGTCTACATGTGTTGTAGATACTGGCACACCCAGAAATGGGTAATATGCCGTGATGATATATTTATATATTTATTTATTTATTTATATATATATACCGAGAGTTTTTACCTTCCGTCAAAAGGAAGGTATTGTTTTTGGTCAAAAATTTCGGTTGGGAGTTTTTAATGTATAAGCACGTTTTAGGGTCCCTACAATACGAATGTACTATTTTTAAGATGATGTCTGTATGTGTGTATGTGTGTCCGTGTGTGTGTCTGTGTGTGTGTCTGTGTGTGTGTCTGTGTGTGTGTCTGTGTGTGTGTCTGTGTGTGTGTCTGTGTGTATGTCTGTGTGTGTGTGTGTGACAAATTTTTCTCCGACGATAACTCCAAAACTACAATTCTAAAAATTATGATTCTTTCATATTCCTCTTCTTTACAACCATATGAAGAGCTGATTAGATTTTGGTTATAATTGGTCAACCGGAAGTACCCTTATTTGAAGTTTTTAACAGTTTTTCTTAAAAAAAATGCAGTTAAATATTATTTTTTGACATTTTCTTATTATATTTATTAAAGAAAATACTCTTCTCTATATGGTTTGATTATTCATTTTCCTTCATATTCAATAGATGTAGAGTTAAAGCATTACAAAGAAATTAATTTTCAAAAATTAGTCAGCTTTGTTATTTATCATGGAAACAGCTGACATAATTATTCCAAAAAATTTAATTGACAGATGTCAGTTGCAAGTGCAAAACCAAATATGGAAAAAAGTATAGGATCTAAAATTGGTATGTCATAGTGTTGCTCGCAAATGACACGCAGAGAAAGGCCAAAGAGAAGATGGAAGGACATTACTTAGTGTAGTTTATGTTATAATTTTATTGGATTTATAGAACCTTTTCAAATGAACTTTTGGTATGGAATTTGTAAAAAATAGTATGTGTTCGTGTTCGATTTTACATGATAGTATATAGAATCTGTTCCAAGGACCTTTTGGTATGGGATTTGTACAAAATACATGGTATTGACGGAAGGTCTTGTGCTGGCCACAACAGATTTTTTTTATCTGTGAACATGGGCGTATGTCATTACCATAGTTACATTTAAAATGATTGACAGCAATGTATTATCGCGTTTTTTTTTAAACTGAACATAGGACGTGACATTTAGTATATCTGTCAATGTCATCAAATTGTCATATTTCAAAATGTATACAGTTGAAGAAAAAGTTCAAATTGTATGGTATAATTATATACTCTGACATAAGCCTAAGGCAAGAAATAATTAATATAAATTATATTTTATCTCAATTTTTTAATAGGAAGAAGTGGAGGCCACTCCACTTCTCCATCACGTCCTATCCAGCGTTGGGGAATACCTGGTGCAGACATATGTGAAAATTTTGACGACTCCAATGTCTGCAATTTTGTGAATTTACTTCCCGATTAATATAAAATGTCGCTTCATCAGTAAATAAAATTCGATCCAGTAATATTTCCTCACTATTAATTTTGTTCATCATATCTTCGTAAAAGATATTTCTTCGTTCTATATCGTTGTGTAATAACTCTTGGTGATTTTGATATTTAAAACTCTTAAAATGTTCTTGTCTTAAAACTTTGTATAATAGTATTCTTAGTTTCAGAAAAAAAATTATTGACAGGGTGTTGTCACTTTCAATTAATTGCATAATTTCTTGTTTCTTTCTATTAACTACAGTACTTGGTCTGATTTTCTTCTTGTGCTGTTTATTGACGCACCTTTAGTTCTGTAGTCATTGTAAATTTTTCTTATAGTTGTTGGACTGGGTCGCTTATTAAAAGTTAATGCACATAAGTCAGAAACTTGTTGTAGACTCGTTATAATTACTCCAATTTACAATTTGAACTTTTCTTTAACTGAATACATTTTGAAGTATGACAATTTGATGACATTGACAGATATACTAAATGTCACGTCCTATGTTCAGTTTTAAAAAAAACGCGATAATACATTGCTGTCAATCATTTTAAATGTAACTATGGTAATGACATACGCCCATGTTCACTGATAAGAAAAACTCTCGGTATATAATTTAGTGTTACAGCCGTTTCACCCGAAAATGGTAGTTAGAACTCGTTGAAACAAATAACTTTTCTTAGTTCCAATTTTGATTTGGTGCCCCGCTTTGTACTTATTGGAGTTCTTTTGTTTTTCAAAAAATCGTCATAACTTCCTTATTATAAGGACTATTGAAAAAAAAATTATTTAAAATTACATTTTGGGTCTCTAAAACATATATATACCGTGAGTATTATTTAACGTGAAACATTGGGTTTGTCATGTCCATGGTTACGATTTGACATTTGATTGACAGCAATGTATTTGCGTGTCCCATTTAAAATGAAACATAGGGAACGAATTTGACAGATGTATTATATTATGTAAGAAATTTAGCTAAGTCAGAAAACCACTTGAGAGCACTAAACATATTTCAGGCACACAATATTTTTTTGCAACTAAATTTAATTTTTAGAAAACAGGTATAATTATTTAAACAAAATTAACCTCTAACGACGTCTTGTCAATATGACAGATAACCGCTGAATTTTCCTATAAGTTACGACACGACTTGACATTTGATTGACAGCAATATATTTGCCTTTCTCATTGAAAACATAGGGAATGAATGTGACAGAGTATTATATGTAAATATTGTAAGAAATTTGGCCAAGTTAGAAAATCACTCTTGCACAAGGTACACTTAATTTAATTTAGAAAGCAGATATAATTATTTAAATAAAATTAACCTCTACTGACGTCTTATCAAATGTCAAATTCGTTCCCTATGTTTCATTTTAAATGGGACACGCAAATACATTGCTGTCAATCAAATGTCCAATCGTAACCATGGATATGATAAACCCAATGTTTCACGATAAAAAATACTCACGGTATATATATATATATATATATATATATATATATATATATATATATATATATATATATATATATAGATAGATAGATAGATAGATAGATAGATAGATAGATAGATAGATTCAATTCATTTATTTATTTATTTATTTATTTATTTTATTGATTTATTCAACAGGGATACCCCCAATTACAGAATAAATATACATTAATAATGCATAGAGTATAGAAATATTTACATACCCGGGATATATACCCAAAAAATATACAAAAGTAGCATAAACATAACGACAATAATTAACAATAAACATTGTAACTACATAATTTGGTCAAGTATTTTTTTAAATACCGACAAAGTATAAGAAAAATCTAGTCCCTCACAATACATGTTGTATGTGCAACACATTGAAAAAATTGGCGAATTAAGATGATAATTGGTCTTAGCAACAATATTGATAAAAGTTTGACAACTTCTAGAATTATATGGGCGTACTAAAAAATTTAATTGAGCCAGAATATCAGGTACATTCAAGATATTGTTTACAATTTTGTATACAAATAGTATTTGTTGCTTTTGTCTTCTTACTCTTAACGTTTCGACATGAAAAATAGATAATAACTCATCGTAATTAATACTTGGCCATACTAAATTAACACGATAATAACAATGTTTGTAGAACTTCTTTTGCACATTTTCAAGAAATAATATATAATTATTATAAAATGGAGACCAAACCAGGCTGGCGTACTCTAACTTACTCCGAACCATTGAGTCAAATAATATTTTTAAACAATTTATATTTTTGAAACTGTAGATAGTTCGTAAAACAAATCCTAATGTTCTACAAGCAGAGTTAATAACGTTCTCAATATGCGGATGGAATGTTAATTTCATATCGAATAGTACTCCTAAATCGTTTTGCTAATTTTCCTTACGAGACGAGTATTATCCATATGATAATCAAAATAAATTAAGTTAGCTTTTCTTGCATAACTTACTATTTCGCATTTATTTAAATTAAAACTCAATTTATTTTCTACTGACCATTTAAAAATCTTATCCAAATCATTTTGCAATTTCATACAGTCCTCAACGTCAGTTACTGAAGCATACAATTTGAAATCATCAGCATAAAGTAAGCCGTTACCAAATGATAATGTATTAACTATATCATTTATAAATAGTATGAATAGCAATGGTCCCAAAATACTGCCCTGTGGCACACCTGACATTGCAATATAATAATTTGATTGGAAACCATCTATAAATACAAATTGTTTTCTGTTGGATAAATACGAGGCCAGTAAAGATAAAATATTCTTAGCAAAACCGATAGCTTCTAATTTACTTATTAAAATTTTGTGCGATACTGTATCAAATGCTTTTGCGAGATCTGTATATATACAATCAACTTGCAATTCGTTAGCAAAAGCATCTGAGACATATTGAGTAAAAGAGAGTAAATTAGTAACTGTTGAACGGCTAGAAATGAAACCATGCTGATAAATTGATATGAGTTGCTCAGTTTGATTTTTAATTGACTGATACATTAAATATTCCAAAATTTTTGCTAATGGACTGAGACATGAAATTGGCCGATAATTTTTAAATTGATTTTTTTCAGATAATTTATACAAAGGACGAATTCTGGCTTCTTTAAGTTTATCTGGAAAAGAATTTAATTTAAGGCACAAGTTATATAAGTGACATAAAGCTACAGAGAAGAATTCAGAACAACCTTTAATAATATAAATGAGTATATTGTCAGGACCTAGAGATTTGCTATTACTTTGTGCATTTATTGCGTCATTTACCTGTGAGATAGATACTGGATCTAATGTAATATGAAAGTTATGTGAAGAGCAATTATTATGCATAGCTATTGTACCTGTGTCATTAACAAAATTACTTTGAAAGTAAGCAGCAAAACCATTACAAATTTCTTCACCTCCTTCGTACTTAACATCACCATTATACATCGTCGATGGGGTACCAGTTTCACATTTTTTACTTCTTACAAATTCCCAAAAACTATTTACATTACTACCACATACTATATTCTCTTGTAAGTTTACAATATATTCTCTATATAATTTATCTGCAAGCATCTTACAATTTGATCTAATTATTTTAAATTTTGTTTTATAATAAGACAATCCTGTACGACTAAATAACCTCCGAAAATGATCTTTAGATTTTAACAATTTAATAAGATTATAATTGAACCAAACGGGATATTTGCAGGTATGTCTACGAATTTTCGGAATACATTCATCAAATATACTGTAAACCAATCTATAAAATTTATCCACCGCAATATTTACATCATTACATTCATTAAACCAATTCCAGTCTACCTCACTAAGTAAGTGGTAAAGTAATTCGTAGTTGCCATTTTTGAATTGATAGTAAGTATCATGTTTTACGCAGGCCTTAAATTTAGTGTTAGCAAAGTGTACAAATTCTAGAATAAGAGATGGATGATGGTCATCTTCATCTATAATGGGATCCAAACTTTTAGTAACATTGCTTTTATAATTTGATATTACAACATCTAAGATACGTCCGTAATTGTTATAAACATCATTGTACTGCTCCATATTTAATAAATTTAAATAATTTACAAACTTCGAGACTTTCAAATCATGACAATCTATATTCTTGTGATACTGATAAAGATTTGATAAATTTATATCACCAATAATAAAAACATTTGACGTAAAAATAAAAGGAAGAGTTAATAAAGAATCAAAGAACAATTCGTACATCTGAATGGTTGTAGGAGGAGCGAAATAAACTGCAATAAAATAAAAATAACAATTATATGCAAACAGTCTGACACAAATAGCTTCCACATTGTCGATGGTGCAGGCGAAATTGATGCAGGTGGGATCCAAATCTCTCTTGGCTGCGACGAGCACTCCTCCGCCACTGTTTTTACCTGTCGCAATCAAGTCTCTATCTTTGCGAAACACTATGTATCGATTGTCAAATAGTTCGGTGTTGTAAACATTGTCTTTTAACCACGTTTCAGTTATAATGAGTACATCAAACTTATTTAATAAAATATTATTATAAAACTGTGAAAGTTTGGTGTTTAAACCGCGGACGTTTTGATAGTAAACAGTTACAGTTTCTATTTTATCAGAGCATCTCACTGTATTTAGTTTTTTGACTTAGTTAACTGCGGAACACCTTTAATATACCTAATGGAGAAGGTGTTATTCCCATCAGCATTAAGTTTATTTAATTCCTCACGTAACAAAACAAGATGTTCACGTTGTTTGATCGTTTTATCATTAGTGATGGAGATATTCTTATACAATGGTTTTGTTTTGAGTTTACGTAAGTTTTTGAATAGTTCCTTTATATATCTTATATCATTAAAGGATAATTTTATCATACGTGGTTTATTATTTTCCAGTTTTTTTCCTAAACGAAAGAATTCATAATTACAAGATGACCTATCTTGGATTAATTCAGCGAGTAAATTATCAATAGTAATACGATCTTCAGCGACAGATGGTTTTTCAGGAAGTCCACGTATAATGATATTCTTTTCACGATGTTTCCGTTCATTTATTTCATAAATGATATCTTCGAATTCAGTGTGTTTATCCAGGTCAGTTTTGGATACAAATTCTAGTTTTGATTTTAGGTCGTTTAAATCCTTATGCATAGCGAGCATCGTAGCCTGCATTGATAATATTACTTTTTTTAACTCAGTTATTTCTCAACGAATGTTGATAAAACTTAGTTCTCTTATTCTTTGGGCGATTACCTTAGACAAGTTCGAAGATGAGTAAAATCGGTTTGCTAGTTTAGAAATGGTGGCCATTAAATTTTTTAAAACAGCAAAAAACATCAATTTTGTAACTTTATTCTTAAATAATTTTTAAATGAAAAGAGATGGCTTAATCCTGAAAAATGTACGTTAAAGCTGATAAAAGAAGCTGATGCAAAGAATTTGAAAAATTCTTTAATAAAAAATATTGAAAAATAATTAATTAAATATGCCCAGAAAAATAAACTCTTGCCCAATATATACGTATATGCTGTAGTACGTTCGGAAATTTCACTTCTCAGTATATTATTTCCACGTGAAGAATCAACATAATATCCTTACATAAATATAAATATGTCGTAGGTATATTTATATCATTAAGGTAGAATTTATTGGGTATCATTTATAACCATTAAAACGATATTTGAGAGTTTCACATATAAGCTTTGCTGCGACGTTTCGCTAAGTTGCGGCAGCGGGAGATGGATAACTTAACTACACAATTTCACACGTATCGCATGAGACGACCTTAGAATTTTTATCCGACTGACAAGATTGATTAGGAAATTGTGCTGCAACCATCGTGGAATAAATAAAGTTGCGTTCTGCGATACTAAAACTGTCTCCACATTAATTCAAGAATATGTAAATTTTATTTACAGTCGCTTCAAAAAAATATTACCTTTTTAGCATATGACCAACGTAATTATCTCATTTAAATTTGCGATAATGGTTTTGAAAAACTTATGAGTGTGGATTATAATTACTAAACTTTGAAAATAAAAAGAAATCATTCTTTACAACTATTCATTTTTGTTTAATATATTAATTTGTGCACAATTTATAATTAATATTAAGTATTTAATTTTACTTTATTTTTATACATTTGCAAGAGGTCAAAACAGGATAAACAGCAAACAAAGAAGCCCAAAAATTCGCATGAATTTGTTCCTTGAATATTTGTTTTACAATAGGCAGTTTGTTTCATTGTATTTTAATTGCGATGACTTATTTTTATTTATTAGGTGGTATTCTAGAATATTACTTCTGGGTGCAATTGCGGACACATCTTGTTCGTATGTGTTACAGAGAGTGCATATTTCTGCTTGACATAATCTGTACAGAAAACCATTGTGGTAAATACGTAAATTACTGGCACTGGACGTACGGATTTGGCCTATTAAGTGAGTAAATTTATATGGTATGTTCAGGGAAAGGAAGGAGTTTGAATACTGATATTGTTTGAAGTAGGGATTATAGGAGGAGTTAGCTATTCTATGGGTGTCTGTGGTCAAAAGGAGATAATTATAGTATAATAGGATGTTTGGCATTTGTTGTTTGAGCAATATAAAATTTTGTTGTCTCCAAAGTTCGTAAAAGTTTGTTTTAAGTAGGATGGTTTCGATGTTTTTTGTCCAATTAAATCTTTTCTGCCTTTCTACAGAGATTTTTACAAATCTGTAGTCCGGCATTATCAAAATTTTATACCCCCAGGTTAATATCTTTTGGACGATTTCTAGTTGTAGCTTATTTTGACCAGTTTCCTTCCTGATGATGTTGGGAGTAGTTTTTTGCCAGTCTAGGATTGTTTTGAAATATTTTGATTGCACTTTTTCCAATGCCTCGAAATGGTTTACTGCCCATATTTCACCTGCGTATAAAGCGCTGGAAAGTACTGTACTTTCAAACAGTGTTGTGATCGTCTCCCAGTTGAATGATTTAGTCTTCAGTAGGAGATTCTTGATTCCGCCTGTAGCTCGGTTTGCTTTTTGCAATTGTAAGTCCACGTTACTATTAAATAAACCCGATGAACTAAAAGTGACGCGTAAGTATGTGTATGAATTTGTAATGTTTATTTCATGTCCTTGGCAGGTGTAAAGTTTATTGTTTGCTACAGGTCGCTCTTGGTGAAAATGCAGAATTTTCGTTTCGCTGGGGTTTATTTGAAGCTCTAAAGAATTACAGTATTTTTCCATAGCTGTGAGTTTACGTTGGATATCTACTTGAGATGTAGCAAAAATGACTAGATCGTCCGCATATTGTAAAGATAGAATATCGGTATTATGATTTACAAATATTCCCTCCAAGTTCTGATCTCTGAAAGATTTTTCTAGTTCCGCAGTATACAGCGCGAATAAAATGGGACTAGTGCAATCTCTCTGTAGGACTCCTTTGGTAATTTCTATGTTTTCGGTTAAAACGTTGTTAACAGCTACTTGCATGGTAGCTTGATTATAGATATTTACCAGCAACCTAGTAACTTTTTTATTCACTCCAAGATGAAAGATTTTTTGTCACAGTTTTTCATGAGGTACCGAGTCGAACGCCTTTTGAAAATCAAAAAATATTGCATATGTGCCAGTTTTGTGTGTTAACATCATTGACTGCACAATTGTTGTGAAGACGAATAAGATATCTAAACAAGATCTATTTTTGCGGAATCCGGAGGGGATTCAGGAAGAATTTTGTTACTCTCTGGCCATAATTGTAAACGATTATTTATTATGAATGTTAGTAGCTTTGTAATTGTATTCAAAGAGCTAATGCCCTGTAATTAGTAGGGCACTGTATATCTCCTTTTTTGTGTAACATACATAATTTTATCTTTGTCAAATCTTTCGGGAGTGTTTCTTTTTCGAAATAATTATTGAGCATGTTTTTGAGCTGTAGTTTTCCATTTGGTGGTAAATATTGGAGTTGTTTATTAATGATTCCATCGAAACCTGGAGACTTGTTTGGCTTTAGTTTTGATAGCGCAAAATTTATATCGCCCACAGAGATTTCGCCATCTAAATATGGGTGTTTTACATCTGATTGTCAGATCACAGCATATTTTTTCCCCGTACCATTGTTTAAAGTAGGTAAGCCAAATCTTCCGGAGTTATGTGGTTTGTTTGGAATTTTCTTGGAGAAAGTGATTTCATTATTTTCCAGAATTCGGCTTGATTTTTTACGTTCTTTAGTTTATTATTTATTTCCTGTTTTTGATTTCTTTTCTCAATTACTATTTGATTTTTATAGTCCTTCTTAGAGCGTAGAAATTCTTCTCTTCTAAATATTCCTTTTGAAAGTTATGCGCCTTACATTTTCTTAAGTTTTTTCTTATTAATTTTTTGACGGTTTTACAATCTTTTGTATACCATGGTTTATTGAATATTACATTGTTCGTGTTCTTGATGGTTATTTCTTTCCGTATTTCAAGCTTTTCAGAGACGCAATATATAGTATTAATAGGTTTTCACATGTATGGGAAAAATTATTGTTTTCTGTATGTTGCTCTATTTCGTACCAGTATTGGTACAGCAAGAATAATAACAGTAATAATCATAATAAATTTATTGTCACAATGAAGTATACAACAGTAATTTTTTACTTACAAAGACTACGTAAGAAAATAATTACATAATTAAGCATTTAAATATTCATTTATATTACTATAACATTTCTGAATTAGATATTATTTTAAAATTATGATAATTTTTTTGGTATTTTCACTATTTTTCATATTTAATGGCCGACTGTCATACATTTTAATGACACTATAATGAGGACCTTTTCTATATATATTTATATATCAACCTAGGAACAAGGACAAGGGTATCGATTTATCAAATTTTACTAGTAGTCTTTTTTGAGCATTAGCTCTACTATTACATACAAGTATTCCTGTTTTAGAATGATTTAAATCTAGACCATAGTCACAACACCAATCTGTCAGTTGAACAACTGCATTTATACTCTGTTCCGAGAGTTCCATACTTGTCCTAACACTTAGGGGACATATCGTCTACAAATTAACATAGAGACAATTTATAACAATTTATGATATTAATTAGAACATTTGTGTACAAAATGAATAAGAGGGGTCCAAATTCCGAGCCCTGCGGTACGCCCTCCATAATTTTTCTACGATTTGATTCTACGAAAATTTTTAAATTATTTTCTTCTCCTTGCAAGTACACATATTGATAGCGATCTTCCAAATAGGAGTCAAGCCATGAAAGGGGTATACCTATTAGGCCAATATGTTTTAATTTGTCGATTAATGTCATTTTTAAGTACATCAAAAGCCTTGTTTAGATCAAAAAATATAGTTGCAATATTTTCTTTTTTATCAAGACAGTATAATATATGTCATTGTTTTATAAATTGTATATTCAGTGCATTTATTTGGTACAAAGCCAAATTGGGTGGGTGAAAAGTTGCTATATTTGTTTAAAAAAGATGTGAGTCGGAGATGCATTGCTTTTTCTAGGACTTCGCTAATATTTGGTAAAAGTGATATTAGTCGCTAACTCGTAGCATTTGTTAGACTGCCTTTATTTTTATATTCTGGTAACTTTTAAATTGTTGGGAAATTTGTCAATAATGAATGGTGTTATTGAGCGTAGCAGAAAACATGGGATCTCCATAATCCGATGAAGTTTTTGGGGAAAGAGCAAGAAGAATAGACGCTACTTCATGTTTGTCAGTTGGCGTTAGAAACATATTTTGCTTAACATTATGTACTAGTATATGTCTGTATGTTGCTATTATTGTTTATTTGACTGATGCAAAATAATTGTTAAACATTTCCGCTATTTGCATGGTATCAGTTTTGACGAAGTGCTTTTTCGCCCAGAAAGGGTTTTTCTCGCCTCTTGAAAATCTCAAGATGTTCACCCGCAGTTAGAAAGTTTAAAAACGTATATCCTGCAATATGCGTTTTTTATAACATTATAAAATATTCAAATATGACTTACCTGTTCGAGAATGATCCACGAATCATATATGAAGCAAGTTCTAGGGCCGCAAGTCAGCTAGTTTTCCGATATCGAGAACAGATGTAACCTAAAACTTACTGTTGACTAGCACATGTTGACGACTTACCTTTTGGAGGACGCAGAAACAGGTTTTGGAGCCATCACAGTATGAGAAACATTCCAGGGAACATTTATCATTGTTTAGTCACTGTTACACATATTGTTTTTGTTGTTTAAATTATGTTTTACAGAAATGTTCGCATGTGAACCTTGCTGCGTCCGAGTAACTGACAGTTGTTCAAAGTTCAACGTGAATTGTGCTGTGAGTTACGACTGTTATTCCGAGTCATCTTCACGCCGAAATAGATAATATTTGTTTGTAACATTATTTTATTATTGTAAATTTTATGTATTGGTAATTTTCTAGCTGAAATATGGCAAACCGCGAGTAGTATAATTTTTATTAAATTCATGTCCTCGTTTTTACGCTTTAAAGCGCGACCAAGTGCTAAAGGATTAAAGTTAATTTTCCACTACTAAAAATACCGGTTTTTACCGGATTTTGCGGATTTTTGGGTATATAAGGCGTTGCACTCAATACAAACGCCAGAGTCGAGCCTCGCGGCTTTTCTCATCAACAGTTCGACTGTTCTGCTTCGGCAAACCCAGCACTGAGGAGCCAGAGGGAGGTCCACGACCAATTCGTCAGTCGGGTTGTCTGAAGAAACCGCCGTAAACCGAGATGATTTCCGGCTAAGTCGGTGAATGAAGACGGGATTTGTTGTATAGAAACCGCCGAATTCTGAGCAAGTCGCGTGTGGTGTGTTATCCGGCCCAACAGATACCGCTGTTGAGGACCTCTACTTGAAGAGACTGCTTCCGCAGAGGACATAAACCGCCAACTCAAACACTGCTGTTTACCGCTACTAAGTTCGAGCTGTTAAGATTGCCGTCATATTGTTTTGTTTACTTACCTTTTTTGGGTGTACTAATTTCACCGTAATACTTACCCTTAGTTTTCATACGCAAGTTGTCATATTTCAGAGGAAAACACAAGCGTATTTTCTTTATTGTTTCATTTAATATTTTTATAAAATAAATCTGTTAGTTAATTTAACATTCTCGTCTCTGTACGCCCTAAAACACTACCCATCTCCACAGAGCTACTCAAGGGTCATCCTCAAGCCTAGTTTACAGGAAACATCGCCGCTGTCAAGAGCTACAAGAAATCACCGACTACAAAAAGGACGTATGTACGCCACCATTCGCCATCGGCGCCCCCTCTCCGAAGTAGAGGGGGCATTACACAATTTCTGTCATATAATCCAGTCGATAAATTTTCAGAATTTCCATTTACCTCATTTTTATTTATATTCAAAGCAGTTTTCTTATATTGTTGCCTTTTTTACCTCTCGCTAAGAGAAGTATTGGATTCATGCTAAAAATCACATATCCAGATTTAAGTGAAGAAGCACGATTTAAGGTCCATATAAACCGATTTTAACATTTTTACGATGATGTGTGTGTGTGTGTGTGTGTATGTATGTATGTATGTGTGTATGAATGTGTGTATTTATGTGCGGATGTTGGAGGGACGATTACTCAAAAACTATAAATCTTAAGACCAGTTTATCTATGAATTCTTTAATCTGACATTCATGGGAAGAGCTGAAAAGGTTTTGGTAACAATTGGACAACCGGAAGTAGTAGTTTCTAAAAAATATTCTTCTAAATATTGTTTTTTGAAAATTTTTGATATAACTAATATAGAAGAACACAAAATTCTACATCTGATATATTTAAATTTTTTATTATATCTTCTATAAATTTAGAGATAAGGATGCTATAATTTATAGAATATCCGGGATGTAATAAGTCGAGTAGGCTAAAATACACTAAGACAACCAGTTGACAAATTCGAATGTTTATCACATAATTAATAAATGACAGAAGTCAGTAAAGCTTTTTCTGGGAAGTATATTTAATCTTTCTTATTGTTTTATTAATTAAATATTTAAAATTATAGGTAACATGCATATATCCATTAGAAATACCGCTAATTTTGTTAAAGAATTGGAAGAATCTCTGAAATTTAGGAACTTTCCTATACAATGAAAAATAGATATAATTAGAATTGTATGTGTGCAGAAGACATGTTGAATACAATAAAAAACAATATTTGGGTAAAGATCTGTATTTTTTTGTTATAAAACGACGGTTCGATAATGAAGTACAAAACACAAAACAATACTTCTTATATAACATAAAATGGAAATGGCGAAAGGTCTTGTGCTGGCCACAACAGATTTTTACGTCTTGCAAAGAGAGGTATTGGAATCATGCTAAAAATCACATATCCAAATTTTAATGAATAAGCATATTTCGAGGTCACTAGAATCCATTTTAACAATGCGTGTGTGTGTGTATACTATAAGACTTAAGACTTGTTTATCTATGAATTCCTCAATCTGACATTCTTGGTAACAATTGGACAACCGGAAGTAGTAGTTTCTAAAAAATATTCTTCTAAATATTATTTTTTTAAATTTTTTATATTACTAATATTGAAGAACGTAAAATTCTACTTCTGATATATTTAAATTTTTTATTATAATATTTTCTATAAATTTAGAGATAAAGACACAATAATATGTAGAATAACGGGATGTAATAATTCTAGTTGACAAATTCAAATGTTAATAACATAATTTGTAAATGACAGGTGTCAGTGTCATAAATCAAAAGTTTTAGTTTTACATTCTTAAAACATAAGTAATCTGCATATATATATATATATATATATATATATATATATATATATATATATATATATATATATATATATATACCGTGAGTATTTTTTAACGTGAAACATTGAGTTTGTCATATCCATAGTTACGACTTCATATTTGATTGACAGCAATGTATTTGCCCGTTCCATTTAAAATGAAACATAGGGAACGAATCTGTCTCATTTAAAATGACACATGGGGAATGAATTTGTCAGAAGTATTATATTTAAATATTGTAAGAAATTTAGCCGAGTCAGAAAACCACTCGTGCACAAGGTGCACACTATATTTTTTCTACAACTAGTTTTATTTTAGAATGCAGGTATAATTCTTTAAACAAAACTAACCTCTATTGACGTCTTATCAAATGTCAAATTCGTTCCCTATGTTTCATTTTAAATGGAACAGGCAAACACATTGCTGTCAATCAAATCTCAAGTAACCATGGATATGACAAACCCAATGTTTCACGTTAAAAATACTCACGGTATATATATATATATATATATATATATATATATATATATATATACATAGTTCTGTGCTATACCAGTTTTTTAAAACTATCCCCCGCTTCTTTTTTGAATATGTAGGGAGAACTCTGATTAATTATTCAGCACAACACTCAGTTAATAATTAATGTATAATTTAGGGCCGAATGCAGGGATAAAAATGCCTGACAACAAACTTACAGTTAATAGTAACTTTTAAATAAATATATTATATATATATACAGGATGTTAAAAATAAGTGTCACAAATTATGAAGGTATACAGTACTGACCAGAATGAGTAAAAAAAAATTAATCAACATGGGTCCGATCTTCAATAGTTTCCGAGATAAAAGGCAATGAAAAATGAGTTTTTTCGGAGTTTACCTCTGCTATCTCGAAAACTGTAAGAGTTACGACTTTGATTAAATGAGACATTTTGTTTACCTTTTAGAGGTCGTCTTAGATGTGTTTTTGTTTTTCACAAAAAATCGAATAATTGTACTAAGACAAAAGTTGTGGTGCCCTTGGCCAATATTTAGTTTTCAAAAAACTTCGTAACTATTAAAAAGTGAAAAAAATGTTTCATATAATATGTTATTGTTTTTGTATAGTGTATTTACTGGCATAGACAAAATTTTGTTCGAACAGTATCTAAGGAACTTCAGTTTTTCTTCGATTCTAATACAAAATGGCCTCTTTCTCGAAAACAGTTGAAGATCGGACCCATGTTGATTAAACTTTTTTTACTCATTTTGGTCAGTACTATATGCCCTCATAATTTGAGACACTTATTTTTTAACACCCTGTATAATATATATATATATATATATATATATATATATATATATATATATATATATATATATATATATGTGGAGTGTAATCGTCACTGTTTCGATTAGTTAAGGAGGAAAATATCGTGGGTGTGTCAGTGGATTGTGGGTTTTAATTAAAGTTGATTAAAATCTGTCAAGCTTTCGTGTATTTAATTTTTACACATCATCAGGACAGTTTTGGTGAAGTTGTTTATAAGTCATTGATATTATAAAACGGAAGAATTTTGACATTATATATATAAAACTTACTGTTTATCAATATGTAGTCTATTTGTCAAATTTTATACTTGCCGCTATCTCTATATTAAAAACAGAAACTACAGAATAAGTAAATGTATTTTTGCCCTCCTGAAGTGTAATGGGAACTTTACAATTGTATACACAGCAAGTGTAACCTACATTTTACGCTTACTGTGTTGTAACTCGTGTAACTATGCGGTAAAATAATCAATATACATGCACTGGACGTTTATGGGCATTTAGAAAAGAAATCATATTTACTATAATAAAGTTTATGTAAAAAAGTACTACCTACATAAGTTTTTTTACTTTAACATTTCCTATATTTAAAATTAATTTATATAAACCAAAATCACGGCAGCGACATCTGTCATTATTGTAAAAATCCGCCGTTACCGACATAGTCACCGATCGATATACCTATCAAATACGCGAGGCGAACATTGCTGAAATGTCAAATATCGACACCTACCTATTATTTATTACGAAGAAAACATGAGCAAATAAATATGTTATCAGTCATAAACAACGTGTACTGCACTTATGTAAGACAAGTAAATGAATAAATACTTTTCTTGGATAGATTGAAAAAAATGGTTAGGACAAATATTGTAGTAGATAGTTTAAGGATTTTATAAATGTTTTACTTTCGAAAATCGATGGAGTGGTTATCAAAAAATCATGTATTGAAATTTTTGATCAATCGACATTTTGTCATTTGAAAAAATAAAAATTAATTGTAAATGCCAAATATTTTAGAGAGCCTAAAGGTAAATTTGAAAGAAAAAAATTTTTTCAGTAGTATTTAAAATAAGGGAGTTATGACGATATTTTAGAAAAACAAAAGAACTCCAATAACTACAAACCGGGGCACCAAATCAAAAATTGGAACTAAGAAAAGTTGTTTGTTTCAATGAGTTCTAACTACCATTTTCGGTTGTAACGACAGTATTAACACCCTGTATATATATATATATATATATATATATATATATATACAGGGTGTAAATTTTAAAACGGGTCATAGGGCTATAACATAGAAAAACAGTTTTTTGGACGCCAAAAGTTTCTATATTAATTTATTGAAAAAATAATTAGTGCATATTATAAAGAAAAAATTTACGAATTTTTTGATACCAAACATATTATATTTCTGCTTCATATAAAGCCAGAAAATAAATTTAAAAATTTGCACAATTAAGAAAAAATATCAATGGCCGTGAAACTGACAGAAACAAAACAAAACAATTGTTGACTTTAAACGCTCATTAGTAAACGTTTCTTACACTTTATTTGTTAAATTATTATTATTTTCGTTTTATTAAGAAGAAATCATGAACAATTTGACTCATGAAGACAAATTACAAATTATTAATGCTGCGCCTGCGCCATTCGCGCACTTATGACAAATTTTCGCACCTAACCTATGAAAATGTACGACGATGACAACAAAGTTCCTGCAGAAAAGAGCGACGAAATACTAATTGGACTTATTCAAATTGTTTACCTTTATTTTTTTATCTTATATAAATATAATGTACCTATAAAAGTTAGGTTATACGAAATGTCAAACATAAAATTCTGAATTTTAATTTACTGCATAAACGACGTTATTTTAGTTTAGTTTCTTAATTTAGTAGCTTAATTTAATTTCATAATTTATATGCTGCAAAAACCCAGCATAAATGATTTTAATTTGTTCCTTTGTAGTTTGCAGTTTTTCTTGTTTCTTATAACTTATTTCTTATTACATGTAGATCATCTTTAGTTTGTAAATACCTATTACAATAAATAATAATTGTTTCTGATATAAATATCCTATTTTTTTACTTTATTTTGTGTTATTTTGTATTGGTTCATAAATTAATAACTTTAATCTTTAATTGTCCCCTATCATGACAATGTTTTGTTACTGTCACTTTCATAGCTAATGATACTTTTTCTTAATTGTAAAAATTTTTAAATTTAATTTCTGGCTTTACATAAAACAGAAATGTAAGGGGTTTGGTATCAAAAAATTCGTAATTTTTTTCTTTATAATACGCACCAATTATATTTTCAATAAATTAATATGGAAACTTTTGGCGTCTAAAAAACTGTTTTTCTATGTTATAGCCCTATGACCCGTTTTAAAATTTACACCCTGTATATATATATATCCATTAGAAATACCGCCAATCTTGTTTATAAATTGGAAGAATCTGACATTTAGGAACTTCCTCATACAATGAAAAATAGATATAATTGGAATTGTATGTGTGCAGCAGACATGTTAAATACAATAAAAAAACAATATTTGGGTAAAGTTCAGTAATTTTTTTTTAAAACGACGGTTCGATAGCGAAGTACAATATTAATATAACATAAAATGGAAATGGCGAGAGGTCTTGTGCTGGCCACAACAGATTTTTCTTTATAAATTTCAGCAATTATTGGACTTTAAGTTGATCTATAAATAGGGAAAGATCAAGTAAATTGACAGATGCTTGTTTCATTTCAGAATTTATCTGTTTTTGAGAATTATTGCTATTTTTTGTTTTGACTGTTTGTAACGGATATGCACAGTGAAAATAATATTTTAAGATACTTAAGAAAAATTATACTTATCCCTAATATCTGTTGTTTTATAAACTTCAGACTATGTTTCACTTCTCAGTAAATAGGAAAAATATTCATTATTTGAAGTACTAAATTTTCTTTTGTGGATGTACGATGTACGTATAATTTTTGTTTTTTTTTTTTGTAGCCCCGGAATAGTGAGTAGCTGTGCAAAATGATCAGAGATTGTTGTTGTTTCGACGGAACCCTTCATACAATAGTCTGTGATATTAGAAAATATAATCTAACTATAATAGTGATTTACCACTCACCCGAGTATATGTTTACAAGAATTATACGAGCGTAGAGTGGTATAGAGTGTTATAGTGCATAAGGGCGCATGCAAATATATGACCATTATTGTGTCCAATTTAAAAAATAAATAAAATAAAAATGTATTAAGTTGGCCACCCAGCCCTCCCCCCCCATTTTATAGTGTTATTTTATAGTAAACTAAATCATTTAATTGATGCATAATAGCTCATAATATTTACAATGAAATTCATAATTTTTAATTTTTAATATATCATTATCTTGACTCCCCATCATTCTATTTCTTCAACGGAAAAAGCGCAATGAAAATTAGTGGTAGCACATAAGAGCGCATACGTATTAGAACACAATAGCTTTTTTACAAATTTTTAAAATTAAAAAAAGACAGCATTAATGTAGCCCACCCGAGATCCAATAATACATATATCCTGAACGTGATTGGCGCATTAATATTTTACTCTGGCGCATAGTAGCGCATATGTTTAACACGCCATACATAACAATAAAATACCTATATATCAATTTGAGGGGCTACCCATTAAGTTGGCCACCCCATTGAAAAAAAAAAAAAATAGAAACTAAGAGAGCGCATGACAAAGTAGATGTGGTGCATACAAGCTCATAAAGGGCGCAATTGGTCACATTAATTTTTTATTATTAATTCCGACTTTTGGGGCAACTTCACTGTCAGGATATTTTATATATTTATAATGGGGGATTACACCATTTTTTTTTATATATAATTTCATCTGAAAATATTAGGAAAACTAAGACTTTTGATGAAAATCCGGTGAAAAAATTCCTATTAATAAGCGAGTTATGGTCTCCCGAATTTTAAAAAGATTGACGTGACGTCACATTTATGTGTTTTTATATCAAACTGTTTTCATCATTGACCTAAATGTTCTTGAAATATATGCAATTTTAAGTTATATTTACATAAAAATAAATGAATATTATAACACTGTATAAGTATACATACTTTATAATTACAGGTGTATTTAAATTATTAAGTTTAATGCAAGAAATTTATGTTAAAATAAAAACTGTTTGGAAACTGTAGTACAGGAATGTTAGCCCCTCCTTTCGAATTTGAATTTGTTAACTTCCATTGGTAGTAATCCCACCTCCTAACACGCTATTTGTAATGCATGTACAGGCGGTTTCTCGGTCGCCAATCAAAATATTTTCATATTAGTGTCGAAGGGTTGTAACAAAAAACCCTTTATAATATCTCAATTATACCATTTCATTTTTTTTATTAATATTCGTTATTCATCATATACATTCGTATTTTTTTACTATTTTCCTTTCATTCGATTGAGCCGTAATCCCCCATTGGATAGATAATTTTATATTCTTTAACATTTTTAACAACATAAAATTCCAAAAAATAATATTAAAAAGATTTTTTTAAGAAAGTACTGCTTCCGGCTGTCCAATTCCTACCAGAATCTAATCAGCTCTTCCCAGGAATGTCAGATGTCAAACACACCACACCCATCCACACACACACACACACACACACACACACACACACACACACACACACACACACACACACACACACACACACACACACACACACACACACACACACACGGACATTATCGTAAAAGTTATAATCGAATTATATGGACCTTAAAACGTGCTTCTCCACTAAAATCTGGATATGCAATTTTTAGCATGATTCCAATACCTCTCTTAGCGAGATGTAAAAAGTTAATAAATTTTAATTTTATCCTAGCATTATTCATTCATTTTAGTTTTAAATATTTTGTTTATCGCTTTTAAAGTTTGTATCAAAGCGAATGTAACATATTTTTTTTTAAACTTGAAATAGTAAATAAGACCCAGGAGTATATTATGAAGATATGCAAATCTCCAAAGTGAAGAACAAAAGTTTATAGAGGTACAAAGTTTGAGATACTCTTTGGCACAGTAAATTATCTGGCAAGAGATTTATCACTAGTGCAGATTGTGTATTTCAGTCTTTTTTCTTTTTCTCTTTCCTTTTCTTTGTAAAGAACTTCTTCTCTTGTTGCATTTGAATATTTAGCGTACAAAGCTCAAACTTACATAAGAATATTAATTACAATAAATAAAGATAATGAGAAAACTATTTATTTCTCTATAAGTTTTTAAAATTGTAATATAAAACAGTTTTATACTGCCTTATATATAGAGAGCGCAATTTTATTTATTATTCATATTTTTATTCCGCATTTTGTAAATGGATATTTCAAACGAAATTCATAAATATTGTATAATAAACAGGAAAAATAACGTGCAGAGGTACATTTTCAAATATAAAATATATTATAAAGAAATAAAAAAGGCTTTTGCATTCCAACAAAAACGAATAAAATATGTTATATTGAAATAAACTAGATATTTATAGTACGATAATGAATAGAAAATAACTATACATATTATTATTTCTAAATAACAATAGATATATGGAGTGTGTTAAACTGGCGGTCCGTAGGGGTATAATAGAAGTAATGAGTTTCTCCTTTCACAAAACTTTTCAATGAATTTTATACAACACTGTATAAAATAAAAAATTCTACATTTAAATTATCATCATGTTTTATTTTGCACGTTCTATAACATGCAAAATCACATTTGTTTTATAAGAATAATAGTAATAGCTACGTTATTAAAACATTACAAATTAATGCATTATATCGTTAAATTTTCAGAGAAATTAGATTATTGGCTTTATTACTACACTGCACTTTTTAATTGTGTTCCGAAAATAGAACTCGTAAATATTATATTACTATTTACTGTGTTTTTGTTTAAAAATGTCACAGAGGAGCGGTTCAAATAATTAAATGGTATTAATCTCATAGTTCAAACGTTATATTTTTATTTGTGACTTTGTTTAAATTCCATTACTATCACATACATGAACAATTTTCATGTAATTTGAAATTTAATTTTATAGGTTACTAAATGAGCAAAATAAAATTTACTTTTAGTAATTAGATTTAGAATTTAATTATGTACCTATAACTTTTATTGTTTTATTTAAAACGTTTTTGCTAAAATGAGATGGGAAGCTTTACGCAAGGAAAAACTGATATCCCATGTTAAACGCCTGTGGCCCACATTTTAATTAACATATTGTATATGAAAATACAAAATGAAATATAAGTGCATTTATCTTTTTACTTTTAGGATATAACGCATACCGTCTTTTCAACTCAAGAATAATCAGAATTCTTATGTGGTACAAAAAAATGTACAATAAAAGTTACATTTTCTTAAATCAATTTTGTGCTTACTGTGTTTGGACATTGTGGCTTCATTGACTGTAAAATAAAAATCTGACAGACAGACATCATTGTAAAAATGTTAAAATTGGATTCTGGGTACATCAAAACGTGCTTATTCACTAAAATCTCTATCTGCGATTTTTAGCACGATCCCTATACCTCCCTTACCTAGGGTAGCGGGAGGTACAAATGTTGTAGACATAAAGTGCTATTAAAAATTTCGAAAACAAATTTAAATAAAAATTAAGATAGTTATTTAAAAAAAAAGTTTTAGTGCACTAAACTAAAAACAAAATAGCTATAAATAAACGGGAAAATTTTGCCAAGATTATTAGATAAGAATAAGTAATTTAGATAAATTTTAAAAGATAAATTTTGACAAAAATTATCACTGATAATTTATATAAATTTTTAAGCTAAAAATTTACTCCTACAAAAGGTTAAACAGAGTTACGCAAATATGGTATACAGGCAAAATTTGAGAGCGTTACGTCACGCTAAAACACCGTGAAATGGAAGATTGCCAAGTTCACAAAAAAAACTGTGGAAGTTAATTTATCGCCTCACAAAAAAAAATCCTTAATATGGATGCCAAAAGCCAAAAGGAGGCGATACACGGGGAATCAGCGACCCACGTCCTGACTGACTACACGTGCTGGCTGGGTATAAGTTACAAATTCATAAATTCACTCAATATAACCAAAAAATATTGATAAAATTTCCCTTAACAGATGTTAAAGAGGCCAAATAATGTATTATAAAACAAAAAAAAAAACCTTACCACAACACCGGAGATAAAATTTTTGTAGCAAAAATTTGGAAGACAACACCAGCGCTTGCTATCAATACGAGGTATTACGACTCCACGCTCTGTGCGAATTCGCGCAGCGTCTGCTCGACCAGAAGGGACTACCTTTCTCGTTAGTCAAGAGACAGTTAAAATTTTATTTATGAAATATGTTATATTTTAAATAATAAAATAATATAGGAGCAAATTATATTTTTTATATGTGTTGTGTACCTATGAATTATAGGTATACGCTATTACCTCATCACCGCATGGCATAGAAATCTTAATTATCATTAATCATGATAAAGGATTTTCTCTCGTTATTATATAAGTTTTGTTTCCTGTGATGTAATTGATAATATTATTTATAGGTTGAACGTGCTTCTCAACTAAGCTTTCAAGCAGCAGGACCACACTGAACACAAGCGAAATAAATAAGGTAAGACTGAAAACAACATACATGTTTTGAAATTATATCAAATTAACGTAAATATATAAACATCTTTTTATTGCTAGTCTCAATTTAAATTACGTTATATGCATTAAAATATTTTGCGCAGTTCTTCGTTGGGGATTCTCACTCTATGCAATAAAAATTTAAAGTAATAAAAAAATCTAAATTTCAAAATTATTGTTTATTAAAGTTTTACGGCCGTGTAACTGTTAATCATATGATATGTTGCCAATGGATTTTAATGTTTATGAATAATGGGTCAATTCTGTTCGCATCTGTAGGTCTTACATATCTATAAATATGTAAATAATGAGCAAAATCGCAATGAAAGCTGCCAATCCTATGCACAATTTTATATTAATGGACAAGGATAAATTTGTTTTTGTCAATTTTTTATATTTACATATCTGTAAGACCTACAGAAGTGGACAAAATCGACCCATTAGTCGAAATTTGAACACTAACATCCATACCCAACGAGATTCAAATTCAGAACCTTTGCAATGCGACGCGATATCTTTGCCCCTATTTTATCCTGGAGGTCTATTCTAATTCACTTATCAAGTCGCTAACTGTGTGGTGTCGCTATCCCCACTACTGCTAGCTGTACTGTAGAGGGGGTCACCGAGTGAAGCGACTGTCGCTAGACTTATCAACACCTAAGTAGGTGTCGCTAAACTGTTTTACTCTTGCTATCTTTGAAGTTTGGTTATGTCAGTATTTTGTTAATAAACAAATGAAACAGCGACACCCACTTAGGTGTTGATAAGTCTAGCGACAGTCGCTTCACTCGGTGACCCCCTCTACAGTACGGCTAGCAGTAGTGGGGATAGCGACACCACACAGTTAGCGACTTGATAAGTGAATTAGAATAGACCCCCTGTCAGCAATTATAATTATCATAAAAATCGGGGTAATAACGCTGCTTGACCGGTTCCGATTCCGTCACTATTTTATGCTGTACTCTCGATGTACATTGTCTGTAGTCGTAGTCGCTGTTCGTCTGTTAAGTTTGATGTCAATGTGTTTTGTCCATTTAACCCTGCGGCGGGCGCGCTTTTGAAAATCACATGAGCGGTCGCGCTGCGGTATTTTATGCCGCAAGTAAAAAGAACTACAATTTAATGCAAAAAACCAAATTTATTTATAAAATAATAAAAAAAAACATAATTAAATATATTTCTTATTACAATAAATACTAAATGTCGAACTTAATTCGCCTACTCAAGGTGTCGAGAAGAGGGATAATTCATGTTCACAATTCTCTTGATTTTAATATTTATTTTTGGACGTTTCGGAGGTCCAAAAACCTCCGTCTTCAACATTTTACATTATTGTGTTCTAAGTTTTACATTTAATGTTGTGTGGTAAGATGTGTTCTCTTACAAAACCCCGTAAATTTGATAAGAGGGTGGGTCTTCACCTCCATCCTGGTTTTTTGAGGGATTTAGGCTTGAAAGTTATTTAAAAAATGAAAGTGACCGACACTTTTGTTACCTCGACCACATGGTGACAGGTTTGAATTTAAATTTGAGATTCCTTCTTGAAAATTTTCTACTCCTAAAATTATAATTCTTTAAGTAAAGTTATTTTACACTATATCGATGTTATAACATTCATGAAAATATTTAAAATCATTCAAATAAAAAAGTAAAATTCTGAAACACATTACTTACATGACTAGTCGCGTTGCGGCACGGAGTGCCGCTATTTGGTAGTTGTCCCTTTTACGGCTTGAATACTACTGGACCTATGGTTACAACTCACCGATTTTGTGTAGTATGCGTTGTTTTAATAGTCATTTAAGAATACCAGAAAGGGCATAGTTATAAAAATAAAAATAAATGTGATATATGTAAAAAAGAAAAATTGCGGCATAAAATGCCGCTGCGCGCCCGCCGAAGGGTTAATGTCGCCAAACCAGTAAAATTCCATACGTCCCGTCTTAAATCAGGCACAATCTCCATTTAATTAATTTGATTTTCTCCATAAGAAGAACTGGAACTGTAATTAAACCTAGGCTCCCACACTCTTTGCCATTTGCAACCGTGCAGCTTGGAATATCAAATTCATCCAAATATAAGTCCATCCCTTTTAGAGCTTCCCAACCTTCCCTACCAATAATGGACCTAGTTGCTCCCGAATCCAAAAGCCATAAAAACTTAGAACCAAATATTGAGATCTCAAAATAAGGACGTTGGTCCTGTCCTTAATGTGAGAGAATAAAATTAACTATGGCCAAATTCTTCTCATTCTCCAGGTGTCTGGCCGACAGAAATGAGGAAAACGCGACACGACCTTTTAGCGCCTTCCCCGCACATTTCCCAAGCATTTTGGGGCACGAGTTGGTTGTCACGTCTGCCTTACCACATCGAAAGCAGTGTTTGCGTCTTTCTTTCTTGCAGTCCCGTGCCATGTGACCCTTCTCGTGACAGTTCCAACAGGATAATTCTCCGCGGCATGCAGGGGTGGTGGAACCTTCTGTTGTCTGAGCTGCTGATGTTCTAGAGCGACCCTGGTAAGCTAGATCTGGTTCAAGTAAATTTTTCCTACTTGCCGGAGGAGATTGAACCTTCTCTGCTAAGAGACGATTTTTCTCAAGCTGTTTGGAAGTAGTCTGCTATTGTTCGACAGAGTGTATTTGTGTTAATCCGAGACCCTGTATGTAGTATGGTAGTACGTTTCTACGCAGTACTTGTAACTTCTCTTCTTCCGTAAGTTGTTTCGGCAACCTGTTAAACAAATTCGCCATGCACGCAAAATAGATACCTACCGAATCGTCCGATCCTTGTGTGCGTGTCCTAATCTCGTTCCACAATGCCACGTCATAATCAAATGGCTCGTATTCTTCTTTGAATAGCTTAATAAAATCATCCCACGATTTTATTTTTGAACGAACGGACCTGTATCATGTTAACGCTTGTCCCCGTAACAGCTCTATCGCCGAATCACACAATTCCAACTCGGCAACGTTACGTGAAATACGATAATCATTCACTCTTTCCAGAAATGCATTGACACTAAGATCGTGAATATTTCCGTCGAATTTGATACCCCAGTGCATCACCGGTATCTGTTTCCTCTGTACCGCAGGTGGCATGGCCGTCATGTTAACTGTAGGCTCTACTTTACTTCCTGCTTGTTCTCGATGTTCCTCTCTGTCTTCAGTCAACTGAATCAGTCTCTCTTCTTCAGCCCTAATGCTATCGTTCAGTGTCTTTACCGATGTCTTAATGTCTTCATCATTACTTTCGATTCTCGCTAATCGAGAGATGACATGTTGGATTTTTGTGCAAATTTTCTGAAATTTATAACTTGAGTCCAATCCGGAAAATTTGTCAATCAGCTCCTCAATAAGTACAATTTTCGATGAACAAATATCTACTTCTGAAGATGGCTCTAAAGCATCGACAGGATTGTTAATGAGTTGTCCTACTTCTTCCTTACGTACCCTTTTTGCCAACTCCTGTCTCATAACATGTAGCGTTAATGTACCTGTTAATGCTCGAAGGACCAAGTCGCTAGTGGACTAATTATAATTTAAGTAATGAATAATAAAATGAAATCTCGCGAAATTAGAGTTTGGTGATTATCAAGGTGAATATCAAAGTACTGACCTTGACGGGAGAGACAGGAATAATATTTGGAAGGCAGGGACTCGATGGGACGAAATGCAGGATTCAGATGATCCTGCACGCAGGGTTCCAATGTGGACGCTGTCTGCGGTTGGTAGCGGTGACCATGGGTTCAGAAGAACGACGTAACTCAGGCCTCACTTCGCTGTGAGGCTTGTGTGTTTCTCTTGTAGAAACGCAGAAGAGTAGTGGAGACGATGAGGGCAGCAGGCGCTGCGTGCACGGTTGGCCGGCCCGAAGACTAAATTTGGCCCGTTGTTCCTGGAACTAACTAGCAATTTAAAGCACAACACAAATACACTATTCACTTACACTTAGTCACTTTAGATCTGAAATGTAAGTTTTCCCCAACTCAATGAAACGCCGGAGTAAAGAATTAAAGTTTAATATTGATTTGAAGACATAATGTTGTAAATTGATCGAAGAAGAATGCAGAAATGAATAGATATGAAAATTTTAGGAATGAAAGTAAACACGACTGAACCCCACTTTGGTTCGATACCGACTTGTTTATTTATATTTTTTTCGTGAGTGTTATTTTTTTTCGTTATGGAGTTTCATTGTTGCATCCTTCTTTATTTTACAGATGTCTGCGATTTTTTTTATTATAAATACAAAATTTAACTGGTTTTTAAACATAATAACAATATAATAACATCAACCGTCAGCAACTCTGATATTCATTTGATAATCACCAAATAACTGAATTTACAACTTTACAGTACCTGTCCCACCAATAACTGTAACTAAATCAGTTATAAAGCCTAATAATTTATTTCCCAAATATCCCTAAAATATAACCCCAGTATACAAAATATCTGCCTATGTATTCAACTAACTATACCAAATAGAAATTCGCAGACTTCCGAGTAAAACAATGACCGCACCAACGAGTGCAATAATGACCGCAACAATAAATGCAACAATGACCGCAATAATGAGTGCAACAATGACCGCAACAATGGGTGCAACAATGACCGCAACAATAAGTGCAATAATAAAACAAGCAAAACTCCCTTGCACTGCAACCCTCTATTAACGTCAATTACTACCCCACGAAGTTTGGCGCCCAATTTTGCTACGTGCTCCGCATGCAGCGCGAATATGCGATGACGCAATTGTAGCTTACGCGCCCTAGTTGTTTTAGGCGCGGCCGACAGCTTTACAGTGGGGAAGGGGTGGTTCTTGGAAGTAAAGTAAACAACCCAAAAAGGGTCGGAAGAGCGCCACGTAATTTTTGACGGCAAAATTACGAAAACGAGTAAAGTAACTGTTACCTACCGTGATCTCGTTGTTGCCTGAAAACGTTAAAAAGGTTTTTCCTGAAAATAAAACACAAGGTTTCCAAGATAGATATAAAAATGAATGTTTAATAAAAATGTGAATTTTGGCGACGCGAAAAGCCCGCAACCCGATGGACAGTTATACGTCGATCGTTGGCCAACCATACGACGCAGGGCTAATACAGCCAGTTGAAACCGCGGCACGAACAATCCGCGAACGACATTAGTACATAAAAACATATAAATATATATGAAACTTGTGTGTGAGGCACACAATCAAATTAAACAATGACAACGTATAGTTGTTTTCAGGAGACAACAATGATGGCATAAATATAAATAAGAGTCTAATAAAAACTTACCCAGATCCAACAGTGGCGACTGGTAACAGGAACGGCGGGTAGGTGGAAGCAACCGTTGAGTGGATGTGGTGAGTGCAAAGGTACTGGAGAACCACACACACCATATGGAGATGTCCAAGCGACGATGACAACTCACCCAACGAATCCTTCAGCCCTCGGCGAGATGGTGGAAAGTCTTAACAGCACAAGTCGCGAACCACGTGCACTTACTTAATCCCCACGTGGGAATTCCGAATGAGGTTATCCAAGCCGAAATAAAGCACCCAAAAACCTCGGAACGGAATATATAACTCGGTGAGCGGATCCCCTAATACGGGTAGTATTTGTACAAAACACTTTACTCAACCGAAATTACTTAGAAGTGCCTTAAGACTCCCGACTCCCGAAATTCTCGCAAGGACGTTCGCACGCTTCCAATGACTTACGTTAAGTTGTGAAAAATTCAAAAATCCGGATATTACTAAAAAAACGGAAAGAGAGACGAATATACGAGAGACAAAGAAGACAATAATGCTTGCATAATACGTACCTAACAAACTACTTCTATATTTTGCATAGGATAGGGCTAATTCAAGGGTAATAGGATAGGTTGGTAATTGTGAATAATTACTACAAATAAATAAACTAATGCAATAAAATACCCAAAATAATACAATTTCATTTATTTATTAAGTACACCGTTTCACCGCTGTTGCTACTTGCGATAGCGTAACGTAGCGCGCAGCGTATAACATATATCAATGCCGGTCAAATACAATGACAACATTAATTAGCAAATGTCAAAATGAGATTTAAGTTTTCAATAAACAAATGAGGTTACTGAATTACGAACAGGCCAAGTAAGTTTATTTAAGATACTATGCAAATTTAGATATTAATCTGTATTATGTCTGTTATTTTAAGGATCGAAGGAACGTGAAAGAAAGGAAAGGATAAAATAAGGAATTTGGAACGAAGGACAAAATTAGACCGTAACAAAGATTACTGGAGAAACAATAACCAATATTACTGAAGAGAAATGGAAAAATTATGTTAAACACACAACATGAATAGAAGAACATTATTGGGAAACAGGTGGACAAATCAAGGAAGTTCTCGATACATTTATAATAAATGTTGGAGACGATGATTCTACTACAGAGTAGAATCTAGTAGTGAGGATGATGTAGAAAGTGAGTAGTTCCATTTTTTCTTTGTATGTATTTATTGTTTCATATTTTTCATTAATTTTTAATATCTATGACTTGCTGATATACAGGGTGTTTCTATACTTATAGGCCAAACTTTAAACGGGTGATAATATTGCTAGAAGTAAGTCTAAATGTCTTAATCCGCACTTCAATTCTCAACTGTTTCCGAGATATACTCGTAGATCATCTAATTTACTGATTTTTCGTCTTTTTTCATTATCTTGAAAACTATAAAAGTTACAACTTTGGTCAAATGAAGAATTTTGTTTGTCTTTAAGAGGACTTCTCTTATGTCCAAAAATTACTCCAAATATGACAATCAGCTGATTTTTGACTATTTTTTTTTTTGAGAATTGGACTTTGAGGATTAATACTTTTTGACTTACTTTTGGCTCTACACAGAAAAAATAAATCATCTAAATTGTAGTAAAATTAACTAAATAAATCTGTCATTTTTAGCCTTCTAATATGTTTTCATAATTTATCTAAGTTGATTTAGTTAAATTTTTTAAATTTGTAATAACAAATTATGGTAAAATTAAATACAAAATTAGATTAAATGACTACATTTAGTATTGAACTAAACATAAATAAATAAATTAACTAAATATATATTTAAATTCTCTATTTACTTACCTAATTCATTAGATAAAACACCGAAAATTGAAAGGCAAAAATAATGAAGCCAAAATATAGTAAAATTAAATAAAATAACTAATTAAAATAACTATTTACATATTTAAATTAACGATTTTTTACAGAATATTTATTATCTATTTCGGGTTATTTATAATGCTAAATTAAGATTTGCAAATTATACTAAATTATTAGACATATTGCCTAATAAAATAATATCTAATTATAATTAGACAAAATTTCAAATCTTTTTTCTGTGTATTATCATCCATTAAAGTTTGATCCATAACTTTAAAAACATCCTGTATTTATATAGTACAAATTATGTATTTTATTTTGTTTTTTTTATTTGCATTTTGTACTTGACATTGTTGTATTATTTTCTTTTTTTAAATGTAATAAGTAAATTATTATATTCTGTACTGTTTGTACATTTGTTAATTTTTTTTTTCGGCGCATCAACTAATATCGTCAAAGCTATAATTAGAATATTCTGTGTGTACCAGAAATGTTAAATACAATATTTATAGCTTAATATGAAATTGGCGAGAGGTATTGTGCTGGCCACAACAGATTTCTTTTTATAATTTTATTCTTCTGTCCTCCTCATATACAGGCTGTTATGTAAGTAAGTGTACATGTACAGTATTTAACAGTTTAACCGATGGAGAACTATCCCCATAGATAGTAAATCTGGCAATAATTTACGTTTTATATACTTTTTATAAGAACTGGAGCACCTTAAAACTGATCAATTACGTCAAGATTCAAAATTTTGTGAATAAATGAAAATCAATGTGTTCTCCGAATAAAAAAATGTTAATTGTCACAACTCACGTGAAACGCTTTTTTAACTGACGTACAATTTATATTCGGTATATGGAATATCAAAATTCCACTTACTTTAATGATAAACATGTACTATTTCATTGTGAAAAACCTATTATCTACCGCGACGTTAATGATCTTATATGTCAGTTTTGACAATCAACATTTTTTTTAAGAGAACATATTCATTTTTATTTTTTCACAAAATTTTGTATGTAATTGGTCAGTTTTAAAGGACTTTACTTTTTATAAAAGCTTGTAAAACGAAAAATATTACCAGATTTACTATCTATGGGATTAGTTCTACCATGGGTTAAACATGTACGCTTACTTACATAACATCCTATGTTATATTTTTTCAAATGTCTGCATTAAATATTTTAAACTCTTTTGTTCCGTATAATTGCTCTTATGAATCTAAATGATTTTTCTCATTATGACGCATTTATTTTAATAAGATTTAATTTTGTAACATTGTTACTCACCGCTGATTTGCAGTCTGTAAAATTCATTAAACAAATGCAAAACTGAGTATAAAAGTAACAAGTAAATTCTCCGAAAAGTGACAAGTAAATTCTCCGAAAAGTTCCAAGTCCAAATTTACAGTCTTTATATTGGACATAATATATATATATATATATATATATATATATATATATATATATATATATATATATAAAAACAAATATGCAAGGGCCACAATATGAGATTGCACGGTGTAGAGTCACCCCAGTCTTTTTATTTAAAAAATTACTATGGGGTCGTTTTTCTAAATAGAATTCATCCGAACGAACTAACACATAAAATATCGCATGGAAACGCTGATGAAACCCTTTGTTTAAAGTTTGGCTGTTCTTTTTCGCGAATTTTAGTAATGAGATGAAAGTTTATGCTATCTTAGAATTTTTGTTGCGTGTTGGGTCTTTTTATGGACAAGAAATGAATACATGTAATCTTAAAAAAGATAACTTGAAACATAATAAATGACCAAATCCATAAAAAAGCTACCTTGATTTATTTTGTATACGTCTATATATTTATTTTATATCGGGTGTAACAGGAAAACCTAGCCTTTGAGCCCTAGGCGTTTAATATTGAAAGACTTTTTATTCTTGCTTGTGGTCTATTTAATAACCATACATTAGTTAGCACGTTTTGTAACAAGTAAATCGAATTTGTAATTTATAGAAGTTACTTCTTTGCAGTACTAACCATTAATGTATTAAAAACAAATATTTTCAAACAATAACACTATTCTGAACTCACATGATCTTTATTAGTGTTTCTAACGCAAACAGAAATATTTTCAAATTATAAAATATAATTAACGTAAAAATAATTCTACTTGCTGATTTGTAACTTTTCTTCATATAAATAATTCTAAATTTTCAATAATGATGATTCACAAACTGAGCGTTTCGAAGAGTTAAAACGTTAGTACATTTGTCTGAGATTTTGGTTTAAATCCTTGACTAAAACTATGATTAATTATTTTTTATTCAATTTTAAATTAAATTTAGAATATAATTCTCTACAACATTTATTTGAAGTATTATTGTATCTAATAAGTCTATTTTGCGCAAGGAGAAACTAAACGCTTTTATATGCTTTCCATGTTACACCCGATATGTGTGGTATTTAGCTATTTCAGGCACCGGTATTCTTTTTATTCTTTAATAAAAAAAATTCTATTCAATGGATTTAAAAATGCCAAATTTTAAAATAATATTAATTTGTGAATTTCCCTGCTTTTTATTTATTGCACACATTTGCAGTAAGTATAAGAAGTAAACTTTAATTGATACATACTATACTTACATATTTAAAAAAAATGTAGTAATATGCTTGCCACATCAATATTTTTCCTGAGCTAAATGCTGACCTAGATAGGATGGTCATTATTCAAAAAAAAATCACTGAAGGAAAAAATTTAGACCACATCTACACACGACAGCAAACCTTTATAGGGATATAAATCAGTATATGCGATACATTATTCATAAAAATTCGTTTCTCATAAATATTCTACCCTTATACAAGTCGAAAAGCGATAGATCACTCTCGAGTTCATTATATCGATTCGTACTTTATCCGAACACCTGACGAACTTAAGTTATGTGTTTTCTTTAGTTTTTGAAATACTTTCAAATTATTAAATGCCTGTTATTATTAGTGTAAGCGTTATGATGGGAATAATTTAACTTTCTCATTACCGTACGGAATGAAAGGAAATAATCAAATTTAAAACTGATTGTCATCTCATTTCCGCATGTAATTCGTTTAGCGTCGTCGGCAGCGCCAAGAAGCAGGGCATGCTCTCTGCTCCTTGCTATGTTTTGCGTCTATTCCGCCACGTCGGACGAGGGCCTGTGTTGCCGCTAGGAAATGTCATTTCGCGTGCGTTGCTTGCTCATTAGCCATTTATAAATCTAATTTGGGATTTGGGCCAGTGGCCAATCCGACTGGAAAACAGTTCTTGTTTGTTTACTGCTCTCTGGGAAAGAAAATTGTTTTTTAACGATCCGTTAAAAACTGGTAATTACCACTAGCAATGGTACCAATAAACTGCTGATTACTGGAAATTGTACATGCGGAATTAAATAATTGCACCTCGTTTGTTCAACTTACTGTTTTTGCTGGGGATATTGACAAATTGCTTACCTGATTCTAATTGAAAAATGAAATTGGGTAATTTTGCCATAATACTTTTATACCAAGTTTAATAAAGAGGAAATGGTTTGTTCAACGATAATACGGATTTATCTTAGATTTATTTAAGGGAGTAGTTTATTCTTTTTTTTTATTATATATATATTTTGCTTGTTATGGTATATAATTCGTGGTGTCAGATATATGTGCAACGATTCGAAGATAAAATTTTGGACAAAAATTTAGATATTAAATTGGCAGCTATCAAAATAAAACGCAAATCGGTCAAGTAGAAGCTCCATTGTCGCGACCCTGGGTACAGATTTTTAACCGGTATATATTCTGCAATTACCAGCTAAGTGTAAATCTTAATTACAAATTGTAGATATATCTAGATATATACACCGTGAGTATTTTTTAACGTAAAACATTGGGTTTGTCATATCCTTGGTTACGAATTGACATTTGATTGACAGCAATGTATTTGCCCGTTCCATTTAAAATGAAACATAGGGAACAAATTTGACATTTGATAAGACGTCAATAGAGGTTAATTTTGTTTAAATAATTATACCTGTATTCTAAATTAAAATTAGTTGTAGAAAAAATATAGTGTGCAACTTGTGCCCGAGTGGTTTTCTGACTCAGCTAAATTTCTTACAATATTTAAATATAATACTTCTGTCAAATTCATTCCTCATGTGTCATTTTAAATGAGACAAATACATTGCTGTTAATCAAATGTCAAATCATAACTTATAGGAAAATTCAACGGTTATCTGTCATATTGACAAGATTAGAGATTAATTTTGTTAAAGTAATTATACCTGTTTTCTAAAAATTAAATTTAGATGTAGAAAAAATACAGTGTGCACCTTGTGCCAGAAGTATTAGTGGTTTTCTGACTCCGCTAAAATTCTTACAATATTTAAATATAATACTTCTGTCAGATTCGTTCCCTATGTTTCATTTTAAAAGGAACGGGCAAATACATTGCTGTCAATCAAATATCAAGTCGTCACCATGGATATGACAAACTCAATGTTTCACGTTAAAAAATACTCACGGTATATATATATATATATATATATATATATATATATATATATATATATATATATATATATATATATGAAGAAAAAATCAGTTATCCAAAATCTTTAATTAACAGATAAAAACCAATCAACACATAGCATAGGAAATAGAGCAAAGTATAAGAACGGAACAAAATTTGTTTATGCCTATTGCTTAATTACCTCATTTTCAGTATTGGCATTTTGTTTGTAAATTAAAAAAGCAGAAAATGTTGGTGCTGGTGAATATGCAGATACTGTGTTCAATAATGGATATTATAACGTTAATGGTTGTCGTACGTTCAGATAATATCGATGTAAATTTTCAAGAATAAATTTGTATGAATTTCAGTGTTTCTTAATTGTTACTAAAATTTTTGTAGATACCTACTTGATTTTTTCTATAATTTAAAATATAAAAAAATTAATGCATTTATCAGGTTGTTACAAAAGTACCTTTTTATATATTTTTATATTGTACCTATGTAATATTTTATAATTAAAAATGTTAGATAAAAATTATTAAAAAATGTTCATGATAAAACAAATTAAAATTGCTATAATAGTCACAGTGAAAAAACAAAATGTAAATATTGATTTTCCATCGAAATGTAGTGCCGTTCAAACGTGTTGTGCTCTAATATCTAATTTATCACTTTAAATTAAATTTATTAGTACTGTTGCATATTTGAATGCTTAATAACAAAATATTGTACCAAATTATAAATTAAAATTTGGATCTTTGCCAATATTTTCGTATCAATTATTTTGCATGGAATACTTAGTACATAGCATAATGGAAATCCCTTTTTATTTTATTCAATCAGTGAAGTTTGTTGTACTAGTGCTCCGCAATTAGAGCATTTTGCGAAAGTATTGTGCTTGATTTGCTCTTGACATTCAGCAATCAGAATAGTCTTCTTCTCCGCATTGAACTACCAGTTTACTTTGAGACCGACCTATCGCAATTAGTGAATCAGAATAGTATTCTACTCATTGCTCCAACGGTCTACATTACGACCGTCCTATCACTTCAGCGGTCTACAGTGAGACCGAACCATCGCTTCAGTACTCCTGGGTTCCTGAGCTTCGACTGCAGTGTTCCCGAACTACTGCTCCAGTATTCCCGTGTTCCTACTCCATTGTTCCGGTGCTCCTCCCTTCCTGTTTATCGTACAACTTTTCTGCCAACTTCATATTGTGATTTTCCTAACAAACTATTTAGGTACAGTCCATTCAATTTATTTTTTAAAAACACATCTGGTTGAGACACAGAAAGAAAAGAAAGTATTAAAATATCTTTCAGAACTCATATTATTAATTGGAATAATACTACCTTTTTTTAGTTTAAGTTGAAAATAACACATTAAAAACACGATGAATTTTGATTACAAAACATTAACGAAACACATGGCTAAACGCCATTTTTCTGTGACGACAACGCAACAAGCGTGAAAATGTCACAGGTGTAATTTACGGAAACGGTGTGGTTGTTTGTTTGACTTTGACAGCTGTTTAAAATTCGCGGCACCTTTGCTCAATACATTGGAATCCTAACACTTGTCAGCTTCCGTTTCCGTAAATTACACCTGTAACATTTTCACGCTTGTTGCGCTATCGTCACAGAAAAATGGCGTTTAGCCATGTGTTTCGTTAATGTTTTGTAATCAAAATTCATCGTGTTTTTAATGTGTTATTTTTGATTGTCCCTATGTCTCTTTCTGGATGCTGGTGGGATTCCCTCAGAAATATGGTAAAATTTTTTTGACCTAAAGAAGTCTGTTCTTATGATTATTCTGATGACAACTAGCAAAATTCGGAAGGTATGACCATGGAAATAAGTAAGCGGCAAATATAAAAATTGTATGGAGTGGCACGCTTCAGCCTTTTTTAATCACTATATAATAAAGATACTTTCCTTAATCGAATAAACATTCATTATTTAATAATTTTTTTTGACAGAATAAGAATAATATATTATTATTTTTTAAGTCTTGGATATTTATCCATTTGATATAAGTAAACAATTTAGTCCTAAAATTTGTAAATATTTAAGTAATTCCAACTTGTATCAATAAAAGTCTTTCTTTCTGTTCCGGTCTCGGTATATAGTGTTTCTGGACGATTTAGAAGTATGTAAAACTACTAATACTGGACGGGGGTAAAAAAGTTAATTTTAGTCATTTTGATTTTCACAATTTTACATTGTGTTTAGTTTTGTAACAAATATCAGAGAAATTTTAAATTACATTGGAAAACACAAGTCATAAGAGGAAAAGTACCATCGATGCGACTAGGTAAAACGTAAACGAAGCGAGATAAGACTACTCGAGTTTAGACTACCTCGGGAAATTGTTTTATCTCGCTATTTTATGATGTGCTGTTGTTGTTCTTGTTGTTCCTCGGCTAAACTGTCCACATCTATATAACTCTGTATCCTAGATACGTTCTTCTAAAAAAGTCTAATTATAGTCCATCTTATCAAGTTAACTTGGACCTTTTAATTTGTAAATTCATGTTTGATTAATTCGTAGACGTAAGATTATATCACAACTGTGTTAATTTCGATTCTGTAAAAATATTGACATTTGCTGTTAGCAATAGAAGAGACAAATAAAATACACAATTATAGATTATAGTTTACTTTCATTACTATTTTATTGATTCTCAATTTTATTCATTCCAATTAATTTTAATATTTTTTACATAGACGCCACAGTATGACATTACGAAATTTGAAAAATGTTTAACTGCCGAATAAGGTAAAGGAAGACAAAAGAAATACAATAAAATTAAAAAGAAATATTTGATAATACTTAACTTATAATTTCATAGAGCAACCATTGTTTTCACAATATTTAATGTAATAAATTGTTGAATTTGTACTTGGTACTGAAAACACATGAATACAGAAGAGTTTTGCAAGTACATCGCAGGTAAGCTACAAAATCCTCTTTTAAATGGTATATAAAAATCGTAACTTTGGCATAATAACTCGAAATTAAATGCTGATCATCGCCATTCGAAAAAGCTTAAATAGTGTCTTAAAGAAGTACAATCTAAAGTCCAGTATTTTTTCATACATAGAACTTATCTGCAAAAAACAATACTACATATGTACAAACTTATATTTTTGCTTCTATCTAGTGGGCCTAGTGCTAGGCAAAATAACTAATAAATTAATTTGATTAATTTATCGATTGTTTGATTAGTTGATTGCTTAATTATATGATTATTCAATTATTCGATTATTAGATTAATCGATTGTTTTTATTTTCTGATTGTTCGATTATTTTATTAATCGATTGTTTGATTATTCAATTAATTGGTTGTTTGATTATTTGATTAATCCATTGTTTGTGTATCTGATTAATAGATTGTTTGTTTATTTGATCAATCAATTATTTGGTTAGGTATTTAAATCGTCTATTGTTTGATTATATTTTCAATTGATTGTTTGATTATTTAATTACTCGATTGTTGATTAATCATTTAATTGATTATTTGAATAATCGTTTCTTTAAATAATAAAATGTATGATTAATTGTTTACTTGATTATTAAAATATTAATGAATTTACTATTATTTTATAGAATTGAGCATAAATTTATATGGATTAACATATTTTTTTTCTAAAATATTGACTATTCTCAGAAGTACGTCTTACTGTTTACAATATGTACAACAAGTAATCTAAATTAATATCTATGAGAAAAATAAATGCTATAAAGATTATTAAAATATCTTTCAAAACTCATATTAATAATGGGAATAATACTACCTTTTTATGGTGCCGAAACGTTGGGTTTTAATAATAAATAAATACAGAACTTAAACCAAAAAGGTAGTATTATTCCAATTGTTATAAAGATTCTTTCATGAAGTGTTATTACTAATATATAATGCTATTGTTCACGAGTTTACGTACTACATAGGTATCCAATAAGTTAATTCTTGTTCCGGGACATCTCACACATATGTTTTTGTTATGTTTATTATAAAAATTAGTAGTAAATACACTCATATTTGCTATTTTTGTTTTTTCATTAATTTTCTTATGATAAATTAATTAATTATTATTTATCAAATTTTTATTTAATAAAATTCATTGTCTTATTAACAGATTATTGATTATTTTACTAATCGATTACTGATTATTTGAATAATCTATCAATTGATTAATAATTGTTTAATAATTTGATTAACCGATTTTGTGGTTATTTAATTAATCGATTGTATGACTATTTGTTTAATAGATTGTTGTTTAACCGATTGTTTATTTGGCTCATTATTTGTTTGATTATTTGATTAATCGATTGTTTGACTATTTTGAAAAATCAGTAATCGATTATTAAATATCGTAATCGAACAGCCTTACCAGTGACCCATGATTATCCGGATAAAAAAAAACACTGCAAAATAAGCCTAATAATGTGGTAACTTTTGTCTAATGAACCATCTTTATATCTCTTATAAGTATGTAGTTCTCGAGATTCCCATTTGCATCTGAATTAGTTTCATTACTTTACTTGAATTTTTCATTCTATATCTAGAGTGAAATAATTGCCCGTTTTTTACTACTGTAGGTACATACGATAATAAAATTTTCTAAAAGTAAATGATTGAGAATTGAATTACTTCGAATAAAGTGATTAAGAACTGAATAAATACAATTTGTATTCTTCTTTGATAACTCAATTCCACAACTTAAATAAACTTTGAATTTTCCATGGTAACTTAAACTCAACTCAAGAAATAACATTTGCTGATTCTCGCCTTATAGTCTCTTGTGTAATAATACATAATATTTTTGTATCTACTTGTTGAAACACTCACACACACTCTCGGAGAACGTCGTGAGGGAGAAATAATGACTCTCACTATTTCTTTTCGAGCCTTAGGAACTCGGTATTTCATTCGACGTACTGGCACTACTTGCCAAAAATACAGTTGTAATTCGTTAACAATACTTGACAAATAGTTGCGATTAATCGTAGTGATAGAAACGTAGTTTGAAAATTGTTATAGAATAGTTTGAATACTTATTCGAGAATCGTGAGTAGTCTTGACTAAGATTTTTTACGCTGGCGTTCTACCCCCACCCTGAACCAGGTGTTTGCAACATCTTGTGACGGATCGAACAATACTTTAGTTTTTTTATTTCTCGCTAAGGGCCAGTTGTACAATCAAGGGTTAAGCCAAGGGTTAGTAATTAACAGCTGGTTAGTCAAAAAATGTGTTGTACGATAACAGGTTAAGCGTAACCATGGCTCTTAACCAGAATATTTTTAACTTATGATGAAATGAGGGGTTAATGATTTAACAAAGTGTTAACGCATGACATTTGACGTTTGTCTAACTATTTGTAATGGCTTTTCGGCGACGTTTGGTAGTTGAATCTGATTTTGAAGATGAATTATTAGAAAATATGTTTTTAAGAAGTAGGAACTGATGCGATCATAACACAAGATAAGGTAAATAAATTATTATATAAAGTGCTTGAATTATGCTTGGTTATTGGATAAAAGAAATAAGCAGGAATGTAGTCAATGTATAAAATTTTATTCAAAAAATCGACGTTTCGTTTCCTGTGGAAGCTTCTTCAAGCCGAAAGACTACTATTTTTAAATATAGGTAATTTGTTACACTCGTTAAACAATTATTTTAAAATATTCAGCAGAAAGCAAAATACCAGCTTTTGATTAAATAAAATTTTATACATTGACTGTATTCCTGCTTATTTCTTTTATCCAATAACCAAGATTACTTCATGCACTTTATATAATAATTTATTTACCTTATCTTGTGTTGTGATCTCATCAGTTTTTTTATTCTCTATTATATCTTAATACTGGGCGACAAAATCCACTAATTTTAAACAATCATCTTGCGTAAAATTAGGTGTTCTATTACGCTTAGTTTTTGACATTTTGTAATTTTAATATTTTTGAAAACTGACGTATATGTCAAAATTGCAATAAAATAAAATTTATGTTTTGTTTTATATAGTATAATTTGGAAAAACTGATCCAGTGTTAATTGACAGACTGCTAGGTAACCTTTAGAAAAATAGAAATGGTACAACTAATTGTGTTTTTTAACCAGTGGTTAGGTTAACAGTATGTTACGTAACCGTAGATACTAACTGTGTATTGTACAACTGGCCATAAGAGAGGTATTGTATTCTTGTTAAAAATCGAATATACAGATTTAAGTGAATAATAAGCTAAGGTCCCTAGAATACGCTTTTAACATTTTTACGATGATGTCTGTATGTAAGTCTGTATGTACGTATGTATGTATGTATGTATGTATGTATGTATGTATGTATGTGTATATATATATAGTGTGAATACTGAAAACCGTGACATAGGTGTTTAACATGGAAGAACAGTTTTTTTCAAATATTATCTGTCCCGCAAGAGTATAGTGGGAGTTTTTGATATGGTTAGAAAGATTATTTAATTTGCCATCGAGGAGTATCTAAATACTCCTAATTTAATGCTTTATTATTGAAATATTTACGAAAGTATAATGCTACTTGCAGGGTCGGATTGAACAAAAAAAGCCCACCGAGAAAAATAGAGTTGAGGGCCCTATTCTGTATGTGAAACGGTGGCTTTACTTGGGTACACACTCATACAGAAAAAATAATTAATTAATAAAATCGTTTTACTGGTAACTTTTTATTGTAATTTATAGTTTATAATATCACACGAAATCAACAAATGAATAATAATTTAAATAAGGTATAAACAAAAATAAATATATTATTTTTTTGTTTAAATATATAAATATCAGTACAATTAATACAGAAAATAACAAATACTGCCTACATTAACATATTTTTGTATTCTGTACTAGATGAGGCTAAGGTATCAATAATTTTCTTAAGGTCGATATTGTCCAATGTTCAACATAATCAAATCTTGCAATATATCTTCCCCCATATTAGCACATAAACGTGATATTATTATTTTTAAATTTGAAAACAACAAATATTCATTTTATATTTGCGAATTACATTGAAAGTATTAATATTCAGACAGTTTAGTTTTCGTCAGTTCCATGTTAGAATAATTTTCACTAAAATTTAGTAATTCATTTTGCAGGTCTACATAATCAGCATTAATACGTTTTGAAAAAATCATAAAAATTTCTTTGTTTTTCCGATTTTTGAATAATTGTTTAATTCTGTTAAAATTTCTAGGATTAAGATAGAAAAAATTCTTATAAATCTTTTTGTTTCCTTCAAACCTTAATTTAATGCTTGTTACTGCATTATTTATTAAGGTTTTATATACTTCAATTTCATATTTTTTAATTGATCTGTTATTAATCAATCGGCAGTTACTTCTCCGAACATTTTTTTACGCTTCGTGGCCTAACAACATGATATTTTGCTTCGATTTCAATATCACTAAGTGATTCAAGATCTCTTAAATATTTAACAAAATTATCTGTGCATTCCTTAACTTTTTTCAAAATTATCAAACTTTTTTTTTATTTCAGTTTTTGCTGTAATAGCAATATGGTAAGCTCGCATGAAGTCAATTCCTTGTGTTTGCAAATAATTTGACGCTGGCATTAAACTTTCAAACAGTTGAAGTAAAGTAAAAGACAATAAAATCGTTTCATATTACCTAAAAAGTTGTAAAAAAGAAGATCCTTCTGAACATGTTTTTTCATCGAATTCGGTACTATTTGATATCTCATATAATACCTCCAAAAGAATGGCATTTATAATGTTATATTGAATTATTTTATATAAAATTTAATTTTAAAAAAATCGCCTCTCCTAAAGGCCCAAAATAAGGCTAGGGCCCATCGAGAAATTTCTCGGCATCTCGGTGGGTTCAGTCCGACCCTGGCTACTTAACAGTTATTACTTATAACTTACTAAAAACAGTAATCATGGAAACGCATTCGGTAACTGACTTGGTTATATCAAGGCTCCATGATAACTTTTCACTAATTCAAATCCCTCCCGGTTCAAGTTAATATTTTTATTATTTTTATATTTATTTTGTACAATTTATTATTAAATAAATTACAAAATAAAAACAAATAATTTTTGGTACATCAAGTATTTTATTGACTAAATGTACAAGAAGTGAAATAAATATGTAAATTTAAGCCAAATTAAGTTTAGTTTTATGTTCGTCATTAACGCAACCGTTTTTTTCAAATTTTAAAATGATTCGTCTAGTTCGTTCATGGGATGCAATTTGTCTATCAAGATATATCCTAGCAAAAAAGTCTCGAATTTCTCGTAAACTCATCCCTTGATTGTAAAATTTGATTATACTAATTTTTTCTTCTAATGAAAAATCCATTGGATTTACAAGGTTTTCGGAAAGAATGTAACAAAAAATGACAATAAAAGTCTAACACGTCTGACAAACCTGTGTGAAGGTTTATTTACTGATGATTACTTTTTGTTTTTTGCTTAATACTATTAGCAGTGATATAACAAAGAAATAGGATAGTAAATTCAAGAAAATACTTGATGTACCAAACTATTTACGTTTTAATTTTGTAATTTATTTAATAATACATTGTACAAAATTAATATAAAAATAATAAAAATATTAACTTGAACCGGGAGGGATTTGAACCAGTGAAAAGTTATGAAGCCTTGTACTGATTTAACCAAGTCAGCTACCGAATACATTTCCATGATTACTGTTTTCAGTAAATTATAAGTAATAACTGTCAAGTAGGATGATACTTTCGTAAATATTTCAATAATAAGGTATTAAATTAAGAATATTTAGATATTCTTCGATGCCAAATTAAATAATCTTTCTAACCATATCAAAAACTCCCACTATAGTCTTACGGGACAGATAATATTTGAAAAAAACTGTTTTCCCATGTTAAACGCCTATGTCACGGTTTTCAGTGTTCACACTATATATATATATATATATATATATATATATATATATATATATATATATATATATATATATATATATGTGTGTGTGTGTGTGTGTGTGTGTGTGTGTATGTATGGGATCAAATTCTTTTAAACCTAAGACCTGTTTAATTACGGATTCCTCAATCTGACATTAATGGGAAGAGCTGATTAGGTTTTGGTAACCCGAAATAGTAGTCTCTTAAAACAATTCGAAATATCATTTTTTTAAAAAAATGATGTTATTACAAATAATAAAGAATATAAAATTCTCTATCCGACACATTTGAATTTTTTATTATATCTTCTGTAGATTTACAGATAGAGAAATATAAATATATAAAATAATCTGTTATAAAGGATCTCACAGCCTAAACAACTCCATGGAAACCATTTGAAAACTAAAAATGTTTGTAATTTATAGATAAATGTCAGTGACAAAAATTCAAAGATTTTACTAAAGGTTTTTTCTTGGAAGTACATTTAATATTTATTATTTTATTATGAATTAAATAAGTATTTAAAATTATAGTTACATATACATGTAATAACATATATCCTTATGAAATACCACTGATTTCGTTAATGAATTGGAAGAAACTCGAACATTTACAACAGTATGAGGAAACTTGTTCATAGAATAGAATGATAACAATAAATGTCTATGAAGTTTAATTATAGTGTTTATTGAAACATTTTCATTATGAGTATCAAAAGCAACATGGAGACGGATAACAAAGTAATGTTTAAATTTTTGAAACTCATGTTAACAATTAGAATAATACTACCTTTTAGTTTAAGTTCGGTACATATTTTTAAATTAAAACCAACGTTTTGGTCGCATACACTGCTGCCTTCTTCAGGGAAAACCAACATAAATGACAAATAAATATTTGCAGAACAATAGCAACAAACAATTAATAATTATTTATTATTATTAATAATAATAAATATAAATTAAAGAATTAGGCCTTAAGGATTACGGAGAATATTAAATAAACGACGAAAGAAATTATGAAAAATTCAATGACTCTGCAGGGATTTGAACCCCGGACCTTCTCATTTCATGAATTCTGTGTGACAGGCTAATTATTCACACTTCTATATAGCGCATTGTTCGCGCTGAGTATATATCCGCTTAGGATGGTGTACTCCTATACGACACTTGTAAAAAGAAATAGTGGAAGATTCAATGTCTCTGCTTGAACACGGATTCTGTAGCTCAGTTGGTAGAGCGTCTCGCTAGAAATGAGAAGGTCCGGGGTTCAAATCCCTGTAGAGTCATTGAATTTTTCATAATTTCTTTCGTCGTTTATTTAATATTTAATATTCTCCGTGATCCTTAAGGCCTAATTCTTTCATCTATAACTTCTAGTTGGATCAAAAATAATTTATTTCAACAATAAACATAAATGTTGGTGTTAAACAGGGTTGCGGCATGTCTCCGTAATTGTTTGAATATGGATGTGTTGTTGCGGAAGGTGTTGAGTGGAATGGATGGTGTACATATTAAGTACTGACTTGAGCATTTTAATCCGAACGAACTGAACAAGCAGAGCGCGCACGTACGAATTTGACAAGTCTGTACGTGTCTCCGAGCCGAACAGAACGCGCCAAACATTATCCATCAGATGTCGGTAAATCGTACTTGCTCAAAGAGATTCAGTTGCTTGCTCGTGCGCAATTTGTACGGGTGTTTGTGGTATTCGTGCATTCGCGTCGTTTGGGTTATTTGTTGGCTAATATGCAGCTAATATGATATAGCTAAACGATCTTGAACAAGTATGGCCCTTCGAAATGTTGTGTCTTTTTTAGTAATTATGGGTTCCACAAGAAAAATTAGTTTTTAAAAATCTTCTGTTGCCATACGCGTATTTTTTTTAAAAAATGTCCGCTATCTATATCTCTCATTAACATTATATTCTGCCATTTTGAATAGAGGCACCTCATCTACATTCTTTTCGATTTCTTCTTTTCATTTTTTAATCGGGTAAGTATGAAGAATAAAGCACCAGATGTCACTTTTACATCATCCACCTTTACGAACACTAGTGAAATATGGGAATAAGATAAATTCGTCAAACGCTCCGAATGTCATGAGGTGTTGTTCGAACTATTTATTCAATTCATTTGTTCACAATCTGCTCGTTCAGTTCGTTCGGATTAAAATGCTCAAGTCAGTACGCACCTTTAGAGAAAGTATTGTGACTGCGTGAACGTATGCGGATGATGTAGTTGTTTTAAGTGAAAATGAAAAGCAACAGAAGAATAATAAAAAAATAAACGAAGTGAATTGGTGACTGAGTGCAATCTGTTGGTGGATGGAGTGAAATTGGAGCAGGTGAATGAGTTTGTATATTTGGGTAGCATGATGTCGAAGGATGGACGAATTGACCAAAAAATTGTTAGGAGGGTGAGTGCGGGATGTAAGGTAATGGGTGTTCTGGGTACGTTTGTTCGTAACGTAAACGTATCTGGAGGGGCTCGGTTAAGTGTATATAATGGAGTGCCAGTGTCTGCTTTGATGTATGGAAGTGAATGTTGGGCATGGACGAGAAAGCATAAAAGGAGAGTGTCTGCCGTGGAAATGAGATATTTACATGGTATTTGTAGGTATACAAGACGAGGTCGTGTGAGGAATAATTTGATGTATGAAGAATTTATGGTTTAATGTTGCTAAGAGAGTTGGAGTGAGTCAGTTGAGATGGTTTGGTCATGTGGAGAGAATGTAAAGTTGAGGGTGTTCGATTGCGTGGCCGTCCAGTGTGGCGAAGGATAATTGTTTCGTAACTATTGTTGTGTGAAGATATATAGTTAGTAAGCATGTTTTTAAGAGAATGGAGTGACTCGGAGTTCTTATGTATGAATGCGATGATGAATATGAACAAGGCGAAAGAAGAATATTGTTTAGGAATGTAGTGAGTCAGCTGAGCTCTTATTCTTATCTTTTTCTTATTGCTGTTGCTATTGTTTTCGGGTTTTTGTTAACCCACTAAGTAGGGCACGCGTGATTTTATGTATGTATGTATGCAATAATTTTATTATTAATAATGATTATTATTATAATTTCATAATAATTTTATTTAAGTTACTATTTAGTAATTATTTATTTGTAATTTATGTTGTTTTTCCCTGAAGAAGGCAGCAGTGTATGTGGCCGAAAGGTTGGTTTTAATTAAAACATATATACAGAACTTAAACCAAAAGATAGTATTATTTTAAATAATGCTTGTTTAATTTTTAATCCATCCGGAAGAAAAAGCTATTTTTAAAAAAAGATTATCTACTAACAAAAAACTAGACATAGAATTAATTCGCTCTTTATTTTTTATAATACACTGGATACAGGTGACGCGAATCTTTTTACCTCCCGCTACCCTTGGTAAGGAGGTATAGGGATCGTGCTAAAAATCACATATCGAGATTTTAGTAAATGACCACGTTTTAAGGTCCCTAAAATCCAATTTTAACATTTTCACGATAATGTCTGTATGTGTGTGTGTGTGTGTGTGTGTGTGTGTGTGTGTGTGTGTGTGTGTGTATGTGTACGAATTTTCTTTGCACTCTAACTCAAATACTATCATTCGTAAAATTCTGAAACCTTGTATTTCTACTCTATTCTAATAGGAATAGAAGTCATTAGATTTTGGTGTAAATCGGATAATCGGAAATGGTACTTTACTTGAAGCTCATAATGGTTTTTCTTCAAAAAATACCATTAAATGCCATTTTTTCGCATTTAATGTCATTGGAAAATTATAGATTATTGAATTTTGTACAGGTTTGCATTAATACTTTTTCTATATATTTTACAAATAAATTAAAAATCATTTTTCTTTTTTTTTTAATCCCGAAGCCTAAGATAAACACATTTCCTTTGTTACACAGTTTATTTTTCAAATGAATGTAACTGACAGGTAAACGTCATTGTCAAAAAACTAATGACTTCAAATTAATAATAGTGACATGTTAAATAATATAGAAAATCGTAAATAAAGCAATAGTTATATGCAATGGAACATAATATAGTTTGAAGCATTACTGAATACGTAGGTATGTATTTAAATTAATAAAAATTAAATAGCGGGAGGTTTTGTGTTGGATACATCAGATTTTTTAATCTGTAAATTCTCTGTCATCATTCACTTTTAAAATAAAGAATAAATTGAGAAGCCGTCAGCTGCAATAGAAAATTATTGCCCACTGGTGCAGAATAATATAAAAATTTAATGGTTATTTATGTTTTTTATATTTATTGCACCATGCATAATCGCGTATAACATGCACACGCAATAAATATTAAATAAATATTTTATAAGCGTTGCATGAAATATTGTTTCGTATTTAATTAATTAAAAATAGACAAAATTAAATATTTTGTAAGCGCTTTTACACAAAACCAGTAAAAATATATTCATCATTTTGAAAAGGGGCATTTCGACTTTTTGACGGGCTTATATTCCTCAAGCGTCGACCCATCTTTTCCTTAAAAAATGAGCTAAATGTAAATCTTATGTATCAACGGTTTGGAAGCAGTTTCGGAGATAGGGCTGATAACAAGAAAAAAAAAAACTTAATTGATGAAAAATGTACAAGGCAGGTTTATTATTTGGTAATTTGTTGCATGTACCAATAATTGGGTTGATGGCTGCTGAATGCTAGGCGGAAGACTAAGCAAAATTCAGAGTGTTTGGAAAAATGATGCCGGGCATCTCGACAGCGATGATGGTGGCGGGTAAACGATCTTAAGAGCCCGTATGAAAGAGTGTACGGACGGTCTTCAGTGCCTCGGTCTACGCACTGGGATCGTTGTGGCGCAGAGTCGAAAAACGAGTTTGGGTTGATAAATGATTATAATAACTCTGGATGAACTTACGACCTGATGTCTGCAACGCTAGGGTATACACGTCGGCGACGTCGAGACTCCAAGTCGGTAAAACTCACACCGAGTCACTATGAGCTACTGTGCACGCGTAATTTGTTTTAACCGTAGCCGCCCGACAGCAAATGCCTCCCACCACGAGTGTGACGTTAGAACTGAAAACTCGCCCCATAGTATAGCGCACGCTGTACATATAACAATATTATAATATTTCTTTTTTAAAATAAAAAGGTATATTATATGAGACACTTGCACTTTTGAATAATCACAGCTTACTTTTAAATTATAGTTTTTGAATATTAACTTTTCTAAAGAGAATTCTTTTTAGAATACTTCTTTAAGAACTACACTCTAGAAAAATGTGTTCAAAATTCTCACCAATGGGGTCCTCCACTTATTTTTTATTTTATTTTTACGAAACTTCAGGTCCGTGATGTTCGCTTCTCAAAACCATTATTTTTGAAGTAAATATCCATGAAAATAATGTACTTATTATGTACAGTTATGTGCAATAAAAATTGAATTTTGAACGTTTTTAGTTAGCGTATAATTAATTTATGTGAAAATGACGGGCTAACGTGATGTAGCCCTTCACTAACAAATGAGATCAATTTTACTTAGCCAATAATATTGTACATACTATGTACAATTATCTACACATTGAATGAAATTTTGTACTACATTCATAATCCTATAACTAAAAATTAAATAAATTGTGACATAAAAAAATAATTTTTAAATACAACTATAATAACCAAATTCCTCCTACCTGTCTATCACACTTATAAATTTGACACAGGCTAGCTGTGAAAAAAATATTGTTGGCTGCTGGATGACGGTTCGAAACTTTTTTCGAGAACACGTAGTATAAACAAATGTAGGTACGAGTTACTAAATGGGTCAATTTTAATTTGGAAAAAAATTGAAGTTCAAACTTAAATTTCTCGCAATAAATTTCATGGGCGCCAGACCTTAGAAGGATGAAATAATAGGAGTAAGTTCCACTCCAAAGAACAAGAAGAAAGTTTAAATAAAAATGTTTAATGAAAAATTTCTCCAAAATGTATATTTACAAAAAACAATAATTTTGGAAAAACGCCGGAGTCTTTAGCTAGCTTTTCCTACCAGTGAGAGGAGTGTCTTGCCCTCCCAGGACCCCACACGGCCCTCAGCCCTCTGGCTGGTTCAAATGGGAGCCGACCTCGACTCGACGCGCAGCAGCCACGGAGCGCAACTTGAAGACATGTACTCTTAACGGCGGGGCTTCTTCAATGGTTACAGAAGTAATTTGCGGCTGTTGGTGGTGTAGACCGCTCGTACTAGTGCTGGTATCAACCCTGGGCGAGTGAGAAATTTTAAGAACCCTCTCGTCCGAATAAATCTCCCCAAAGCGTGGTAAAACGGCTCCTCGAGTGGCGAGTAAAGTCGTAGAGGTGGTCCAATAATAATTAAGCTGCGAAAGAGCTAAGCGACCTCCGAGATCAGAATCCAAAAGAACAAGGCCACTCGTTCTCTTTTTAACGACCCTAAAAAAACTAAGGCAGCAAAAAGTTCTATCTCGTAAGAGATTTACAAAAAGGCCTGATGGGCTGTGTACTATACAAGAAAATTTTTTTCCCTAGACTTGACCCCAAAACATTAGCAAAATTTATAAATAAAATTACAAGTTCAAAATTTACTAAGTGATGCAATTTATAAAAATCGAAGGTACAAAATCTTTACACTTTTACTCAATAAAATTACATACGGCCGTAAATTGAAGGAAATAGCACAAAAGAAGAGATTGAGATTGTAATAAGACTGATTGTTACCGTATTTTAAATCGCTAATCAAAAGGACACGATAAACCGACCGAGCGGTTAGGAGATTAATAAGCGATGAAAATAATACTCGACAATTTGAGAATATAATGACGAGTGGTAGCGCACAATTTAACGTTACACAACAATATTGCGTCGCAACCAAGACAAAGGAAGAACGGGAATAAAAATATCTGATATGGACACCACATGACTTCCTTGTACGCCTGTTACACTATACATATTTTGTTAATAATTAAAATATGTTCCTTATTGTAACAGACCCAATCATAAAATTGTACGTATTTGACATAATTTGACATTGACATTAAATTATTCATTTTTTTTGTTATTTTTTGTCCTAATTCCTAGCAAACTTAATTACAGAAACCAAAAAGTACATAATTTTTAAATATACATATCTCGCTTATACAAAGAGCTAATTTAATTATACTTGATGTTTTCGACGCAGAATTTAATTCTCTAAAACTTTTATTTGAAGCATTTATTATAAAAATCAAAATAACACCATTTTTTTTTAAGAAAAACTGATAACAGCTTCAAGTAAAGTATTACTTCCGGTTAGACTATTTTAACCAAAATCTATTATGTTATTCCCATTGATGTAAAAGTGTTATATACCAAATTTTAAAAGTTTTAGATTATTTTTAATATAGTTTTTCATTAAAATCTATTATAGGCTCCAAGTAAAGTACCACTTCCGGGTAGACCATTTTAACTAAAATCTATTATGTAATTCCCATTGATATAGAAGTGTTATATACCAATTTTGAAAAGTTTTGGAATATATTTTAATATAGTTTTTCATTAAAATCTGTTATAGGCTTCAAGTAAAGTACCACTTCCGAAAGTTATGTAATGACCAAAAAGGGAGGTGCACAACTAGATATTATAGCAGTCCTAAATACAAAATTTTAACTTTCTACTGCTTCCCGTTTTTCAGTTATGCGAGATACGTACGTATGTACGGACGTCACGACGAAATTACATAGTCAAAATGGATTCAGGGATGGTCAAAATGGATATTTCCGTTGAAATCCGGAAACCGAAATTTTTCGCGATTACAATACTTCCTTTACTTCGTACAAGGAAGTAAAAATTAAAAAAAAACATAAGTCATAGAAGGCAACACGAGTTCCATATTCGCTCACGAGCGCGGACCATCGAGTGCAAAAAGGAACGAGTGCTTGAATTAACTTCTACAACGTATGTTTTATACTATTTTCGTTGTTAAGGCTTCTTTTGCATATTTTTTTATAAAAATATTTGACAATTTCCATTAAGGAAATTTTTTCCTAGAATTATATTATTACGTTGGTGACAATGATTTGTGTTTTTATTCTGGACGTTTTTATTGCAGTCAGGCCAGTTATATGACAAAATATCACCAAAAATTGTTTAAGAATGAAGCTCCTTCCAACATCAATATGAGTACTAGAATGTGGCATTCCAATTCCGAAATAGAGAAACAATATACTATTGTAGTATAAACACAGAAAACATTTATACAGAAGCGACACTCCTTGCCGGCACCATTGTTGTTGCGATTTTACGTTTATGACCTTGAACTTTAAATTTGTTGGCAAATTTACGCGCGAAATTTAAATTGTTTTAAATTGTAAAAGAAAAATTAGAACATAAAAGTAATAAAATTTAAATTTTATTAACGATTTAAAAAGAAATCAGATAAAATAATCACATAATTATATTTTTATTAAACAAATACCTGAATTTTACAAATTTGTTACAATGCAGAATTTTCTATATCTTTGATGTGGGAAACAAACGTCAGACTCGATGAATATGTCCCATATATCCTTCTCCATCAAATCTTCTCTTCCACAGGCCTTGAGCCACATTTTACACTTATATTTATTAAATGAATATACATTTTGCATAATATGGTAGTCGTTTTAATACATAACTTACATATCTGGATCTTTCGGAAACGAAAAAAACTTACATTTCCCTTTCTCCATTTTTTAAATCTATTTATACAGTCTTTATATGAACAAACAAGTCCTCCCGATTCTACTTTCTTCATTTTATCCATTTAATTAGAAACTAACACCACTTCCAGTGGCGGCTCGTGCTATAGGGCACAAGGGCGCAGCCCTACCAAATAAAAAGACAAGAAAAAAAGAAATAAGCGAGTACATATACATTTTAAAAATACATTAATTATTATTTATTTACTTTCATTATTATGCAATTCTTACTACACCGCCGATAGCTAGATAGCCTATATACTGACGTGTGCACGTACCGATATGCTGCTATAAGAAGCTAGGGCACAAATGTTTCTGCCCCGGTCTCCCACTATTTTTACTCGAATTTTGACCAATAGCAGCGAAGCGCGCGAAGCTGCATATGACTGCATTAAGCCTGTTCCGGGCACAGCCCAATTTAAACGAAGATGCCCGAGTATGTCCGGCATTTTCCGAGGTAATCTGTTATTGTTGAATTGTAATCGTCTAGTACTCATTTAATTACGAAGATGGCTTCTGTATCTTAAAGATTAAATAATTTAATATACTCTTTTTACTTTTTTAAATTTTTGTGCCCTACCATACAAAGATATCACCAGCCGCCACTGACCACTTCTAAAATTCACAAACGGTTCACAAAATGACATATGTCAAAAGTGAGAAGACGTGTTTGGTTTGCTTGAATTAGCCATAACCCTAAAATACATGGGCGTGACTAGCTGAGACAACAGTTCTTTAAGAATACGTGAAATATAATGTTTTTCCTTATGATAATGATTTTTCCTATCGTTTGTTGAAAAAATAACATATTTGTTTTTATTAGAAATCAATTTGTGTTTCTCAATATATTTTTATTATTGACCCCTAACGGAAAATGTTCACGTCGAGATAATGAAAAGAACAAAGAATCGTAAGATACGAAGATATGCCGAAACAATCCGATTTTATCCGATTAGCCCTTTAAATTTGTTGGCATACTCTTTCTCTCTCGAATTTTCGTTTCTCTCTCTGACTGTCGCTTTTGTATAGATGTTTATTCTGTGGTATAAATGTAAATATATAATGCGGATCTAATTTTCACAAAAAACTTAACTCATGCATTTGATAGTTTATGCAAAATATATGCAACGTTACACACCGATTTTTCAATTTCTGCTTTTCTATGAAATTTTTAGGAGTAGGTCATTAAAACCTTTTTGTTCCTTTACAATTTTTTGCTACTGTTCTAGTTTTGGGGTCTAATACCTGAAGTGATATGTTTATCACTTTTACGTAAAGTTACGTCACATGTTATTTATAAAGGGTACCTATATTTTGTGTACCGGTGGGCTAGCGTTTATTGAAAGCTTCATATTAAAATAAATTATCAAAATTGCATTAAATAATGCTAAATTAATTATTATAGTACACGCACTGAAAGAAAAGTTTAAGGGTATCGGGAAGGGGTGTTGGGTTGCCAAAATAACCATAGACGCCGTTCCTTAAATATCCTGCGGAATAGGAACATACGCATTCGCAAAAATATTAAACAAATACTGTCAAATGTCATATCTAATATTTAAAATACATACTTGTGCAACTGCGTCATAGGAGCGAAACTATAATAATATGGGCAAATATAATGCAAATAGTGCATACAATTTCATACGCACTCATAACATAGTGGACGAGATATATTTGTATTTGTTATAGATTTAAATATAATTGTTAAGAATATCTATAAATCAGTAGTACCTATGTACCTAAAATGTTCCCTTCAAGAAACGATCCATAAATTAGCTAATTTAAAAAAAAATCCTTTTGTTCTATAAGCAGTATGTCAAGTGGTACATAACCTGTAACATTTTTCACTGGCATTTTGTTCAATATTTTTATTGTCTACAGATATGACTAGTACTTAGTTTATTTCAGAAAAATATGCTACCGAATTGACATAAAAATGATGTATAACTTTGATAATAAAGAAATCAGTTGCGGTGGTCGGTTTCGCTGTTACACCTGTATATTAATTAACTTTTAATTAATAGTATATTCAACTATTGCAAAGAAATAATAAACTTCAATAATTATAATGTAGCATACTTTAAGATAAAAATTTAAAAAAATATATGAAATATTTCTTCTTGTAATAAATAACGTATTAAATTTTAGATTCAATTAATAAACTTTACTGGAATTACCAAACAGATTTTCTATATGTAGGAGAACCATATTTTGGAAACAAATTATTAACTGGCTACATCAGATTTTTTTAATTATGCACACCCAACATAGAAACTTACCGTACGCCACTGCTACAATAGTTTCAATGGCACGGGAATTTTTATCGACAAATTACATTTTTAAGAATTCATTCTACATGTCATTAAATAATAATAAATAATATATTGAATTGAGAAATTGATCAAGTATACCCAGTCTTATAATTGATGTTCAATCTTTTTTTTGTAATGGGGTCGCGTGGCCATGTGCGTATAATGTCTGGTTGCCAATCTGGTAACCCGGGTTGATCCCGGCCAATGCAGACTTTTAATCTCACAAAAATGAGCCCTGTGGTGCACTCTCTACACTAACTAAATAATAAAATCGAAATGCTAACTATTACGCCAGTAAAATAATTGACATAGATTCCTACAAAAAAAAATCGTCGGTGTGTGTCCGAGAATAAATGAATACATAAACTTGGTTTAGAAATTAGAATAAATATGACTTACTTTACATTTCATTGACTTTTTATCAAAATCGAATATCCAGCGTACCTATTTATAACATAGGTTATTAGTGAATACATATTATGTATTACAAGTATGTAAAATGAATTGTGACACAAATTATGGGCTAAGTAGTTCCAGCCTATGATAAATTATAGGCTACCTACCTGTGTTGCACACAAATGGCAAGCTAAAGGTCGGGGTTCGAACGATAAACTTTTAGTTGATGTAGTCCAACTAAAATAAACTAACTCAGGCCAATGTCTGTGCAAAAATTTAGGGACCCTAAAACGTGTTTATTCATTAAATTCACCATCGAATTATTTGACCAAAGACAATACGTTTCTTACCTAAAGGTGACGGAAGGTAAAAATGTTATAGTTTATTCGTATTAAGCAGGGATGGTAACCATAAAAAATATCGGTTTGGGTTACGGTTTCGGTCATCGTGAAAATAAAATTCAGTTTTGATTTGGGTTTCGGTTTTTATACAGCATTCGGTTTTGGTATACCGGTTTTACTAAAAGGGTTTCGATTTGGTAAAAGTAATTTACGAGAATAATAATATTATTAATTTTTAACAACTAATTATTATAATGATACAAAAGTGTCCACAATGTTTTATAACAATCAGTTCTAATGGGAAGCAAATATTCAAAATATTCTAATTTCCCATGTTAAATGCCTATGTAAATATAACATGTAACGGGTTTCGAGAGCCACCCGATTGAGGTACTACGTTGAAAATTGAAATACAAAAAAAAACAAATAGAAAATAAATTTATGGTCATACTTTTTTATACGCAAGTATTATAATAATAAAAATTTACAATATTCAACAATTAACAAGAGACCTGTATATAATGCGGTTAACCGATAAAGAAAAAAGGGTTTTGTTTTCGGTTCCGGTTTTGTATCTGTTTCGAATTTCGGTACAGGTTTCGGTTTCGGTTCTCATTTTTTTTCGGTTAATGGTTTCGGTTCCGGTTTTGGTTACCATCCCTGGTATTAAGTGAGGCGCAGCACTTAAATTACTCGTTTGTAATTTATGACTATATCCAAATATTGTCTTTATATCAGAGTCTTTAAAACCACACAATGTTACATTCCAGCTTTATATAATGCTTCACCTTCCTTTATAGAAAAGAAAGAGAAGACCCAATATATTCAAATATTTCACTGAGCTCGATTTCCACTCTTCCCATTTTTATTCTAGTTTACACCAAATCGTTTCGATATTTTCACTTTAAGCAAAAAAGATACAGACAATATCACTATATATCCAGTACGGATATAAGGGTGTTAACAAAAAAATTGCACACAAAATACATTGACGGAAGGTTTGTGCTGGCCACAACAGATTTTTTATTTATTAAATTACTCCGACAATGAAAACTTTGAGCGAATGCCAATTCCATTCGGATTCGGAGTAGTTATATAACAACACTATATTAGAATCATTAGTGACTTAACTTCGTAATATACTCTGTAAGTTTTACCACACCGTATGCAATATTGTACCCATAAATCATGTTTAAGTGGTTGCACAAGAACATTAATTTGCACTTACACCTTGCACTGTATGCGTACATACAAATTAAAATTATGTTATGAAAGGTAATTAGTGTACGTAAGTGTGCATTGCAAATTAAATGTTTCCGTACTCTAAGCATATGAAAATTTAGTATGTGTACGTTGTCAACAGAATTTAACGGTACATTGTATTATTAGGAGTAAAAGTGATAGGAAGCGAGTCGGGCAAATGCATGCGAATCACACAAAGACACTTTTACTCCGATGATTTTCTTCAAACGTAAATACTTAATAAATAATTTATAATTTTACATTACAATAATAATGGTACATTGTTGTAAGAGATTACACACTCACCTGACGGCTAGTGAGTAACTCTTCCATTCGCACGTAATTGTTTTACTCGAGCGGTGTACCTACTATACTTTTTCTTCGACTATTTTGCGAATATACATTTACGAATTTGTTTTGTCAAGTTTTATCAAGAGTACCTTTTTGTGTATTTTTGTATTGCATGTAATATTTTATAAGTAAAAATAAAATAACGATAAAAAATCTTCATGACTCCCCCATATGAGAAGTCCCTGGTTGAGATACAAAAACAAAGAAAATGTAAATATGCATCTAAATAAGTAGTATTCTCACATCATCAAGTTTCAAAATTTTAGTGCAACTAGTATCAGAGTTATTAACAAAAATGTGCTTGATGAGGTACACTTTTAAAGGCCTGTAACTCTGTATCGAAAAATTTCCGGACATACCTTCATATAATATTTTTGCTACATATACGGGTTGTTTCTATACCTCTGCACGAAACTTTAATGGCATATGTAATTTGATATACTGATCATAGAACAAAAGATTTTTTTAGTGGCACTGGTTTAATAGTATATTTAATTATTTATAATTTTGTTACTAATGAAATAGAAGTATAAACACTGCATACAAAAAATCATTTATTAAGTATTATGACTAATACCTTATTGCGTAATGATTTTTAAACAAATATTTTTTTTATTTGAGGAACTAGTTTTGATTTCGTATAAGGTATTGAAAAGGTAAGGTGTTGTGGAAGAAATTTGAGAAAAATGTATAGCAACAGTGAATTAGTGGATGTTATTAGTGTATGAAAAAGCGGCACAACAAAATTCATTGCATCGGGCGTGTGTGTGAGTTTGATACAATATGCTGTATTTTGTATGGCTGCAGGAGGAAATAATTTCGAACAATTTTTGTAACAATGACTTGTTACAGTTTATTCTGATGTGAAATTAAAAAATTGATATCCTCAATTTTATTTTTTCCTTGACCTACCAAAACAATCAAAACATTCACTTGTTCCTGAAAATTATGTAATACCTTTAATTTGATTAATTTGGTTCATTACTAACATAATTATAAATATTTAAATGTACTATCAAACCAGTGGCACTAAAAATGTTCGCAACGAATATACTGCCCATATTTTTGCGAATTTAAAAAAAAAATCTTTTTGTTCTATAATCAGTATATCAACTTATATATGTCATTGAAGTTTCGTGCAGAAGTATAGAAACATCCTGTATATATATAGTGTGTCCCATTTAGAGGTGCCACCATTGGGATCTCGAGAACTATGAGATACGATGTCGGTTAAATGGAACTTTTTGTGCGCCTTTGGGAGGCCATCTCAAATGTGTTTTTGATTTTCCAAAAATTCTCATAGGGCACTAGATAATGACGAAAAAGCGAATATTGTTGATTTTTTCTTTCTCAAATAACTTCTAAACTAGTAGTAATTGAGAAAAACGTTTCAAATATAAAAGATAGATATTTTTATTAACTAACCAGTGGGGTACAAAATAAATTTTTATATCCGTAAATTTTCGAGATTTAACACAAACTTATATTTTTTTAAATGGAACCCATATCTGATTTTAGTCTCAAAAAAATCAATATTTTTTTCTCTTTTCAACGATGTCAGGGTTATTATTGATGCGCCATCAAATTTGCCCTGACGAGTTCCTGCCTTCCCTTGAATATTCCCTGTCTCCTATTTGGCCAAGGTTAGTACTCCATTTATATTTCAAATTGGATATTATCAAATTAGTGTATAGTATAGTGCAATTTGGGGCGATATTACAGGGATCTGATTTTGTAACTTTGAAATCTACTGTCGATTGGTATCTATCAGATTTCAGATTTTCCCCTCCATTTTTCTCCCATACTGTCGAAATTTACTCTGTTGAAGCGATTTTGTAAATTCTACTGTCATAAAATTTAAAATGATAATAATAATCATAAATTGACACCCACAATTAGTAGGTCCTTTTAATTATGATCCGTGAGTACAAAATTGTGTTTTGTTTTGCACTATATGAAATATTTGAATTAGAACAACAACAATGAAACTTTTTATTACAGCAAAATGTAAACTAATTATTTTTATCATAATTTAACAAAGAAGGGTATAAGTATATATTTTGATATGTAAGTGAATACATTTTTTAATATTTGTTATTAATGTTTAAAATAATAAAAAATTGCAAAACTATTGCAAAGGAAAGTTATAATTTTTTAAAATTTAATTAAAATAGTCTTTAACGTATTGTTAAATGTGGTAAATAAAATAACAGACATCTGAGTATTAACCAATATACTGTTGTAAACAAAAACAACATAGTGAACTTAGCTAGCAATCTTCGACATCTATCTGTGTAGTACTCAATGGGATAACAGGGCTATTACATATCTAAAATGAGTGCGGTATGGTATAACTTATCCCACAGTGATATACAAAACATTTTTTTAAGAAAACTGTTATATTACCTATACAAAGTTCATTTAGAGAAATTTGATAAGCGTAATATTGTAGTTTGTAACATGGGATTAACATTTACTCAATTACGTTTAAAAATTCATGTAAATGCCATCTAGTACCTATCTTCTGAAACAAAAAATTACATATAGAAATTAATGCTTTTCGATACGCAATTGGGTTTCGTAATGAATCATTATGAATGCAAAAAATAAATGGATGCAAACAAGTATTTAAAACAAAATTTTACTGCTGCGATTGTTGAGAACTTCGTTGGATTAACGGAATAAAAGGAATTAAACATCAGAATTTTAACAAAACCAAAATTATGTTAATGCTCAATAGGAGAATTTGTTATAGGGTTATATAGGGTAGTAATTGTACTTCTCAAACATACGATTGTAACATATAAAATCATGTTTTTACTATTTCCTGATAGATGAACCATTTACCCTCTCAACACGGATATAAAATTTAGTTTACGTTATCTAGACATTTTTAAATAAATAGAATACATTGTATTATTGATAATAGTTTATTAATCTTATTAATCCGCCGCGGACCCATACGCGATCTTTTTTTGTAACCAATCCAAGCGTGTGGTAAGAGGTATGATTGTCACTGAAAGGTCAAAGATGTCAAATGGATCATTCATATAATATAAAATTTTGTTGCTTTAATTTGTTTTTGTAATTATTATTAAAAAATATACATAAATTTGGTAACTAAACATCTTTATTCTTCAAGATATTAATAAATTCAACAAAAGCGGCCGTTCTTTTGAAGAAAACTATGCCACCAGAAAGCGCAACAATCGAATAATAATATTTACCTTTAAAATTTTTACATATATTTTTGGATAATAACGATATTTTGCTTTAATATAATATAATTGTGTATATGAGATAATCGTGACCTGCGGAGGATTACGAACATTATTACAGCAGTAATTCTATTATAAAATATTAGTCAGCTAGTTTCTCAGTGAACTCTATTTTATGTGTAATTGTTTCAGGAACAACGTAGATTTAGACCACATTTAGCATAGTATTCGCTACTTCGACATGTGTGCAGTTAACATACCCACCAAACTTTAATCATTGTTACTAAGATAATGGCGAACACAGAGAAATAATTATTTCGTATGTGGAAATTAATCATACTTTTCAAGTAAAATAGATACTTGTAACTGATACCAATATTTTGCTGATAGCTACAGTTACGAAAATTAATTATTTAGGGGTTTGTTAATAGATATTAATCATTAGTTTGCCCACTTGTTAAAAATTCATTTATCATGATTTAACTAATAGAATTTGTAATAATAGTTAAATTAATCTTTACTTTTTATATGAAATGAGGAATTGTTCAACATTATAACGTAATTTGAAATTAAATTTTTACCTAAAGATTAAAATTTAACTGTATAACCGTAACTAAAATTGATATATTAATTTCAAATTATTAATCAATATTGGGTAACATCGTTTTTATTGTAAGTTACTACTGTAATACTTTTAGACATTGTATTAAATAAATCTCAGACCTACGATTTAAATTCTTTTCGTTTTTTTTTTCAGTATTTCCTGAATTTGTAAAACTAAGGATTATTTCATTTTACAAAAAAAAAACAATAAAATATTTTAGAAAACATATCTTGCTACATTGCTATTAGAACGTTAAATGTATGTAACATTAATAAAAAAATAGCGTAATTTATGTTAGTTATTGTTTGTATCATATATTAAGTAAATAAAATAAAATTAAAGCAGGTGGGCGAGTTGATGTGCGACAGGCCTCGTATATTAGACTTAGCCATACAATAAATAAAATTTATACAATGAGCCGGTTTCACATTTTTTTCAAAAGTATTTTAAATAAAAGTTTATGAAATATTTTTCATAATAATTGTGTTGTATTCAACAACATAACATTAATAATCTTATTTGAACTGTAACTCATTAAAATGTAATACAATAATTAAATTATTTATATATGACAACAATTGTTATTTTCTTGAAACAGTGCGTGTTACCAATCTATTTATGTCATTAGAAATTGGCACCATTGTAACATCCCTCTTTTTCTAAAATAACACGAATAAATTCTCATTTTTACAAATATAATTTCTTTGGTTTCTTTATTGTTCTTCCATAACTGGATCTCACTTTCGCTTCTATTATGATGTTATTTTATCTGTGTTCTGATCTTCGACTCTTTTCAGTTTTGTAGATAATTAGTAATGTCAGCAATAAAGTTTGGCCAAAAACGTTGTCTCTGGCAAGTTGTAGGTATCTTTGAATGCCCTTTATAACCCAGAAGGTAACATTTAACTACAGTGTTTCTTAAGTTTGCTGGTCTCAGTAGTAGATTGCCTGTAAATATCATACCTTTATAATATACCTACCTAAGAGCTGTTCACAGTAGGTCCAGTACTGGATCAATTCTTCTAGCAATTCTGATCGATTTTGAGGCCAACCATTTAATATTGTTTGTTTTAGCATTGTTGTTCCCTGCTGTTATTAACTTCATTTGCTTCTTCTACTTCCACTTCGCAGTCGCTACTTAGCATGTCCGCTAGGTACATTTTTGTACCTTTTTTGTAGCTTACTTGTGGGTTGTATGGCATGCCCCGTTAACAACTTTTTAATCTAGGTGTTTCAGAAATAAGCTTTTTACTTGCCGCTACCCTTGGTAAGAGAGGTATAGGGATCGTGCTAAAAATCACATATCGAGATTTTAGTAAATGACCACGTTTTAAGGTCCCTAAAATAAAATTTTAACATTTTCACGATAATGTCTGTATGTGTGTATGTGTGTGTCGATGTGTATGTGTGTAGTATGGATTTTGTTGTCGTTCTAACTCAAATACTATCGTTCAAAAAATTCTAAAACCTAGTATTCTACCCTATTCTAATATGGAAAGAAACCATTAGATTTTGGTGTAAATTAGGAAATGGCACTTTACCTGAAGCTTATAATGGTTTTTCTTCAAAAAATACCATTAAATGCCATTTTTCGCATTTTGTCATTTTATGTCATTATTAAAATTAAAGATTATTGAATTATCCCTAGGAATACATTAATACTTTTTGTATATATTTTGTATGATTTGATGATTGAAAAACAGTTTGTTTACCTACATTGTTTATATTAATAAAAATAGGCTATAGTTTATTACATGTTGTATGAACTTTGGCGTCACAGTTTGTTTCAAATCAACTGACTTTTCAAAATATTACGCTTGACCTTCACGTCATAGTTTGTTGTTAGTATAAATCAAATGGTACTGATAGTGATTACTATACTGAAGAAGACAAATCATCAATCTGAAAAAAAAGCTAATAAAATGAAATATAACTTGTATAAACTATTTATTTATTTTTTAAATAAAGAAGCAGAAAAATGCTTTCATATAAAAGAAAATTGTTTACACTTATTCAATTATTATTCCTAAACTTAATTTTATGTTATTAGAGTTAATTAATTGCTTACATAAAATGCGCTATCATAATTAATAAATGTGTGGCTACCTTGTAAAGAGAAGGGATGTAGGCGAATTCTTTTGGCGCAGGGCTCGTATATATATATATTTATTTATTGAAAATCAATCCTACAGAATAAAATCCCAATTACAGGACGATTATAAAGAAGTACAAAATAAAATGCGTTGGCATAAATAAACGTACATATTAGAGCACAGTAAAAAAAGACAATGATGAATATAGCAAACAATATATTAGACAATCAATTTAAATATGGAAAAATTGCTGAAGTGATATTTTAAATCTATGGAATGAATCGGCAAAAATGTCGGACTGAAGGTTGATATTACTAAATATATTGCAAATTTGTCGAATAGGACATTTTAATTCATAATTAGTCCGCGCCGTTTTTAAACTGAACGTCAACTTAGTTCTTGAATTTAATCTAGGTACGTTGAAAGAGATACGAGATAAAATAGACTATCATTAACTTGACCATTTAACAATTTATATAAAAATGTAATGGAATGTATTTTCGACCATTTAACAATTTATATAAAAATGTAATGGAATGTATTTTCCTCCTTATCGATAAAGAATACACATTAAAATAATGAAGTAGCGCATTATAATCGCAATCGAAACTAGGATACTGGCCGGTAATTTTGTAATGACAAAATTTTAAAAACTTTTTGTTCAAGAACTCAATAGCATTAGAATATTTGTCATAGGTATGGTTCCATACAGGGGAGCAATATTCTAGTTTGGATCTAACGAACGCAAAATACAACTTTTTTAACGACAATACATTTCTGAAAAATTGAACATTTCTAATGATAAAACCAAGGTTTCTATAGGATGCTTTGATAATAGTTTCAATGTGAGTATTAAATTTGAATTTTTCGTGAAATAGTACTCCAAGATCCTTATATAAGTTGATTCTGTCAAGAATGGTATTCTCCATAATGTAGGGATGAAAGTAAACGTTTTTTTTTTTTTTACAAAATAGCTCATAATTTTGCATTTACTAAAATTAAAGAATAAATTGGAGGAATGAGACCAAGCTAGAATACGATCATAACATAACATAACATCAGACTGAAAATCAATACAGTCCTGAGTAGAGTTAATTGTTTTAAATAACTTAATATCATCGGCATACAATAATACATCACAAAACTTAATTGAATCGATAATGTCATTTATAAACAAGATGAACAGTAATGGGCCAAGATTAGATCCTTGAGGAAGTAGCAAAGTAGGGATTTGAAAAATAATTATTCATGGACACAGTCAATTTGCGATTATTAAGATAAAAACATAGAAAAGTAATAAGACAGGGAGCAAAATTGAAGTTAAGGTCAAGTTTCTGGAGGAGAATACTATGATCTACTTTTTCAAATACCTTGGAGAAGTCGGTATAAAGTACATCAACTTGTTTGTTGTCATGTAAGGCGTTAATTGTGTATTCACAAAAATTTATTAGATTAGTAGTCGTGGATCTACCCTTAACGAAACCATGTTGTTTATCTGTTATTTTATTTTTTATTACATTATAGATGTTATTATAGATTATTGACTCAAAATTTTGAGAAATATTAGAAAGTATAGCAATAGGTCTATAGTTAGATATGAGCGATTTATCTCCAGATTTGAAAATAGGACAGATATGAAGCAAGAAGGAAAAGTACATTTACTAAGAGAAAGATTGAAAAGGATATGTATGGGCTTGAGAAATATTGTATTGCAGTCTTTTATAATATATGCTGGTAAATTATCTGGACCTCGATTTCTTGAAGGTTTAAGCTTATTAATGGCTACTAAAATTTCATCTTCAGAAATATATGAAATGTTTACAATATCACTCAGTTTCAGTTGTGCGTAAGGTCTTCCTTAATTGAGACTTTTGAACCTTTCAGTAGTTTACGATTTTTTAACACTGATGCACGGGTTTTGTACGACACAAATTTAATGATGATGGAACTCGGTTTAGAAGAAGTAACTGACTTTTTACCTGTTCTGTGACAGCGTTCGATTTGCTCAGACTTCACGTTTACACCATTTGATTTAAAAATTTCACACACTTTTTGTTCGGGATCTTCATTAGCGGACTGAACACACGGATACAGTTGCGTCGGGAATACTGCTCTTGTTGGTCAAGTTTATCTTCTAATTCCGCGATGATGCCCTCGTAATATGATTTCTGTTCGTCTATTTTTTTATTAATTAGAACGATCATTCTATCAGCAAGCTTATTCATACTTCTGGTAGCACTCATTTTAATACACAACTGCACTAAAAATTAGTATGAAACTCGAGATAAAGAACTGCAAAGTATGAGCAACAAAAAAATACGTCTACTCTTGACAACGCGTGAACATTGTATATATATATATATATATATTTAGGAGTATTTCTAAGTCAATCTCTATTCCTATTATGGAATATAAAATTATTTGAAATAATTGTGGACTTATACCATATGTTCTTAATCTTAAAATAATAATTATTAAGAAAAAGTTTTACTCTATTGAAGAATACTTAAATTTTAAACATGTATTATGATATATTATGTGTTTTTCTTTGTTGTGCTATAAATATTTTAATGGACTATAATTAAATAAACAATATAGAATACTTGACCTCATGTCATAAAGCTTGTGTTTACACTTTTGTTGCACAAATAACTATTTACGCCCGTTAAAATATGCATTTTTTAAAATATGTTCATAATTATTTTTACGTAATACGAGCTTAAAAAAGTCTTATTTAATGTAAACAGGTAGAAAAATATGCACTTCTTTCACGCTTATATTGTAGAACTAAATGAAATTTGGATCTAGAATAAAAAGTGTCTAATTTCACTCATAAGATATGACGCACTCGCCTAGGGCTCGTGTGATCAAACTTTCCTAATCGTGAAATAAGACGACTTTTTACTCATATTGCGTAAATAACTGTTCTACAATTATTTTGAACAATATAACTAATTATTTAAAATAAATGCATAGAAATAATATAACTTTCACTTAAAACTACAATTTTGGGGAGTTACTATAACCCTAGGTTAAATACGGACAATTCTGTTAGATATATGAAAACTTTTATGGAACTAAATATCTGTAATGACATCTAAAGTATAGTTCATAACTTTCGAATATGTTCACTGGACTGAAATCTTCTACATCATGAAGCACGTCAATCAACATCACAATGGGAAGAGCAAAGATGCAGAAACTCCTGGAAGAAACTTAATTTGAAAACAGAAGTATATAGTTTTCTCTTCTTGAACCACACTATTTATGGAATAATTGTTTTAATTTATACATAACTTTTGAGGAACAAACTCGACTTTTTTATATGAAAAACTTTCTTATTTTGTACTCTACTGAAAATTGATATAGCTGTAGATGTTTAATAGCCAGTTTCACCAACAAGACTTAAATTTTAAGATAGGTTTAAACAAAATAATTCATATTGAATTTTTGACTGAAATATATTATATTTTTTCAGAAATTTACTAACTTCCGCTCTCTTGAGGTGTGGGTGAATAAAACCAAATTGTTTTAAAAAGTCGATATGTTTAATCGTTTCGGGAACATTACGAGTATAACGCTCCTATCATCAGCCATACATTAATTACATTTATAGGAAACGAGAAAAGCATTAAAATATCTTAAGAATGAATTACATGGTTATCATTTGTAAAATAATTGTCAGTACAGTTTCTGAGTATAAAACTCTCATTTTTCTAACTGACATGGCGCAAAAGGTCCTCACTTCCAAGCTCGATAATGAGGGAATAACGCCTGCAACAAAAAGGATGGTGAAAAAACTTAAAGCATGAAGATATTAATCAAAACTTGAAAAAACGTGGCGACCGCCATCAAAAGCACTCGAAATATATACTATAATAATAATATATAATATAAATGGTTAAATTAGCACATGTTGATCTACTTGCTATAGAGCCATGTTCCTCCTGACAAATCGTATTTTTAAATATATTAGATAATATATCTGTTATAATTGATTCAAAAACTCAATCATGTTTAGATTGGTCGATAATTACATACATAATTTTTCTTTTCTGATTTTAGTAAGGGAGTGATATATGACTCCATATATTTGAAAAAATACCCAAATCATCTTTTTCTTCATCTTCATCGTTTTCGTCATCGCAGGTTTGAGTTTGTTGAGGGCAAATGATGTTAATAATTTCGGCAACATCTTCTTTGGAGCATTTTGTGGCCAAATTATTGTCTACAGAAGCATAATAACCGTCAGAAGTCATTGGGAGAAGTGCCATTAAACCACTGAGCTCTGTTCTGATGGAAATTTCATCTTCAACAGTTACAGATTTTGTGAAGCAGTTATTTTATTTGTTTTGCTAGGTCTTGTGCATTTATAGTTCCATCTCCTTCTAGGTTGGCAATTAGGTGTTGTAATGCGAACTTACGATAAAAACTTTAACATTTTTGATTACTCCTTGATCCATGGGTTGAGAGGTCGATGTTATATTTGGAGGGAAAAAAATAAGCTTGACGTTTTGCAGGGTTATGTGTGCGTGCAATGTAGCATTATCGAGAAACAAAAAAATATATCTTCCTTGTTGTCTCATTTTTCGGTCTAGGTGTTCTAGCCACTCTGTCTGATTTGTGTAGTTATCCACGCTTTTTGATTTGCTTTCCATTTCACTCCCAAAGTTTCCACACGAATCCTATTGAAACACCTTGGATTGAGAGCTTTCCAGATCATGAATGGTTTTTCTTTTTCACCAGCCAAACTAGCACATAAAAGGACAGTTAGACGATCTTTAGCAATTTTTCCTCCTGAACAAGTCTCTCTTTTGAAACAAAATGTTTTGTCCGGCAATGCTCGATTAAATAGGCCAGTCTCTTCGGCGTGAAAAATGTTTTTTTCTTCGTACCCTCTTAAGAGGTCAGCTAATTTCAATTGCCGACTCTCCGCAAATTGATCTGAAAAAGATCATATGTCGCAATTTAAAGCGATCCAACCAGCCGTTAGAAGCTTTTAAACTTTCGTATTGAAGTTCATGAGCAACTTCACGAGCTTTTTCTTTAAACATTAGTCCAGAGATAGGCATATTTTTCATCCGAACTCAGTTGAACCACTTTAGAACAGCTTTATCAATAATCTCACCTGAGCCTTCTCTTTGACACCGGGATTTTTTTCATTTGAAGAATTTTCGCGAAATAAACGCAAAATCTCTTCCTTTTTTAAAAAAATGTTGGCCTTGCGTTTTTCCTATCTGATATTTTCCGTAAGTTGACGAATAGATCATGCATTTTTGTTTTTGTAAGGGAGGTGTAGGGATCGTGCTAAAAATCTCATATCGAGATTTTAGTAATTGACCACGTTTGCTCTCTAACTCAAATACTATCATTCAGAAAATTCTGAAACCTTGTATTTTTACCCTATTCTAATAGGAATAGAAGCTATTAGATTTTGGTGTAAATCGGATAAACGGAAATCGTACTTTACTTTAAGCTCATAATAGTTTTTCTTTAAAAAATACAATTTTCTACAGGAATACATAAATACTTTTTCTATATATTTTACAGATAAATTTAAAAATATTTTTTTTTATTAGTCGCGAAGCCTAAGATAAAAACTATTCCTTTGTTACATAGTTCATTTTTCAAATGAATGTAACTGACAGTAAATGTCACTGTCAGAAAACTTATCACTTCAAATTAATAATAGTTACATTTTAAAAAGAAAATAGTAAATAAAGCAATAGTTTTCTACAATGGAACAGTTTTGCAGCGTTAGTAAATACGTAGGTAGGTATGTATTTAAATTAATAAAAATTAAATAGCGGGAAGTTTTGTGTTGGCCACATCAGATTTTTTTTGTATTTAATTTCCACTTTTTCTTTCAATGTAAGTGACAAGTTTTTTAGGTGTCATTGCATTAACAAAAACAAAACATTTACGAGAAGTATGATCTGAACTACGCGAGCTCCACATATTAACTGGGAATCCCCTCATATCCAAACAAGAACAGATGGTAGCGTCACCTTCCTGCACATTACTGGTGGGGTGGGGATGACTGGCAAGCACTAAACAATTTTGTGTGCGTTATGAAGGGGTTTTACCACGTTGTGGGGTAATGATAATGGTGTCCATGTCCGCTATAGAAGAGGTCCGCTATAGAGGGGTTCAAAATTATATATTTCCCTATCTTCCTGCCGGGACCAAAAAAATTTGTCCGGCAAGAGGGGTGTCCTCTATAGAGGAGTGTCCGTTAGAAGAAGTTTCAGCGTATTTATTCTTATATTCTATTTTATAAGTAAATTTAAATTTCTTATAGAATTTATTTTTTTCTTTCAATAAAGATTTAACGTTTTTTGATAACCATTTGGGAAATTTATTATTATTATTATTATTATTATTATTGTTATACTGTTTTGGTATAAAGATATTGTAGCCGTATATAGAATATCATAAAAAATTGTTAGTACCTAAGCGGTGATATATATGAGGGTGAGTTTTTTTCTTTGTTTCTTTATAACTTTTCCTTGTCTTATTGATCGCTGATGAAGATGAAATGATGAACAACACGCGCACATAACAGCCATGCTTCACACGGGATTTGAACCGGGAACCTTTGGAACTTGAAGCGGAATTGTTTAATGGTTTTGTATTTGTCAATAAAATAGAATTAATCGAATATAAGTTTATATTTATAGTTATATTACCAAAATTTTGTTTCAAACCTTTAATCTCATTCTGTAGTTTAAGTAGTGCCCCGCTTTCTGTTGGCACCCAGTATAAGAAATAAAAAAAAATCTGATGTGGCCAGCACATGACATCCCGCCAATTCCATTTTTAAAATAGCAATGATTTTTAAGTAAAGTTTCACTTCCGATTGAACGTTTGTAAACAAAATCTACTTTGCTGTTCCAATAAATAGAAAAGTTTGTAATACGAAATTTTGGATTATATTTTATTGTTTTTCCTGAAAAATCTGTTAGAGCTTCAAATTAAGTTCTACATCCGGTTTATAATATATAGTCAAAATCTAATATGTTGTTTCAAATTATATAAGCGTATTAAATACCTACCAACTTTGCGAAGTTTTGGATCATTAATATATTTTAGGGAAAAATCGTCACACACACATTATTGTCAAAATCATCACCAACTTCCTTATGCTCTAAAACGCAATCTGTGTAAATTTTTCGCCGTACAATATCCATTTCATAATGTGTAGTTGCAAACTATTATTTGACACTTAGAAGTTAGAAATCACGTTCTTATTGAGAGCTGTTTGATATATAATGCTGCAAACATCAAACTTAAATCGAATTATCCTGTATATCTAATATTTATGTATGATGGAAAATATATTATTTTTACAAACCTTAATATCATTAGAATCATATTTAAACTACTAAATTCTTCTTAACACGGTTTCATTATTAATTTTAATGAAAATTGCTTCGTGACAGTGACATTTGTTTAAATATGTCAAATTTGTTATTAAAGTATTGTTTTTGTTTGACGCAGAGGCAAAGTGATGTACAAAAATAAATTATTTTATAATATAATATAAAGTTATTTCAAGTTATTTACTAAATGCTATTATCGTAGAATTGAAGATTGTGCCATTATATTCAATTTGTATTGGTAAAAGCTGCTAAAAATGATATTCAATGAATTATTTACAAGAAAAACAGTTAAAAGCTTGTATAAATAATACTTCCGGTTATCCGCTATGCACTAAAACCTAATGAGCTCTTCCCACATTAGTATAGAATGGGTATACGAAATTTCAAAATTTTCTGATTGATAGTATTTGAGTAATCGTGTCCACAAGATCCACACTCACACACACACAGACACACATACATACCTGCAGACATCATTGTAAAAATGTTAAAATCGGGTTCTGGGGACATCAATACGTGCTTATTCACTGAAATGTCTATATCCGATTTTTAGCACGATCCCTATACCTCCCTTACCTAGGGTAGCGGGAGGTAATATGATAAATTATCATAATAATTATTACAGAATTTCTATTGCTTCATACAGAAAAGTCCCTACTGTTTATTAAAAAAATCATTATTTATCTCTTTCTTTCTTTTTTTGCTAGATTATCTTCGCACTTAAACTTATAATGGTACTTTCAACTGCCTAAAATGAATTTGTGTTCCATGTTGAATTGACTTGGTAAAAGAAATCAGACCCATTTGCATCATTTCAATAGGACACTGATGTTTATGAAATGAGTAATAGGACACAATTTTCTGTAACATGTTTAAAAGATAAAGATATTGACCAATGCTTAAATATTTTTTATAATATATTATATTTTTACATTGAAAATTATGTACCTAAAGTTTTTATGTCAACTGATAACTTTCCTTGTTGGTTTTCTGTTAAAACTAAAAAATTAATTAAATTGAAAAATAGATTCTATAAAAAATTTAAAAGAACCAACTTAAATGTACACGGAAACAAATATTGCTCATTAAGAGCGCAAGCAAAGAAAGCTATCACTGACGACAATAAATTATTTATAGAAAATACTGAACGTAATTTAGGAAGTAACGTGAAACTTTTTTGGAAATATGTAAATAATAAAAAATCTAATGGCAGTAGTGGAATACCGAAAACCATGAATTATAATCAAACTAGTTCGTCTGTAGGGACAGATATTGTAAATATGTTTGCTGATTTTTTCGGCACTGTCTATATCCGCAATAATGATGAAGTTAGAGTCGAAGAAGTAAATATATCATCACACTTAAATATAAATTCTATTCAAGTCACTCCTGATTCTGTCTTCCAAAAATTATCTGCTTTAGAAACTAATAAAAGTGCTGGGCCAGATAATATTTCACCCTACTTTATTAAAATGTGCAGTCCAACACTGTCTCTACCATTGAGCATCCTTTATAACATCTCACTCTCAACTGGTATTTTTCCTCAAACCTGGAAAACATCTTACATTACACCACTACATAAAACCGGTAGAAAAAATAATATAACCAATTACAGACCGATATCCGGATTAAGTATATTTTCAAAAGTTTTAGACTCGATTATATCCGATAATTTAAGTTCAGTATTCCACTCAGTAATTTGTCCACAACAACATGGATTCATTAAGAATAAATCCACTTGCACCAATCTAATAGTATATAGCAACAGCATAATTGAAAATTTAGAAAATGGATCTCAAATCGATTCTATATACACAGATTTTCGAAAAGCTTTCGACCGAGTTAATATTAATTTACTTGTATTAAAATTACAATATATGGGTATAGGAGGTTCATTGTTGAGGTGGATACATTCATATTTGTCAAACAGAGTACAAATTGTAAAAATAAAAGATTTTCTTTCTCGATATATTTACGTATACGATCAGCTGGTTTGAGTAGGAGTGTAAGTGCAAAGTTTGTCAACAAACACCGAAAACTTACTCGAAATAACGGGGGTTATCGTGCGAGTGACAAATAGTAGTGAACTATAAGTGTAGAAGTGTAATAAACACAAAAAAACCAGGTGAATAAACAACCTATAAAACTTTTAAAGTCATTTAAAAACAAAGTGTCAACTGCGAGGTTAAAATTACACGTGCTCGTTCGGCAAGCGCAGCGCGTGTGCGGTGGCAGTGCGGCGGCGCGAATCACCAGTGGCGTAACAAAATTAGACAAACTGTTCATATAATTTTCAAACAATAATAAAAATAGTTAAAACCTAAAAATAATTACATAAACATAGGGTCATAAAAGGTGGCATGAGTAAAAGAAATAGAGAATACGAACAAATATTTACAAAAAGCAAGAAGGTATTAAGATCACCGGAACAAAGAAAAAGGGAAGAGGAAATTCGAAATAATTTAGAGAATAGAGAGGTAGCGGAAGAAGGCGAGCTAAAAATGGATAACATAGAAAAAATGCTCCAAACAATAATAAAGCAAATGGAACAAAACACAAACGAATTAAAACAGGAAATAAGAGAAATTAAGTTAGAAATGGAAAAAAAAGAAGAGGTGTGGAAAAGGGAAAGGAGGGCTTTAATAGATAGAATCGAGACATTAGAAATCAAAGCAGAGAAGGAAGAAAAACAGAAAATGAAGAACAACTTGGTCATAAAAGGACTAGAATTAGGACAAAACCCTGAAGAAGATATAAAAAAATTGCTCGCAGACCAACTCCAAACAAACGTAAAGATTAACAAAATAAATATAAAAAATAAAGGAAAAGGAAATGAAATTGTAATTGTAGAAATAGCGAACTGGGAACAAAAACAATTGGTCATGGCGGCAAAAAACAAACTAAAAGGATCAAATATATATATCGAAAATGAATTAACATGGGAAGAAAACAAAATTCAACGGGAAATAAGGAGCATAGCAAAGGAAATGAAAATGAGCGGGAAAAGAGTCAAAATAGGATATCAAAAATTGATAAGTAATGGAGAAGTATACATATGGGACAAAAAGGAAAAGGGGGTTATCCTGAAAATGAGCGAAAATGAGAAAAACCCTCCAAAAAACGACTAGGCAACCAAAAGGCAGAAATTCACATGGAGACGATCAGGCAAACGAACAGGACCATTCGATTGGGAACATGGAACATCAGAAGCCTAAATGGAAAGGAAATAGAATTAACAGAAGAATTTGAGAAAGCAGAATTAGAGTTATTAGCCATCACAGAAACGAAAAAGAAAGGTAAAGGATTAACAAACTTATGGAACAATCACATACTACTATACAGCGGAGTCGATATTAATGAGAGAGCATGTGCGGGAGTGGGATGTATAATAAACGGAAAATTGGGACAGTCAATAAGAAAGTGGGAATGTATAAACGAAAGGCTATTAACAATACAAATAGAAGATAAGGAGAACTTCACAGCTAGCATAATGATAGTATATGGGTTAGACGATAATGAGAGTAAAGCAAACAAAGATGCATTTTGGGAACGAGTACAAGTGGAATATGAGAAATTAAAAGAACCAATTTATATAATGGGAGATTTCAACGCTAGAGTCGGAAATAAAAATAAGGGTTTGGAAGAAATAATGGGAGTCCATGGGGAGTCGACAAAAAATAACAACGGAAATAGACTTATAGATTTTTGTATCATAAACGATTTAACAATATTAAATACTATCTTTCAACACAAAGATATTCATAAATTCACCAGGGAAGTAAAGAGTAGAGGAGAAAAATCGATAATAGACTATTTCTTAACTAACAAGGCACAAAGAACGAAAGTGAAGGACGTAAGAGCGAAGAGGGGTAGTGAAATAGGAAGCGATCACTTCCTGGTAACCGCGAAAATAAAAGCAAAAGGAAATAGGAAGGTACAAGGACAAAAAGTAAATAATAAAGAAAGAGAGATAGTAAAAGCTAGAATAGAAAAATTAAAAGAAGAGCGGACAAGAGAAAAGTTTCAAAAACAAATCAGCGAGTTAATAAAACATACAACCAGGCCGAATTTAAATAATATTGAAGAGATGTGGAGCACCTTCAAATACATAATAACAGAAGCAACAATAAGATCATGCGGTATAACTAGAAATACGCAAAACAAAAAACATACACACTGGTGGAACGATAAAGTAAAAGAAGAAGTAAAGAAAAAGAAACAAAAATGGAAACAATATCTAAACTCCAAAAGGCAAGAAGACTATGAAGAATACAAAGCACAAAGAAAACTAACAAAAGAAGAAATTAAAAAATCAAAGCAAAGGACATGGGAACAATTTGGAAACAGATTAGAAGAAAATTTCAAAGAGAATCAAAAACTATTCTATAGTACCCTGAAAAGCTGTAAGAAAGGAAAACAAGTAACATTGAATCAGCTGTTTGATAAGCACGGTAACATAATAAAAGAGGACAAAGAATTAATGGAAAGGTGGAAACAACACTTCGAAGAATTATTAGAAGAAACTCATACTAACAATGAAAAGGGAGATGAAGAAAGTATAGAACTGGGGAACACAGAAACAGAACATGAAGAGAAAATTACGGAAGAAGAAATGAAGACAGTACTCAAAAAATTAAGGAACGGTAAAGCACCTGGCCACGACGGTATAAGACCAGAACAACTAAAATACATGGGCGAGGAAGGACAGCAAATCCTGTTAATAATATTAAATAAAATTTGGGAAAAGAGACAAGTACCAAAAGATTGGGAAAAGGCAGTGATATTACCGATACACAAGAAGGGAGATAATAGAATTTGCAGTAACTATAGGGGTATATCATTGTTATGTACAGCCGCCAAAATTTATGAAGCAATACTGGAAAACAAATTAAGAAAAGCAACAGATGCATCAATGGAAAACGCACAAAGTGGTTTTAGAAAAGGGCATTCGACACAGAACCATATCTTTACAATAAGAAAGCTTACAGAAAATACCTTGACACAAAACAGTAAACTATTCATGGCATTTTTAGACCTGGAAAAAGCATTCGACAGAGTACCGCGGGATAAGGTGTGGAAAATATTGAAGGAAAGACAGGTCAACAATCACCTAATAGAAGCAATAAAAAGTATTTATGTTAAAACAACCAATTACATAAGAACAAGAAATGAAACTTCAAACGAATTCACCACCTCACAAGGACTAAGACAAGGAGGAGCATTAAGCCCGTTGTTGTTCATAATATTTCTAGACAGCATTATGAAACGGATTAAAAATAAGGTCAAAAAAATGGAAGTAGGCCATCATAATCTAAACCGAATTACAATAGTAGAATGTGCATTCGCAGATGACCTTGCAATATTGGCAAACAGTGAAGAAAATCTACAACATAACATTAACTTGTGGAAAGAGGAATTAATTAAGCACAATATGACCATAAACATTAACAAAACAAAAATAATGGTAATATCGAAAGAAGAAGTAACAACGAACATAAAAATAAATGGAAAAGAAATTGAACAGGTAGAAACATTTTCATATTTAGGACACACATTGAACAATAAAGGAAATTTAGAACATGAAATAAATAACAGAATATTGGCAGCGACTAAAAGTTACTTCGCAATGAACAAAATCATCCTAAACAATAAGCAAGTAAGTAAAGAAACTAAAATGACACTGTACAAAACAATATACAGACCAATCTTATTGTACGGGAGCGAGACAGTAAGTAAAATACAAGCCGCAGAAATGAGATATTTGAGAAGAGTAGAAGGGGTAACAAGGATGGACAGAATAAGAAACGATCAAATCAGAACAAGACTACAAATAGAAAGTATCCAAACTACCATAGAGAAAAGACAACTCGCATGGTATGGCCACCTGTCAAGAATGGCAGAAGACAATCAAACAAAAATGGTTTGGAATGCAAGAACGACAAAAAAGAAAACAAGAGGAAGGCCACCTAAGACATGGGCGAACAACATCCAGGAAATATTAAATAAAAACAAAATCAGCTGGCAAGAAGCAAAAAGGATAACAAAGAACAGGAAAGAATGGAAAGAGTTAATAAACAAAATCGAGTAATAAAAAGAATCTAATCTCGACACCCGAAAGGGTATTAAAGAGATTTAAAACGATTATATATATATATATATATATATATATATATATATATATATATATATATATATATATTTACGTATCATCAGGAGTTCCTCAGGGTTCTCATTTAGGACCAATTTTATTTACATTATATATAAATGACATTAGCACAATCTTTAAAACGTCTAACTTTTTATTATTTGCCGATGATCTCAAATTATTTTCTAAAATAGATAATTGGAATGATGTTGTATGTTTACAGAACGATTTATCAAGATTAGAACTATGGTGTAAAAAAAATTTCATCGAGCTTAACATCGAAAAATGTAAACATATAACATTTGCTAAGAAGAAAAATTATGTTCACTCTAGATACCATTTAAATAATGTTTGTTTAGAAAATGTAAATTCAATTAAAGACCTTGGTGTTGTATTTAACTCAAAATTTAACTTTCATGAGCATATGGACTTTGTTGTAAAAAAAGCTAATAAGATGTGTGGCTTTGTCATCCGGCAATCGAGAGAATTTACAAATATTGATGCCATATGTAAATTATATTATTCTCTTGTCCGCACACACTTAGAATATTGCCATATTATTTGGTCTCCTTATTATCAGAGCCATATAGACAGAATCGAAAAAATTCAAAAGAAATTTGTACGTTATCTTTTATATAAACTGCATATTAATAAAAATAATTATTCATATTCTGAAAGATTATATTTGTTAGGTTTAGATTCCCTAGAAATACGACGTAAAAAAGCTAAACTATTATTCGCTTACAATATTATTCATGGTTACATCGATGTACCAGATATTTTAGTAAAATTTAAATTTCATGTTCCTTCATATAATACGAGAAATAAACTTATTTTTGAACCACACAAATCAAATGTTTTGTATGGAAAGCATTCTGTAATTAATGAAATTGTAAACTGTGTAAATACTTTAATTTCAAACGAAATAGACATCTACAACATAAGTCAATCCAAATTTAAAAATGTGTTAAAATGTATTTTGAAATAAGATACGGAATTTCTATAATTATATATATACTTTATTTGTTAATATAATTTAGTTCACCTGCATGTCTGAAATATATATTTCGTATTATTTTGCTGTACCATTTGGATTTTATATCCGTAGTGTACCCATGCTAAATAAATAAATAAAATATAGCTCAGATGGCATATGTTATATGTTCCAAATGTACCAGATTGCCTATAACTTTAACTTATTACTACAATACCAACTTTGAGAAATTAAACAAAATCAAGAGAAAATAAATCAAAATATTTTATAATCAGTCATTAAAATTAAGTGGTGACCTTCTGCACAGCTACTCAAAGTGCGGTGAAACAACTTTTCATTTTTACCTCCTGCTACCCTTGGTAAGGGAGGTATAGGGATCGTGCTAATAATCACATATCGAGATTTTAGTAAATGATTACGTTTTAAGGTCCCTAGAATCCAATTTTAACATTTTCACAATGATATCCGTATGTGTGCGTGTGTGTCTCAAATACTATCATTCAGAAAATTCTGAAACCTTGTATATCTACCTTATTCTAATATGGAAAGAAACCATTAGATTTTGGTGTAAATTGGATAACCGGAAATACCATTTTACCTGAAGCTCATAATGGTTTTTCTTCAAATGCCATTTTTTCGCATTTTATATCATTATGAAAATTAAAGATTATTGAATACATTAATACTTTTTACCTCTCGCTAAGAGAAGTATTGGAATCTTGCTAAAAATCACAAATCCAGATTTTAATTAATAAGCACGTTTCAAGGTCACTAGAAACCGATTTTAACATTTTTACAATGATGTATGTGTGTGTGTGTGTGGATGTGTATAAGACTTAAGACTTGTTTAACTATGAATTCCTGAATCTGACATTCCTGGGAAGCGCTGAAAAGGTTTTGGTATCAATTGGACAACCGGAAGTAATAGTTTCTAAAAAAGATTCTTCTAAATATTATTTTTTGAAAATTTTCGATATCACTAATATTGAAGAACATAAAATTCTACATATGATACATTTAAAATTTTTATTATATCTTCTATAAATTTAGAGATAAAGACGCTATAATATATAGAATAACGGGAAGTAATAATAGTAGTAGAGTAGGCTAAACTACACTAAGGAACCAGTTGATAAATGCAAATGTTTATAACATAATTTGTAAATGACAGATGCCAGTGTCAAAAATCAAAAGTTTTAGTTACATTCTGAAAGCTTCTTCTGGGAAGTACATTTAATCTCTAATCTTTAATATTTAAAATTATAGTTAACCTGGTTATATCCATTAGAAATACCGCCAATCTTGATAATGAATTGGAAGAATCTCTGAGATTTAGGAACTTCCTCATACAATGAAAAATAGATATAGTTAGAATTGTATGTATGCAGAAGACATGTTAAATACAATAAAAACCAATATTTGGGTAAATTTCTGTAAATTTTTTGTTACAAAACGACGATTCGATAGCTAAGTTCAATACAGTACTTATACCTATAACATAAAACGGAATTGGCGAGAGGTTTTGTGCTGGCCACAACAGATTTTTCTATATATTTTACAGATAAAATTAAAAATCATTTTTTTATAAAGCCCGTAGCCTAAGATAAACACAATTCCTTTGTTCACAGTTCATGTTTCAAATTTATGTAACTGACAGGTAAATGTTCCTGTCAAAAAACTAATCACTTCAAACTAATAATAGTGACATTTTAAAAAGAAAATAGTAAATAAAGCAATAGTTATATGCAATGGAACAGAATATAGTTTGCAGCATTAGTAAATACGTAGGTATGTATTGAAATTAATAAAAATTAAATAGCGGGAGGTATTGTGTTGGCCACATGAGATTTTTTAATTTATTTTTTATTAGAAATTAACGTTTTAAATTTTCTCGGGTATATTTTACCTGAAATAACGCTCACCGAGTTAAAAAGTGCAGTGTAGCATGATATAAGTATAGGCCCGTATAAGGACAACATTTCACAGCTTGTTGTTGGTTCAAACGCGCGTCAATTTTAAATTGTCGTAACTTCCCAACATTATGTACTCGTAAATATTGCAACACACACACACACATACACACACACACACACACAGAGTGAGAGAGAGTGATATAACAAACATTATCGTAAAAATAGTAAAATCATATTTTAGGGACCCCAAAACGTCCTTATTTATTAAAAATTCACCACCAAATTTTTTGACCAATGACAATACAGACCTTTATGCAATGCAGAAAAACATGTTAACCGTTTTTTGTCCATATTAAGATAATAATAATAATAACAATAATAACAATAAAAATAATAATAATAATATTAATAATAAATAATAATAAAACAAGAAGATTAGGAACAATATCGTTTGCTCTTCATCCAGAAATAACTACAATCTTTATATAAGATATTAAGAATACAGAATAGTGGAAATGTTTCCACGAACCGCAGAAATGAGTAGAAATACTTCTCATACGCCTGTGGAATATACATTCGTCAGCAGCAATTTTATGTGCTGAGTCTGCAATGCACTGCAACAGGAACGGGAACAGGAACAGGTCACCGTCTCAACAGCGCTTCCGTGCCCGGCATAAAGGTCAGCGGACTTCCGATGCTTCCATCCTGCACATTTTATGTCAAGAAATCGGTTTTGAATAGTGCTGAAAATTGGATTGCATTTCCAAAGAGAGCAGGGAATTAGATGCTAGTAAAGATTTCTAACATATCTATATAATTTTATAGATTCTCAGTAAAAGTGAATTACTTTTATATATCAAATAACGTGTTCAATGACAATAAAATAGTGATTTATAAAATAAATAGATTTATCATGTAGGTATATTAGCTAATGTGGGTGTGCTAATCTGTTTTGTACGAAGATATTCATAATGATAATGACCGTGTGGACGTTTGCCAGACATCTCATGAGCATTTATTGACGTGAAGAGAGCACCACAGCAGTCCCTTTGTGATTTATAACATTAAATGTGTAAAGTCTATAGGTATGGTAAAAATGAAATGGCTGAAGGCTTATGTCATAGACCTGAAAAAAACTTTATAACATGAAATATAACTTGAAGAAATTATTTATTTTTAAATACAGAAGAAAAAAATCTGATGTGGCCAGCCCATAACCTCCCGCTGGGTATTTAACCATGCAGTATAAATAAAGCAATCATTATGTTCAAATATTTTTACATTCACTCATAACAATTTTTATTTTACATCTAACAAATATATCATACACAAAATAAATTTCACAAATATTGACAAAACTTATAGAAACACTTAATAAAAATCAAAATAGTACTCACATCTTGACATCTTTTCTAATTAGTATTCTAGAAGACAATGAAGCAAATCAATGGTACTTCTAATATTTATGTATGATTGAAAATATATTATTTTTACAAACCTTAATTTTATTAGATTCAAATACATATATTATTACTACATTCTCCTTAACACGGTTTCATTATTAATTTTAATGTAATTACTTCCTGACAGTGAACAGTGACATTTGTTTAAATATGTCAAAATTGTTATTGAAATATTGATTTTGTTTGAGGCATAGGCAAAATGATATATGAAAATAAATTATATTATAAATTTATATTTAAAGTTATTTAGAGTTATTTACTAAAGCTATTATAGTAGAATTGGAGATTGTACTATTATATTTAATTATTATTAGTAAAAGTTGCTGAGAAATTATATTCAATCTATTTTTTTCACGAAAAACTGTTAAAAACATGTATAAGTGATACTTCCGGTTATCCCACATACATTGAAAACTAATGAGCCCTTTCCACATTAGTGTAGAATGGATATACAAAATTTCAAAATTTTCTGATTGATAGTATTTGAGTAATCGTGTCCACCAGATCCACACATCCACACACACACACACACACACACACACACACACACACACACACACACACACACAAATACACACACACATATATACCCACGGACATCATTGTAAAAATGTTAAAATCGGGTTCTGGGGACATCAAAACGAGCTTATTCACTAAAATCTCTATATGTGATTTTTAGCACGATCCCTATACCTCCCTTACCTAGGGCAGCGGGAGGTAAAAATACTAGTATTAAGAAACATATATTAATGAAATTTACAAGTATTTCTAAATTAATCTATATTCCTTTTACGAAATTTGAAAGTATTTGAAATAGTTGTTCATTTTTATATCCTACGTTGGCATGACAATGTTAACTTTAAATTTTATATCGATCGAATATCCATCCTGTCACTATTGGCACTTGGTTGTCAGTTTTCTCTGCGTTAAGTATTTGTGACTTGTGCTAATATACTATAATACATCCTCGATAATATTGGCTAAAGCTTAAAAAAGCAATTTTAACAGAAACTAACCATAAATGTCATGAACTATTTCAAACGGGAATTGTGGGCCATTAACCGAAAGCCGTTCAAAAGGTATTTTTTCAAATATTTCTATCAATCTTTAATTAAATTATGTATTTTCAGAGAGGAACAGATACCCTGCAAATAAGCAAATCTTGACAAGAAGATATGGGCACACGTGTTAGAATGACATATAGTAATCATGTACATAACTTAAATTTGTCAAATATTTTAATTCAAAATTTCAAGATTTTCTAAGTTCACGTGGTTTCTTTGTCAGGAGTATGGACTTTACTTGGCGAGTTTAATAAATCACATGAAATTGGAAAATCATGAAATTTGGAATGCAAAATAATGACATTTGACATCTATGTACAATATTACTATTACTGTTCTAAATAATTTTCATTCTTTGACCTCGGATTTTCGCCCAACATACGACTCTTCAGATGAAAATTGGTCAATCATATATACAGGGTGTCCCAAATTTAAACGGCCAAACTTAAACCATGGATTAAACACTTAAAAATAAGGTCCCAAGTTCATTTGAGTAAATGTCGCGAAATGCTTCGTTTCAGAGATATTCCTGTTTTTCTTATTGTAGCAACATTACTTACAAGAATCATCTTCGTAACAAAATATCAAATATTATTTTATTGAAGTGTGATATAATGATTAAATTAATTATAAATGATTTGGTTATTATCTAATTTCAATACTAAAATTAGTTTGTTACACTGATTTGTCGGTGGAAAAATAAAAATTATCATTGAATTCAAACAAATTTATTATTTACAATAATCTAATAACATATCATAATCTACTATTTTTTTATAACATTTGTTCAAAATGTTCACCTGCAGCATGCAGACAGGCACGACAACGATCTACCAATGCATTGGTTGCTGCTTGACATTCCTCGGGAGATATGGTTTCACAAACTTGAATAATTTTTCTACGTAGAGTGTCCAAATTATCTATCGGTTCATCATAAACTTTTTGTTTTATGGCACCCCAAGCAAAAAAATCTAAGGGTGTTAGATCGGGCGAACGTGCTGGCCACGGTACAGGTCCTCCCCGGCTAATCCACCGTTGTGGATAATGAAAATTTAACCACTCCCTTGGTTGTCTCCCATAATGTGCAGGGCAGCCATCCAACTGTAGCCAAGAGTTTCTTCTTACTGCTAAGTTAACTTCTTCCATTAAATTATACAAATCATTATTGATAAAATTGTAGAATCTCTCTGAATATAAACGTGGAGGTAAAAAGAAAGGGCCTACTAAAGTATTTCCAATAATACCCAGCCAAACATTACAATGAAATTCATATTGGAAATTGTTCTCGTTAATTGCATGAGGATTTTCATGTGTCCAAAGATGAGAATTTCTTTGATTTAAAATTCCACGCCGTGTAAATATGGCTTCATCAGTCCACAAAATGTATGAAGGGAACTGAGGTTCATTATTCATTTTATTTAAAAACCAATCACAAAATTCTTTCCTTCGCCTCAAGTCTCGCGGTAATAACTGGTGTACTTTTTGAATATAGTACGGATGACGTCCATCTGATTTCATTGTTCTCCACACTTCCATTCGGCTTGAATTTAATACTGCCGAAGCACGTCGGACACTTGTCGATGGATTCTCATCAAAATGTTGTAATATCATTACAGCTCGTCTTTCGTTTTGTAAAGGCGCAAATACACCATCAGCACGTGGCACAGAAGCAAACGAACCTGTATCTCTAAGTCGCTGAAATGTTTTAGAGAAAACAGTCCTATGTGGTAATCTTCTGTTAGGGAATCGTCGCGAATATTCACGACGAGCCCTATGCGTACTACCATTACAAAAACCATAAATAAATACCATGTCGGCATATTCACTATTTGTGTAAAAACGAGGCATTTTGTCCAATAATCACAAGCAAACTAAATGTTGCATTGAAATTAGATAATAACCGAATCATTATAATTAATTTAATTATTATATCACTACTTAATAAAATAATATTTGATATTCTGTTATGAAGTTGATTTTTAAAGTAACGCTGCTCCAATAAGGAAAACATTCTGAAACGAAGCATTTCCCGACATTTACTCAAATGAACTTGGGACCTTATTTTTAAGTGTTTAATCCATGGTTTAAGTTTGGCCGTTTAAATTTGGGACACCCTGTATAACAAAAAATAACGCTTTCATTTCCAAATAACAAAGTTAATTAAAAAAAAGAACGTATAACTGCGAGCAAACTTGAAACGTTAGTCAGAAGATAAACCACCTAAAATTGGAAAATCATGAAATTTGGAATGAAAAATGATGACTTTTGTCATTTACATTACTAGCTGTCATTCTGTCACGGGTCCCCATATCTGCTTGTTAAGAAAGACCAACAAAGTCACATGACTGCTCGCGCCTTATAAATTAGTATCCCATGTAAACTTAGTAGTATATGACGTCATTACTTTAGGGATATTTTTTGATGACGTAAGTCTTCTGCCATTTCATTTCTACCATAGCAATAATATAATTATTAATTAATTGTAGAATTATTACAGATCTTTAGGGGCGCCATTTCAAGAAACGATAATGAAATCGTTATTTTATTTTGAAAATGGAGGGGAGAGGTGCTGAAATATAACCCACTGTATTCAATAGATTTAGAGTTAAAAAATTATAAAAGATTAAATTAGCCAGCTATGCTATAATCATTTTTTGTCGTTTTATGTGATTATCAGTATTAGTGGAGGAGCGTTAGCTCAAAAAAGTGCATTGTCTCGGAACCGGTCAAAACTGCTCCGATTTTAATAATTTTTTTTTTTAAATGTCCGTATTTAAAAATACTTTAACCTTTATGGGTTAAAAATTGACGCTCTAGCCAAAAAAAAAATTCAAAATTTGAAAAAGTCAAAAAAATTTGAAAATTTTTTTTTTCTAATATTTCTGGTGAAAAAAATTAATTAAAAATAAAATATGTTTTAAAAATATGTTTATTATAATAACTAGTCTTCAAAGATCAAGATAATGAGTGTAATGCAGCAAAAAATGATTACTTTAATTCGTTGTCAATAGAAATTTATTACAAAATACATTTTAAAATATTTTTAATTATTTTGTACATTCTCTTTGTCTTCTATTTCGTCATCATTATATGTAGTCATTGGTCTTGGAGGACAATTTGTGCAAATTTAACCGCTGTATTCTGCACAAGTGGGTGTACAGAACAGCCCGATTTTTCTGCAGCCACAATTCCCAGTACAGAGCAGGTGGCTGGTCAATGGGGTTTGGTATTAAAAAATTTGTAAGGTTCCACCCTCATTCAATCGGTGAAAAATAATTATACAGCCACAAAGGCACTTGTACGTACACTTTTTTCAGATGTTCTATCGCTGCATCTGCTATACCCGGTAAATTGGCTAATAATATAACAAATGGATTATCCAAAATTCAGATATCAAGAATTCTAATATGTTATACTAATTGATATAAATTATCATTACGGCTAAGGCTGGGCGCACACTAAACGAACAAAAACGTTTTTATACAAAGCGTTCTTGCGTAACTGAGTTTGAAACTGTTGTTTCAGTGCATCTTCGAACAAATTGTTGTGTATATTGGCATTTTTGATACTTCAGTGTGTGTTGGGTACGAGTAAAATATTTTGGCACGTAACAAAATATTTTATATTACAACATTTTTGCTCAGTCAGTCTACGTGGACAAGTAGGTACCAAGCGGACATCATCAGGCACGTTTATACATGCTCAGGTTTGTCGAACCCGCAAACACGGACTTTTGCTCAGCGGGCCAACAGGATCAAACATTTCATTGTACACTTGCGACTGCGCATTTGATCTACATAGCACGTTGTTATGTTATGTAAGTTTGCACAATGAATATAGTTATAGAGGTAGACGCCGAAAAACTTTTAGCTTTAAATTGAAGGAAGGCCTGCTCTTTATAAGAATATCGGCACAAAAAATATACTTAGAGAATCTCTTAATTATTAGTTTGCCCTGTGACTATTGTTGAGATGACAAGTCTACGTTAAAGGACTGTTAAATATATCTCAAAGATTATGGGAAAATGCACGAGCACTGTAGACTACAGTAACATTGAACTGCAAAAAGTTATCAAATTCTTCTTAAATAAGATATAATATTGACGACATTACACATCGATATTAGTATAAAAAGAGCGCAATCTCATCATCACTTTATTGAAATAAAATCAATGTGTTATTCAGATACATTTATGAAAAAAGAAAATTTGATAGAAGTTATGTACGAATATAAGCACATTTCCAGATATACCTTATACAATTGAAACTGCCAAAAATTAATGTTTTCAGTACATGTATGTAGAGAAGACAAACATTGTTCGAATTAATAATCCCTGTTATCTGCATAAAATTTTAATATAGTAAAATATATTTTGAAATTTGTTGCATATAATTTATATTAAAATAACCTACAGATTTTGTAAATATATGGAGAAAAATATATAAAGAAGTTTGAACGTCAAACACTTATACATGAATGTATTTGTATTTGTAAAATAATCTTTGTTTTATGCACACAGGTAAACTATCCGGCGAGAGGTTATGTGCTGGCCACATCAGATTACATACTCCAATCATTTTAGAATACATCTTACTTCTCAGTATCCAATATACAAGGTCACTGGATGTCGTTTTTAAATATTATACTTTCATAAATAACATTATTTTAACGCCGATATTAATAATTTTTAAAAATTAAATAATTTAATAAATAACAAAGAGCGTCAATTTTCAAACTATAAAGGTTAAAGTACTTGGCATTACCGACATTTTAAAAAAAAATCATCAAAATCGGAGTTGTTTGAACCGGTTCCGAGATAATTACTTAGCGCTCCTCCACTATATGAAAGAATGTCTTATTCTCTATACGGTTTGATTATATATTTTCCTTCATATTCAATAGATATAGAATTAAAAAATTAAAATAGATTAAATTAGCCAGCTTTGTTATAATTATATCTTATACAACAAGACGATTGAAAATTCTCGATAAATACGAAACGTGTTGCCTGGAAACAACAAACAAAAAGCAACAGGTTAAGTATGTCGAGAATTTTCTATTGTCGGGTTGTATACAGGTAGACTATATCATGAATAAAAATAAATTAGAAAGTGATAGTAAAAGGCATGTACTCTAATTTCTTCTGCATGAAATATCAAATTATACGTCACATAACCTAACTTTTTAAATATTGCTATCTAATATTGTAACATTTTATATAATATTGAAATGCTCGTGTTTTAAAATAAACTCGTGGTAGAAAAACGCAGTTTATGGACTTGTGATTTAATAAATAAATGTTTACTTGTCAAATTTTTATTTCAATAAGGCTTTGTTGTCAAAAAATAGGTGTGTTTAATTATTCGTTTCGATGCTTTCGGAGCTACCAGTATCACTTCAGATGTCTACTTAAAGAACAAAAAGCATGATTTTTCTCCCCAAAGTCAAACTATAGATTCATTTATGTAGGTACTGTGTTTGAAAAAAGATCGTACTCTATACGCTGTGTAAACTGAATACAAAATGACACTGACAACTTTGAGTACATAAAACAGATAACCAAATGCACCTATATAAGTGAATATACTAAGGTAGGTATATTTGAAGACAAAAAGTTTGTTTATATTCGTTGATCATGGTTACTTAATAATCACCGCTGTAATACATGGAAACTAAGAAAAATCACGCATTAATAATTCTAATTGACAGAGATGTCAGTGTGAAGTGCAATTTCATAGTGTATGCTCGTAATATAATTTCATTAGATTTATAGAAACATTTCCAAGTAACTTTTGGTATGGGATTTGTACAAAATACATAGAATTGACGGAAGGTCTTGTGCTGGCAACATCATATTTTTTGATTTATAAAAAAATCAATACTTTTTTTATAATGGTCTCATTATAAAGATTACTTCTAATTTTCATTCAAGAGGGACGTGAGGTTAGAGGCTAAAAAGAATGATTTCGCAATGTAATGCATATTTAGAGATGATTTTTGTTATATTTTTATTACGTATGATGTAACTGAATTCGTATACCATTCAAATTTCTTATTTCAAATTACATACATACTTACATACATACATAAAATCACGCGTTTCCCACTTAGTGGGTTAGCAAAAACCCGAAAACAATAAGAAAAGGGATGAAAGTAAGAGCTCCACTGAATCACTTAACTCTTTAAAAACATTCTTCTTTCGCCTTGTCCAAAATCATCATAACATTCATACAAGAACATATTAATGTGACCGATTTTCGGTAGCGAATAACCGCATCCGGACCACAATAATAGTTACGCAACAATCATCCTTTGCCACACATTCCTATCCATGCACACTTCTTTCACCTCAGCCACATTCATAAACGTATTCATAAATAATAACATATTAAAGTGACCGATTTTCGGTAGTGAATAACCGCATACGGACCACAATAATAGTTACACAAAAATCATCTTTCGCTACACATTCCTATACAAACATACTCCGTTCTTCTCGTCCACATAAAAGTTCAGCTGTCTCTCCATTCTCATAAAACATTCTTACTAACCATACATCTTCACACCACAATAATTACGAAACAATCATCCTTCGCCACACATTCCTATCCTGGCAAACTTCTTTCGCCTCAGCCACATTCATAATCGTATTCATACATGCTCTTCTTCTCTTTCCACTCGGAAACTTACGCTCCTTCAAAACACTACCAATCACATCCATCCACTTACACACTGGACGGCCACGCAATCGAACACCCTCAACTTTACCAACATATATGCGTTTTACAAGTCATTCACTTATCATCAACTACATTCTTCCTAACCATACATTCTTCATACACCAAATTATTCCTCACGCGATCCCGTCTTGTATACCCACAAACACCACGTAAATACCTCATTTCCACAGCAGTCACTTTCCTTTTATGCTTTCTCGTCCATGCCCAACATTCACTTCCATACATCAAAGCAGGCATTTCAAATTAGGTTCAAATTTTAACTTTTTTATTTACTCCTATAATATTAATAAGTAATTTATAAAAAAGTTAACCAACATTAACATACATAGTCTCTAGCCCCATTATCCATAATTTCGGACCAGCTTTAGGAAACACACTAACATAATAGGTAGCACACTATACAGTTTTTCATTATCTTCTACAAAAACATTAAACGAGTTCGTGTAGGTTATGTTGTAACAGACATGTGATATGCAAAAATAACGTACATAAACTTTAGTAAAAAATTCTAAAACAAACAAAAAATTTCAAGCTACAGTGAATTTTACGTTGAAAATATACATCTGTAATAAATATCTAAGGATGCTATGCCTGACTGCTTCTTGCGTTTCGCATAGTCGTTATTGTTTTCGTTTGGAAAACAAAGAACTACACGCCTATCGAATTAAAATAACACACAAGATAGAGTTAAACGAGGTAGAAATTTAAAGATGCGTGAACTTTATAATGCAACTCTCATATATTTTATAACTAGCTTACGCGACGATGCACAATTCTGTACATAGAAAAATACTTTTTCTATGCAACAGTTTACCTCAAATGATTGTACTCATTTTTTTTTTTTCAAGAATCTTTCTTAGGAACATTTATATACAGCGTGTTAAAAAACCTACCTTGGTGTAGGTAGGCTATGAACAGTGGTACGTAAATCTGACCATTATTCAGTTCAAAAGTTGTCAAAATTGTATTTCAAATGTAATTGTAAGGAGAAAGGTAAAGAAGGAAACATAATATTGCCATTCGCTGTTTACAATTTATTTTTATTTCTAAAATAAGATTCTAGAAGAAATCCTTTGATTTTTTTAGATAACATTTTTGGCAATTTCTTGTGTTGAATATATAATAGTTTTTTTTAAGCACTATCTTTATCTATGATTAATAAATAATTATGTAAAATTAAATATTATGTGGTATTTGCTATATAATGCCATTCATATATTCCTCACGGAATAACTATCAAGGAATAATAGTCATTATCCCCTAATCAAAATATTTATAATTAAATAAATATGGAAAAAAAA